>CP130735.1:29802821-30285546 GCA_030553155.1 Nippostrongylus brasiliensis | reverse complement strand
ACAACGCTATTTACGTCAAATACTAGGCTCATTAAGTGATGAAATCCTGCGTAACACGTACGTTGATAACGTGATTCTAGGAGCACGCACAGCCAAGGAAACAATCGAAAATATCAACTGGCAAAGAATATCTTTACCAGAATGCACATGAACCTTCGCAAATATCTGTGCAAGTCAACAACAGTGAACAATTTCATTTCTGCCAAGGATCGCGTCATTAAACTTCGAAGTGGCCTCCTATCTTATGGACTCATGTCCTCAGACGAGCAGCTAACCCATAACTCGTGGCACGGAGGTAGTCTTCTACTATATCGTTCTTTGCCTCAGCCAGGGGAGCTTCTAGTGGAGCCAATTTTTTGTGTTGTGTAGAGGAATTCTCGCTCTTAGCAAGTGAACAGAAAAAAAAACTAAGGCGGTTCAAATCCCGCGGATTCAGAGGTCGGCCATCTTGTGCTGTGCGGCGTGGGACAGCAAAATTATGAGTCGATGATTGCTGATCTTTCTCGATTTGGCCCCGCCATTCGCACATTGTGAACTCACAAGGAGAGCCTTTCTGGATGTGCCAGGCTTTCGTGATGCAACTTTTACAGAACGTAGGGTCCCTTGTAGGTACTCGAAAACCATGCTTCATTTTTCCTCTAGGCACCTCTGTGATGGGAAAAACGGCTGCCGAAAAAATGGAAGGCGAGCATATCACATAGTCAATATCCACCGTAACTTACCTTAAACGAACGCAAATTCAAAAACTAATGTTAGATTCGTGATCAGCGACCCAAATAACCCCCACATGCGATGTATGGTCCGAATCGGTTATTTTGACCCAGGCACCTCACTCACCCACCCTTACCATAGCTAGCGCTCACCAGTCAGAGCTCAGGAAACGAGAATAAAATTCATGATCAGCAGTTTAGGTGAGACTTTCAGGCAGTTCCTGCGACGACGGTAGTGGATGCTGAAGATTCTCTGACAGCTAGAGCCTGAATGGTGGCAAAATATTACCAGTGGATCATTAGAGACTGAACCTTGGGCAACTCTACCGACACCTGACACGAGGCTCAAGACATCATAGTCACCCATTTCGCCCAAACTTCGCATGTGGGGTTATTTGGGTCGCTGATCACGAATCTGACATTAGTTTTAGAGTATTCATGTGCATTTGCGGTATCTACGGTGATTTAATGACGTGCAGGTGCGATCCATAGGAAAGTAACTCATACAAGCGCAGGGATACGTGCTATTTACTTACAAAAAGCGTTAACCCCGTAGAAATTGCATCCAGTGATTATGCAAGCACATAATAACGACAGCCGAATAAGTGCAAAAATCGCTGCCGGATACGAGACCGAACTCACAAGCTCTGCATAAGAAACCGCATCGCTACCACTACGACAAGTAGGAACGCCCGAGTGGATACGGCGGTTTCCGAAGAGCTCGCGCGGTCTGTGTGATGTGCTCGCCTTCCATTTTTTGGCAGCCGTTTTTCCTATCACAGAGGTGCCTAGAGGAAAAATGAAGCATGGTCTTCGAGTACCTACAAGGGACCCTACATCCTGTAAAAGTTGCATCACGAAAGCTTGGCACATCCAGAAAGGCTCTCCTTGTCAGATGAACTCAGACTTGGAATACAGTTGAGTTTAGTGTATACGTACCCACTACTCCAATATAAGGTTGAAAGCTTAGTTCTAAAAGTTGTTATCATTTGCGCCAAACGAATAACTCGTGGCTCGCAGGTAGTCATCATCGAAATCATTCCATGTGTTTGTTAACGGTGCTATGAAAGGCAGCAAAGTTGCACATCAGATAGAGCACACTTTTTTCTCAGAAACCTTCTTTTTCCTTCTTCTCAGCACTCAAATAATAACAACATCAACGTTAACGTAACACCACCGCAGTCAGAGAAAGCGAACAATGCATTGCCAAACATTCGACATTCGGACCAATAGGATCCTACGTACGTATCTCCCACGCATTATATATATATATATATATATATATATATATATATATATATATATATATATATATATATATATATATATATATATATATATATATATATACAGGGTGTCTCAAAAAAATGTACCTCCTGTTTGAAATGCCATAACTTTGGCGAAAGTGAACCAATCAGAACGAGCCATAGCTCGAATGAAAGCTAAGAAAAAGACAATTCTCTGGTGTGTGATTGGTAAAGATTGCGCCACGTACTCGACCGAGGCCTCAGATTTTGCACCAGATTGATAAAGCACGGGTTATATGCTTGCTCTACTTTGGTCGTGAACAGGTGATATTGCTATTTATGAGTTATTCCTGAGGTAGTAAACATATCTACTTGTCGCAGCTTTTGGTTAATCATGGAATGACATCAATATCGATCAATAATTGTAACCATTGTTTGAGAGGTTAAAACTCTTCCAACAGTGATGTAGTCATAAGAAAAGAATTAGTAGGTAAGTGTATGTACGAACCATGAAGATTGCGCCATGCATCTGTCCAAATCGTCGGATTCTAGACCTGATTGAAAGTTCACGGATAACATGCTTGTTCTACTTTGGTCGCAAACAGGTCATATCATTGCGCTACACTCTGGGCAGCGAACAAAACAACTCAGCTTTCGGTTAGAGACGGATTAGCAGCACTATCAATCAGTGAGTGTTCATTTTGGTCTGAACGAAGAAACATTGCCGTATTGTGCAAGTGCATCTCAAAGTGCATGTTAAACTTGTTGTGTCTTGATGCTTTTATGTTTACTGCGTCACGAGAAACGCGTATCAGCAGTATCACCTCTTGGCGACCAAAGTGGAGCAAGCATATTATCCGTGAACTTTCAATCAGGTCTAGCATCCGACGATTCGGGCAGGTGAATGGCGCAATCTTCATGGCTCATACATTTTAAATCCCTCTGAAGTCTTTTCTTATGATTGCATAACGGTTGGAAGAGTTTAAGCTTATCAAATAGTGATTACAATTATTGACTGATATTGATGTTGCTCCGTGCTTAACCAAAAGCTGCGGCAAGTAGATATGTTTACTGCTCCAGGAGTAACTCATAACAGCAAGATGACCTGCTCACGACCGAAGTAGAGCAAGCATATAACCCATGCACCATCAATCGGGTACAAAATCTGAGGCGTCGTTCGAGTGCACGGCGCAATCCTCACCGAACATATACCGTAAAATTTTCTTCTTTCTTAGCTTCAATTCGAGCTATGATTCGTTTCGATCGACTTACTTTGGCCAAAGTTATGGCTTCTCAAACAGTAGGTACGTTTTTTTGAGACACCTGTATATATATATATATATATATATATATATATATATATATATATATATATATATATATATACAGTAGCGGTCAAAAAGATATGTTACTTTTCGTTTTCATTCAAAAATAGCTCAAATCGAAAAGAACCTGATACCAATTGATAGTTCTGAGTACTCTATTTAAAAATATGTCGAAACATACCGCTTTTACTAATTCTCTGTTTTTTAAAAATATTTTTTAGTGCATTTCATATGCTATTTTGAACAAAAATATCTCAAAAATCGCTGGGTGTAGGATCAATCGGAGACGATATTCTGATAGAGCATGATCTAGTTATTATACTGTGCTACAAATATTTGATTCAAATCGCCTTTAAAATATAGATTTTTTTGAGCAAACTTTTTGGTGGTCAAAAACCGGTCAAATTTTAGGACCATGTTTTAAACAAAATTCTATATCATCCTAACTTCTCGAAAAAATTGAACCAAATTTGAAAATATTGTAGAGGATGATATTCTCTTCAGGGTGGTTGACTTCGTTTCAGGACTGGTTCCTTGTTTTGTGAGAAAATTCTTTTTAAAGTTGAGTTTGCGTAAACTGTTGTATCTAAGAAAGTTCATAAGGAACCGACTCAATTTCTTCCACGTTAATAGTAGATTTGTAGTTCTTTCAATATCACACGTAAGTTAGAATAAATCGAAGTTTCAATAAAAATATACCGCTTTGACTGACACACGCTGTAGTCGCCGTCACTAACAGTATAGTGTACGGCGCGGGCAAGCGTGCGTCAGTCAAAGCGTTATATTTTTATTAAAACTTTGATTTATTCTAATTTATGCCTGATGTTGAAAGAACTCTAAATCTACTATTAACGTGGAAAAAATTGAGTCGGTTCCTTATAAACTTTTTTAGATACAACAGTTTACGCAAACTCAACTTTAAAAGGAATTTTCTCCCAAAATAAGGAACCAGTCCTGAAACGAAGTAAACCACCCTGAAGAGAATATCATCCTCTACAAAACTTTCGAATTTGGTTTAATTTCTTTAAGAAGTTAGGAAGATATAGAATTTTGTTTAAAACATGGTCCTAAAATTTGACCGGTTTTTGACCACCAAAAAGTTTGCTCAAAAAATCTATATTTTAAAGGCGATTTGAATCAAATGTTTGTAGCACAGTATAATAACTAGATCATGCTCTATCAGAATATCGTCTCAGATTGATCCTACACTCAGCGATTTTTGAGAAATTTTTGTTCAAAATAGCATATGAAAATCACTAAAAAATATTTTAAAAAAAACAGAGAATTAGTAAAAGCGGTATGTTTCAACATATATTTAAATAGAGTACTCAGAACTATCAATTGGTATCAGGTTCTTTCCGATTTGAGCTATTTTTGAATGAAAACGAAAAGTGACATATCTTTTTGACCGCTACTGTATATATATATATATATATATATATATATATATATATATATATATATATATATATATATATATATATATATATATATATATATATATATATATATATATATATAAGTTTTGACGCGTTTCCAAGTCCTAGTTTGTCGTACGTAACATCGTTTGGTATAACCGTACGAGGTATATGTGGTACTGGATCTGTGAGGTCTGAAACAAGTTGTGACTACTGCTGAGTTAGAGTGCTATCGAATGGTGTATGTCAGCCTAGTACCTTACTCCAGAGGTCTTGTATGAAAATCTTGATCGGAACTAGAAATGGGGTAAGAAGCCGCAACGGATCAAATGTAGATGCCAATGCACGGAAGCTGTGCGATTACTACTGACTGTCATTCTAATTGCTTTAATTGATATCATAAATGAATCCCTCGAATAATTTCAGTGAACACCTAGAATGCTGGCGTTACTAGGTTTAATGACGCGATCCTTGGCAGAAATGAAATTGTTCACTGTAGTTGACTTGCACAGATATTCGCGAAGGTTCATGTGAATTCTGGTAAAGATATTCTTTGCCAGTTCATATTTTCGATTGCTTCCTTGGCTATGCGTGCTCCTAGAATCACGTTATCAACGTACGTGTTACGCAGGATTTCATCACTCAATGAGCCTAGTATTTGACGTAAATAGCGTTGTATAGATGCGGCAAGAAGAAAGAGGGATACATTGATACCAAAGGGAATACGAGTAAAACGATATACACGTAAGTTGGAGCTTGGTCGCGGCTGTAGGGGATCTTCAAGCCAAACGAAGCGTGTTGCGTCTCGTTGCGATTTTTGCAGACAGATTTGGTGAAATGCTTTCTCGACGTCTGATATAAGAAGACGAGGTGATCGTGCCCGTAAAGGGATTCCTACGAGTTCTGGCAAGAGTTTCGGCTCTTGATGTATGCAATCATTTAGGCTGGCTGCACCTTTACTGTGGGACGAAGCGTCGAATACTACGCGTAACTTGTTAGTCGACGATAACTCTTTGTATACCGCTTGATGGAGAAGATATTATAGTATACGCGGAGATCATCAAAAGAGTCAGACTTCTTCCACAAATCCTGCTTTTACGTGGTCCTTAATTATAATACTTTGATGTACAGTGACCATGCTGGTGTAGTACTTAAGCGGTAGAACGGATTAAGCTTTTATTTATTTATTTTTATATAAGACGATATAAAATTATCTTCATGCGTTGCTTTATTATCTTCGTGGGTGTCATTCCAAGTGCCGGTTAATTGCTCCTAGTGTGTCATAGGTAGGAACAAAATGGATACACATTTGATGGAGTTTCCTGTGCTTTCTAGACTCCTAATGTTCGTTGCTTATGTCTTCTTTGACTAGAATAATTTAATAAAGTTGGAAAGCGAGATTCTCATCCAGTCCTGCCGGGTCATAAAATGAGGATTTTTGTAAACAGCAGTTGTGAGTACTGAGCAGAGCCATACGCTCAACTCGCTTTATCGTTTCGGGTGTTACAACGATTACATGTGGTGATACTTTTTCAGCGACGGCTGTGTCAGACTTTTTGCGAGTCAAGATGTCCACCTTGTTGTGCAGAAAATTTCACATAGTACACGCTTAGCATGCCCCTGTTTCACATTCAATTTTTTTCGTGTTTCAGCAAAACATTTCATTGGTTGTGGTGTAGTGTATCTGCAAATCACAGTTGAGTTCTTCCTTCGCTCATACTGAGCACCTCAATCAAATTCTTTATCTACGTATTACGATGCCCACATTTTGGTTGAGCACGTTAAAATGCAATAAATCGAAAATTTTCATGCAGACGGCAGCAAAGTTATACATGCCGATTAACCGAGTTTGGAGCTGAATAAATTTCGGTGCGCCTAGAATGTTGGACTTTTAGAGATCCATTGCCCCGAAAAAAAACTGAGACAGTACCCGTCAAAGCTCTCAAACCTTCCTCACGTGCGTCCACTGACCAGTGTACGCCGAGGGTTTCGCATTACCAGCAGGTGCCAGTTTACGCACAAGTTACAAAGCCAAAAACTTTCGTGGTCAATCAACGCTAGAATATAAAGGTGGAAGGGCTCTCTGGTGGATCCAGCCCCTCGCGCCAGGTTTAGAGGTACTACTCCACCAAAATATAAAGTTTCTGATTAGGGTAGGTGGTCGAAATGTCAAGCATGTAGTTAGATGTTGACGCGGTCGGCAGCGTAGCGTGCAGCAATTTATGTTGCTGTAAGCTTCAAGACCAAATGCGAAATTCTGTTCGAGACTAGGTTCTTCCTGCGTTGAAGTACGCTTCAGAATCCTGAGGGTTGCGCAAGCAGGATGAGCATGGTATTTGCGTCGCACAACGAACTATAGAGAGAAGCATGCTCGGAGTGACTCGCTTCATCCAGGCGAGAGAAGGAATACGGAGCTCCGAGCTACGTCGACAGTCGAAGATCAGAGACGCAGTCGCATGGGCCAAGTTGTCGAAGATCAGGTGGGCCGGACACATAATGCGATTTGACGACGACCGTTGGACGAGAGCCGTTACCGACTGGATTCCACGGGACGTCAGAAGAACACCAGGTCGCCCACCTTTGCGCTGATCGGACTTCTTCGTCAAATCTCTGAACGATCGATTCGATTCTCTTTGTGTTCCTCGAGCGAGCAGGACCTACTGGTCTACCGTGGCACGCGCCAGGGACGAATGGAGACGTTACTGGTGCCAGCTCGAGGAAATCGATGATCAACGGGACGACAGACGATATACTTGATATACGTCTTCTTCGGAGCCTGAGAAGCAAAAAATATTTTAGGTTATCCTACCAAGAACTACTTCAAACTACAAGTTAACTTAAACGTACTGTTGTAATAAGAAAGAAAAAACCACTCAGTCTGGGTAAGTCGGCTCACCTAGAAGCCGATAGAACTGGTCGCTGCTACGTGCAGATGTTGTAGAGCAGAAGCAAAAGAGGTCGAGGAACCGAGTGAGCTCCCCGGTAATGGCGAGGCATCCATCTTTCTGGTAATTTTGAGGCTTTTTGTGTGACTATTCGTACTCTAGCGCTAGAATTCGTACCGACACTTTAGTCTCTGCATTGTTATGGATGGGAGCCTAGCCATCACCGGCTGAACCACCTCTGGTTTAACGAATCAGAGGGTCAAATATCATAAGCGCTCTTAAGGGCTGCTCTGAGTGGGCCTTTTGTACGGCACATTTTCTAAGATACCTGTTAGAAAACCAGGGTATTCTTAGAATTTCACAAGGAAATCGAATCGAATGATGGTAATATTCGCATCTGGATCAAAAGCTTCCCTTTTTTCAAGTTTACTACACTGAGTTCAGAGAAAATAGGGACACCCCCTGATTTCTTGTTTCGAGAATTTGCTTGACACTATTTGATTTCGAATTCATACTAGTTATTTCGGCACGGCAAAAACATGGTACTAAGCGATTTGAGCTTCTGATTCGAACGGTGGAGGTTTTGTGGACGATTTTTGCAATCAATGCGACGAAACCGCTGTCCAGAAAGGTTAGGGACTCCTACAAAGAAGAGTCGGTTAAATAGGCAAATTGGTAAGAACACTTCTTTTGACAATATTCACTTCAACAAAATGTTTTGTATTAGCGCAGACCATAGAACGTTGTGCTCAATAAAATAACAAAACCAAATTAAGGCTCTTGAAGAAATAAGGCCTATTGTCGCGGAATTTCACCTGCGGTGAAAACCTCGAGAGTGATTGTCGGCGTTTCATGATAGATTACGAAACGAAGAGGTTTCCGGAGGTGATAGGTCACCCTCTGATCTAAAACAAGCAAACGCTGGCCAAATAATATCTGATGTACAGCCTAACTGGAGCAAGTAAGCAAGAGCCTACCATGGAAAAGCTCAATAAATTTATCTGCTATTGTATGAGACCTTACGGAAGCATTCCCTACATAATTTTATGTTCACCTCACGTTTAGCAGCAGCGCACAAGGAGAACAGATTTGAATTCCTTTAGAGAAACAAAATCCGTTCTTGGATCAAGGCACAATAGACGTCCAGTAGGTTACTAGGCTAATTATTCTGAGGTTAAATGGTTTTTTTTCCGTTGCGAAGCGACCTTCCTGAAGCTGTCCAGATGGCATACAGTAACACAACACGGTTTAGTCGAGAAGAAATAGTTTTTACGAAGGAGAGGCTTAAGGTGCGGTGCAGCCTTGATGTGGGTCGCAGTTTTACTCCAAATAAAAAGCCTCGATTGAATTGAGTTCAGCAAATTCGAATTGATTTGAGTACCAACAGGTGCTGGCAACTTATCTGTTGCCGTTACTGGAGGATAAGTGAGGTACAGCTTTTCCTTCTAACAGGAACATGCCCGTTTCGTGGAATCAGGTTGACCCCAGGCTTTTTATTGCCTATTTCGTCGATGTCCTTGAATTACCAGTAACTTCCTGTAAGGTTATTTTGATGGTAGACCCCTAAGAACATCTTTAGTAGAGAATTAAAGCGATTAACAAGATAGATATTATTTTCGCTGCTAATAACAAGATTCCTGAATATGAAGATAGACTTAAACCTTTTGATATGAAATCACTTAGTCAGCGCAGAGCAATAGCTGATTTAAGTCTATGCTACAGAATTCTTCGAGGTGAAGTTAGATCAAAACCTAGCAGATTCTGGGTTTTCTGCCTTCAAATGGGAGGACTACCGCTGTTGCGTTTCGCGATAGGAGTATCAGAAAAGTTTGGTCAAAAGGCTGAAAACTCTTTATGTGTGAGGCTACCTAAATGGTACTCTAAATTACCACGCGATGTTGTTCATTCCGAAAATGCTACCATTTTCAAGAGAAGACTCAAAAAATGTATCATTGCAGAGATACTGGAGTCTCCTGAGGTTGCTTAACAGCCGAGCTTTAAAGGTTGGAGGTGTGATGGATTATGTCTGCCTATCCTGCCAGAAAACACATTCTTGTTCTGTTCACCGTTCTCAATAAGGGCCAACTGGATCTCTTGTCCCACTGCTGTGTTGAAATTGTATCTTAGGACAGATGGTCGCCTATATTTTCGTTTCATGCCTTGTTTTGTTTACTTCGATTTCATGTCCTTTTTTAAAAAAAGTGGTGTGTATGGCCAAATTTCGTTGTTTTTCATGAACATATTGTTTGCTTTCAATACCATTATAAATTCGGGCCATAGCTTCGGCAACACGTTGGCAGTAAAGTTTCACTTTCGGTTTCCTTATTACTCTTAAGAGCCGGTTCCTTCAGGCAGGTTCGCCGGGGTAATTCTAGAGCATCTAGGCTCAATAGTTTTTGTTTTCTTTTTGTGGGGTAGCTGCTAATCACAGAGCCGTGCTACCGGAATTGTTCTTTTTCGAACTAGTGTTGGCTTTTATTATGTCAAGGGCTACGCCTATTCAGGACCACCTACCCCTGCCCCCCATAACCATCGCCTGGCGTGTGTATTTAGCTTAAAGAGGTGCCAACATACTTCGCGCCGGAATGACGAGTTTCAGTCAATTGCGGTGGTGTTTCGGGAGTAGAGTAGGTGAAGAAATTACCTTTGCCAACAGGTCCTTGAATGCTATGCTGCCCGTAATTTCATTTTTTATTTTTTTAGTTTCTTTCGCAGCTTAAGCTCTCTGTATTAGTACGCACTGCTCCGGTTCTCTTGATCGTTATGGAGCTGTGGTGTTCTGATGACCCTGGCGGAATTGTATTGTTGTATCCGGTAACCAAATCGCTTCTTTGGATGGCCTAATTGATATTTTGGTCAATTACTTCGTAGTTTTTGATAGATAGGTCAGATAGAGGGTTGCGTGTTGCTTTAGGCTCTGTTTGCTCACGTCTTGTTGCAGTTGAAATAGTCAGGCTTTAGTTTTACGAATTACTGTTCGACTAGTATTTGTTTTCATTTCTACCATTGTTCACTTTTACTGTTTTATTTCAATTGAGTTTTCTCCGGCGCACGAAAAGTGCATTTCAAATAAATAAATAAGTGAATATACTTCTGCGTTGAAGAGCTCAAGACAGCGATCCATCGGTCTCTCCAATAAAATTCTTAAAAACTCTGTCGCCTTAATCCCAACTCCACTTATTTACGTGGCACTGAATAGTGAAGCGTCCACCAATTACTAATTTCAGTGGCCTAATTAAGCTCTGGTTTATAAAGCTGCTTTTTCTCGGGTGTCCCTATCTTTTCTGGACAACGGTTCCGTCGCACTGATTGCAAAAATCGTCCTCAAAACCTTCACCCTTCAAATCAGAAGCTCAAATCGCTTATTGCCATGTATTTTGCCCTACTGAATTTAGTAGTATAGATTTGGAATCAAATAGTATCAAGCAAATCCTTGAAACAAGAAATTGGGGGGGGGTGTCCCTATCTTTTCTGGACGCAGAGTATACCTCGTTCTGCTATTAATAGTAGAATGAACCAGTAATGCAGTCGCAAAGAATAAGGAGGCGGTGCTTCATGCGGTGTGAGTGAGGGTGGTGTTCTTTACTGATGTCCACTAAAAGGTTGTTGAACCTCCAACACTAACCGATTTAAAATGGTCTCCTGTAGGAGTCTGAAATGATTTCGTCACCAAGCATTGGAGAAAGGTTAACCCTTGTAATGTAGGAGAGGCTAGATGTGTAGAATTGTGTTCCGAAAACTGATCGCCTTTCAATAACGTTGAGCTGCGTTCTGTCTTAAGATTTTGTATTGATAACTGCAAGTCTCTTACTGAACCTTCGGCATTGTTGAAAGACTTATATATTTGGAGATGCTAGGTTATTCGCAAAACACTGACACTGACATCAACTAGTTCTTGTCTATAAACCGCTAAACAAAAAGCGGAAATTAACAGACTAGTTTCGCATTATATCAAAAATGCTATCAGCTTAACTGGTAACTGCCGATATCGGCTTACCGGCTCATTGCCGTGATTACCGCTGAGTGCTGATAGCACAGCCCCACCGGGCTTAAGAAAGAGATGCTAGGAGATTCGTAACGTAGTACATCGGTAGCACAGTGGTTAGTGCAGTCTGCCGGAAACAGAAAGACGCGGGTTCATTTCCCGTCCGATGTCAGTGCTTTGCAAATAACCTAGCATCTCCAAATATATAGGTCTTTCAACTAGTTCTTGTCTATAAACCGCTAAACAAAAAGCGGAAATTAACAGACTAGCTTCGGCATTGTGTAATTATTAGCACACATGAATTGATAACGTTTTTTGTTGCAGTTTTGTAACAGTTTTTATCTCAGAATTTATTCCTATTCTTATCCAATTTTCTAGCTCTACATTCTCCAGTAATCGAATTTCGCCTACCAGGACCTATCGAATCAATATCATACATTCGCCTTCAAACCTTCCTTCTAGTGTCATTGATTGTTACTTTATTTATCATGTTATTTTTAGGTGCTATAATAGCCGGTTCAGACATTGCTTGTCTTGCATAGTGAAGTAGAGAGTAGAGAAAGAAGAAGCTTGACGCTTATTCTGACCACGAATCACCCTCCGTGGACCTTGGGATAAGTTGTTTTTTGTTTTTTTGTTTTTGTTTTTTTGTGCTTGGAGATGATACTGGCACTTCTGCCCAATTTTTGGTGAGAGATAGAAAAGCGAAAAACTGTCCATCGCTAAAAGTTGAATTCTCTCAGAACCAAAGCGTTTATTACGAAGTAGGAGAGGTTGGACAGTCAGCGTCGAGCATCGTGAAAGTTTTTAAACTATCGATTTACCTGCACTGAGCAGAATGGGTAGGGGATTCAGGGTAATTCGGATGAGCTGCGCGAGCCTAGTCTACGGTTTTTTCAGCACGCATGAGCAGATGGGGAATCAATTCATCCTCATGCGTATTTAGATAGTTTTCGAAGGTTCCACGGGAGCCTCTGAAAAGAACGTCAGAACTTGAACTTTAAGTTCATCTTCCTCATCTCTTTTGTGGACGCGATCTCCACGGCTTTTACACGCACCATTGGGAGCATTAAGTTCTCCAGAGCCCTACTTTGTAGGTTGAAAGCATTGCGCTGCAGTATTTTCCTGCTTATTTGCGTAGGGAATGTTCTCATGAACACACGAGTTTCTTAGATTTCTTCCTAAGATAAATGCGGGAATTCAAAAGGAATACTTTATCGAAATTAGCGAATTGGCAAACTGATACCCAACAAAATGGTGGACAAGTGCGAGAAAGCACCGTGTTTCGCTTCGAGTATTTTCAAAATCGAAATTGCGACGAATCTCATTCGAGTCTTCACGACACTCTCGAGACCTCTTTCGGAAGAAGAAATTGTTGGAAAGTGCACAGAAATGGGGAACCCCATCGATGTTATCGCAAATTCAGCAAGTGCAAGGATCCGTATCTGCATCGGGGTTAACTTAGTTTAGTTAGCTTTTTTTTACTTTTTATTATGTTTAGTTATCACTGTAACCGCTTTCAAGTTTGGTGCTACACCAATTCGCAACGACCTCCAAAAGGTATCTAACTGGCAAAATATTATGAGTTCTAATAATTGCAGTAAGGTAAAAGGTGAAGGTGTCGGCGTTGATTAGTCTACATAGAAATGGTGGGACTGAATAACGATTAGTTTAGGGCAGAAACTGCTAAGCGAAATTTCCCTATAATCTCATAGACTAACAAGTGCCGGGTGTTGTTATGTAATTGGAGATGGGACAGAGCTATGTCGAGAACGTCCATCATTTTTAGAGCGCCCACAGGCGAGGTAAACTGAAACACGAGACAGATGCCCGCTATCTGCGTCATCATTTCCGAGGTGAAGGACAAGCAAACTCCACCTTGCGGCTTCTCATGTTCCAGGTCGTTCTATCTATACGGAGCCGATGGTAAAACACTCTATTCAAGCTCATTGGACACTTGTTCTGTAGCTGCTTGTGTTGCTTTATTCACTTGACATTTGTTGGCTGTGAACGAGGAGGAAATTTTAGCTTTAAAATGCTAGCAATTGTGAATAGTGTATCTCTCAAATGGAAATCATGGCTCTCTCTGTGACTAAATAGATTGGTAACGGACCACTCTGGGTAGGGAAGGCGCTAACATATGGTTGGCAGACAACATGACTCTCTGAAATGGATGCTCCTTGTGGGGTTCAATGACGGTTTTTGTCTTGCTGCTTGTTGAAATTTCACGTTTACCTGATTAAGGCCTCTTCATGAGATAGCAATCGCATGAGTACTCCATCGAAGGTGATAACCCAGTAAGAATCACACGCGAAACACGCTTTGATTTATATTAAATGTGTTCCTAGAAGGGACGAGGTCGATATGACGACATCGTCATGCATTGCTGAGAAGTTTGCCGATGCCGGCCATCCTCTTCACTACCTGGGAAGCATGTCTCGCCTCATAAGGAAGTCAGTCACCACTGGTGTTTCTCTGCACCAAAGTCTCATTTTTCCGGTTCTTCTTCTCTTCTTGTGAACTCGACTTTAGTAGGTGGGTCAATATATGTTATCTTATGTTGAACTGATCGATCTACATCGTTTGGCCCACCAGATAACATCGTTTGGTCCACCAGCATTCATTAACTTAGACCGTAAAAAAGTATACTCAGAACTGCATGGGTTGGGGATCAGATCCTGATGAACTAAAAGAGGAGATTTGGTACAGCTACTGACACGCCTGAGCTTGAATACAGGGTTATCGAAATTGTTCTCTACTATGCCCCATCTACATTGTACGGCTAAGATTTCTTCTAGATACTTTCACTTATTATCTTTTTGGTACCACATGTCTGTTAACTGCTTCTCATATGTCGGATTTATAAAAAGACAGTTTGTGCCTTGTATGCGAACTGCCCAAGCATGGTTCTCGGCCAAATTCGCGTTTTATTTGAATGGATTATTGCACTAGCTTTCTTCGATTCGACATGGACTTAGTTATAGCGTTAATTGCATCTCTACGCGTGCACGTGGCTAAGGAGACCATTTGAGCATAAGGACAACGAATGCAACCTCTGGAGGGCAACTTGTGATTCTTGAAATTTTACGAGTTATGTATTTCCAAGCCTCAGAATAACAATCTATGTCGTTAATTACTGTAGTTCTCTGCATATGGGCGCTCGTAGTGCAGTGATATGAAACGGCGATGCAAGGGATCGATCTTCGCTCGAGCTAATCAAGCCTTCAGTCCCTTCTATCCGGGTATCGAGTGAATTGGTACCAGATTTGCCCGGAAGGTTGAAGAAATGATATGGTATATTGCCAACCCCTTGAGTCATTGTATAGAGTCGATGTGTAGATCACTCGTACAAGTATAATACATTGTGACAGTAAAGATTCATGACTCAGTATAGTACTCATGAAGATCGGGACACTACGGCTAGACAGTTGATATTTCCTCCACGGTCGTAAGACGGATGGAAGTAGCCGGTTGGAGACGGACGCGCTCACGTTCGTTCTCTGTCGACGTTCTGTCCCGTCTCCCTGGCTCGGCTCGATCCGGCTGGAATCTTATGACTGTCATTATATTCACAGAACGTTCAATCAATATCGCTCACATCTGTCCTTTTTCTTTAAAAAGAATTCGACACGAATTTGGAGTGTACTCGAATATTCCAAACTAACCAAATCCAAGGATACATAATTCATCTCCCCTGTTTCTATGAAAGGAAGGAGGGAGCTCAAAGATTGAACGTTTGTTGCGGTAACGAAGCGAAGGGAGGGCTAGAGAATGAGAAATAGAAGGAGAAAAAACGGACAGAAAGAAAAGAGAGGAAAAGACAAAAGGGGAAAAATGATCACCTTCACTGTGGCCAAATGTGTTTTCATCATGCCTTTTCATCATTCTGAGTGGAACAGGAATGCGGCGGTTCGTCCTTAGGCGACTGATCAACGTCGACAGCGCACTTTTATTTATTTATTTATTTGAAATGCACTCATCGTGCGCCGGAGAAAACTCGACTTAAATAGGAGAGTAAAAGTAAACAATGGTAGAAATCAAAACAAACATCAGTTGAACAGTAACCTCCGAAACTAAAGCCTGATTATTTCAATTGCAGCAAGATGTGAGCAATCAGAGCCTAAAGCAACACGAGACCCTCTGACTGACCTATCTATCAAAAACTATGAAGTAATTGACAAGAATATCAATAATGCCATCAAAAAAAGCGAGTTGGTTACCGGATACAACAACACAATTCCGCCAGGGTCATCAGAACACCACAGCTCCATCAAAGATCAAGAGAACCGGAGCAGTGCGTACTAATACAGAGAGCTCAAGCTGAGAAAGAAACTAAAAAAATAAATAAAAAGACTAGGGCAGCATAACATTCAAGGACCTGAACGCAAAGGTAGTTCCTTCACCTACTCTAACCCCGAAACACCATCGCAACTGACTGAACTCGTCATTCCGGTGCGGGTGTATGTTGGCACCTCTTTAAGCTAAATGCGCACACCAGGCGATGGTTATGGGGCGTAGGGGTGGGTGGTCCCGAATAAGCGTAGCCCTTAACATAATAAAAGCCGGCACTAGTTCGAAAAAGACGAACAATTCTAGTAGGCCGGCTCTGTGACTAGCAACTCTAACCCACAAAAAAAAAGAAACTATTGAGCCTAGGTGCCCTAGAATTACCCGGACTTGCCTGAAGGAACTGGCTCCTAAGAGTACTAGGGAAACCGAAAGTAAACCTTTACTGCCAACGTGTTGCCCAAGCTATGGCTCATTCCAAAGAATCAATAATGGTATTGAGAGCAAACAATATGTTTATGAGGAACAACGAAATTAGGTCCACCGCACCTCTTTTTTAAAGAATAACATGAGAGTCCCGGAGAGGCTTACTTTTCTTTTTTATTTTGCTCGTCTAAGAGAAGGGACGAAACGAGCCCTTTACTTATTCTTTATAATTTTCTGTATGAAATCAAAGTGAACACAACAAGGCATAAAACAAAAACATAGGCGGCCATCTGCGCTATGAGACAATTTCAACTCAGCAGTGGGGCAAGAGATCCAATTGGCCCCTATTGGGAACGGTGAATAGAACAAGAATGTGTTTTTCTATCAAGATAGGTTGACATAATCCATCACATCTCCAACCTTTACAGCTCGACTGTTAAGCAACTTTTATCCTTTCTCCATCGTTTTCCTATATTTGTTACGAAGTCAACGGATGTAGGAGTCCGAGCCACTTTTTATATACTGCTCAGATCCTCTAAACTCTAATGTTGCGTGAATTCAGTTTCATATGAAACGTGGTTTGCTAAGCGCTTCTTCAGCATCTTTTCGAAATGGGGCTCGCCCACGACAGCCCCTGCAGCGCTAAACCCAAAGAAATTCTCTGGCGAATGACGCATGCCGAAGCTGTGTTATTTTTCAAACACCTGCTTCTTCTATTGCAGTTGAGTGTAAGATGTGAAGTAGTTTGCTTTGGAGAGTTTTGAACTACCCAGTTAGCTGAGTGTAAGTCCATAGCTCCGTCCCTTCTCTCGACTCTTCTCTTCGTCATCCATGTTTTTGCAAATTGTGCCACTCTCTGCTCCTCGACTCGACTGTTCACAACGAAATGTCACGACCGATTACAACGCCCGGTTTTACAGCACACAGATTTTGCATGCCAGGAGTGAGGGTGGTGATTACGCCACAACATCGTGGTGTAACAGATGTCTAGAGAGTGTTGTGTCTGAGACGGCACAGAGAGACCTACCCACTGAGTCACTAACTCGAGCTGGGTTTCTGGTAAATAGGAATTTGTGGTGTTGACATTCCAGAAATTCCAATCCTTGTTCTGAATGGTGTTACGAAATTAGCTAGACCATGTTAATGCTTGCAAGATGAAAAGTGGCGATCATTGATTAGTTCCTCAGGACGCGCCACATACTCGTCCTTCATTCAAAATCGTAAGGAAATGTTAAAGGGTGTTAGCCTTCACATTGAGTTAAGGGGCCAGACGCTGTTCATATCAGTTCGTTCGCTTTTCCAGGCAAGACTGATAAATTTTCCCAACCACAAAGGGGAGACGACTTCGTTAGCCCATGGGATGTTAATTATTATAGATCGCCCAACCAATGGGAGTTGCACCTCTCACCACTGTATCCTGTTTCTAAACACATAGCTCAGCAGTGTGAATGCTTCTGGCTTCTTTCGGCCCGGCAGTCTCTGTCAAAAATTGAGTTGCAGTTGTCGCCCTGAGAGTTACAGCATGATTGGGTCTTAGTGAAAGAACAGTTTGGACTACCATATGAAGTTAAAACAGTCTGGCTTGAGGAAGAAGTTGGGAGAGAGCAGATGACCGATCAATTGTGGACGAGTCATCACAGTATCCTAATAGACCGATACAAGGAATTGAATTCAGCTTAAGCAGCTATTTTAACGAGGATCAGTGCGCCATCAAAATAGCATATTCTTCTTTTTCACAGATCAGTAACCATCAAAACCATGATACTGAAAAAAAGAATATCGATTGGTTTTCAGAGATACAAGTAGGCGTATGGTTTTTAAGAAGTCAAATCTTCCAGCAAGCATTGACGTGGCCACTGACGAAATTAGGCGAGTTGTTATCAACTATTGTTATTTTGTTCCGACCCTGTTGTGAACGTACGATTCTGGAGAAATAAATTTCAAAATATAAGCGGTGGTAGGTATCAGTTTGGAGCTCAGAACCATGATTGATAAAATATTTATTGAGACAGATCGACGTTTCGTTGACTATCTCCTCCTTCAGAATCTGAGTGTATTTGGACTTTTTCATCCTTCAGAATCTGAGTGTATTTGGACTTTTTCAGACTCTCGATGAATCTTGGCATATCAATTAATCATTATGATGAGATTTATCAAGAATGCAAAGAAAAATAAAAGCTTTGGAAGCACACTTTGGCTCTCTTGTATTGCCTGAACTGCAGCGTTTTTGTCTTGCTGACTTCACATCTTCGGAGTACACCCCCAACGCCACCATCAGCTATACGCCACTGTCTTCGGTCCAGTACTACCGTGGTTCTCATTTAGCGATATGCTAGCTTTTAACGTATATGCTTTGTAAGTCGGTTGGAAGGATCCCGTCTGAGGCTATTCCCGATTTCTTCCGGGTGGAAATGCAGCGATGCACTGCAGCTTTACAACGTTCGAGTCATAAGCATAATGATGATGACGGCCGCGTTCGGTTTTTAGGGTGGGGGAGTAACGTCGTGGAGATGAACGACGCCCGGCCACCATAATTCCACCCTCTCAGTCCTCTCCGAGACTGAAAAAGTTATAGCTCGCCTTCCAGTCGAAAGCAAATGGACGACTCTAGCCGACCTAGAGACCACGGCTTGGAAAGTTGAACTTTGCACGGACAAGTAAATACAATGTGGTTACTTGACCGGAGACCTTTCGATGTTTACGAGAGCACTGCTACATTCTGTTTGAATAGAATAGATCTTAAATTCATTCAGAGTGATAAAAATCAGACTAAAGCTCAGAAAAGTAATAAAAACGGGTTGGTTTAAATCACCCATGAGGCATCTCAGTTCATTCATATTCTAGTAAATCTTTAGATAAACCTGGAATTCCTCACGTATAAAATCAGAGAGTTCCCATGGCTTCAATTTGCCGCTTTTCTCAATGTGCTACGAAGAATTTACTGGGAGAAAACGTGACACCAGTGCGCTTCAGATTATCACAAGGATAAATCCATACTGCATATTAGCGAAGCCCTGCAGTTGTCTGTCCGAATGGATGCCACCACGATTTTAAATGAGAGCGGTTGCTGGTGATTGTACCGCTGTTTATCACTGAGATTATCTTGATTAACGCGTTTTGTGATAACTCCTCAACACATCATTTGCTAGACGCACAACGGCGTATCGGTCGACCCCAATAAAAATCTCGGCGCTATTCCACTTACTCCAGTTCAGTGCCCGGAGAAAATTTTTCAACCAATCTTTCCCGAAATTCGCCTATTGGGACCGTTGGGGATGATGTCTGTTTTCTAATGTCTAATTTCCGATTTATACGCCGAAGACCACTGACACCATCAACTAGGATGATCAGGTCAGGTTTCAGATTTACTAGATCTATCTTTGCCTGAGAAGGTATTTTGTATGCTGATCGCGATTCTAGGTGATATGTAGGTTGGATGGGTGCTGCTATCGAAAAAATCTTCAAGGCCAAATTTTCCCACGGAAACTTCTTGAGATTGCTGCTAGTGAAACACAGTTGAGAACTATTTGACCTCTTCAAGAGTTCAGCTAAGTGCACTACCTTTCTATCTTTTCTAGTGGATGTACCCGAAAAAATATAGCCGCGATCATGATATTGATTTCTTGAACTTTGACAGTAAACTGCGAAGGTGCGGGGACGGAGTTAGAATCACCTACCTGCACAAACCGATCGAAATCCAAGAAAAAGACAAAAGAGCAGTGATAAGCATCCAACACAGATAGCGGTACTAGTTAGACGCTCCTGCCTGCCCTGTAAAGTGGTAGTAAATCGAGAAACTTATGCCAGATTCGTGATCAGCACCCCAGTGAATGCCCATGACCGATGTGTGGCACAAATAGAAAAGAAACATTTTTTCGACAGTCGTACTGCAATATAAGGAATAGGGCGACAATTCTGATTAGAATGAATGAAACATGTCTTACCTCGACAGACACTACAGGTTTACGTGTGATATTTGTTTATTCACTAACCTGTGCTCGAGAACAGACGTTCCGTAGCCAATAAGCCAACGAACAGAGCTGATTTTGTGAAGCTCATCCAAGATTGGCACGAAAATTTCATCCCGTCGGACGTTCTAACGAACGGTCGGACGACCTCTTCAAAACCTGGCGCAACCCGAGTTCAACCTATTCACTCAAATAATATTCCTAAACAGTTATAAACAATCGAATGGTCAGCGAATAAGTTCTTATTGAAGCTAGAGTAATCAAAATCTGTTCACAGACTACCAATATATCACGATTTATCCAGAGCCATGCGTGGAGATATGTGATGTTGTCGAACTTTTCGGGTTCCTATATACCTCTTAACGGGGCGCGTGTCAGTGCTATCTGGGCTGGGAAGGGGCAGCTAGCTAAAACTTAGGCCCAACTAAGCACTCAACAAGGAAATGTGATAAATAGGGCTCTGAAAATTCTTCATACGTGTGTTTTCGAGCACCTAAAAGGCGATTCTCGTGGAAAAATAAGGCCTTGAAGGTTATTTCTTTGCCTGCAATCCCAACCCGAAACTCTCACTTCGGCATTTTTCTCAGCAGTGTTTGCGCTATTCACAGCGTCTGCATGTCACTCGCTTTTTTCGATGTTATCCACAAAGAAGCTGTTCACCATCGTGATTCTTCTCAGTTAGTGAATGATACCGCTCAGGAAACGAGCGACGACCCAGTATCGAACTGGCTTGTAACCTGTCAACTACCTTTGCCCTTCGAGCCGTCAGCTGCGGTTTCGTACTTTTCGCTTTGATTTCTTTCGATTTATTACGCGAATATAGCAGTGCACTGATACAAACCAACAACTCGAAGAATTGTCCAAGTTCACTTTTCTCCAAACCTCAGCATGGTGTTATGCTTATTTTACTACCTAGCATAGCAGCGTAATATTTTAAACTGGAGTAACGTATGAACTTCAGTACGAGTCAGAGGGGTTTAGTGAAGTCAACAATCAGAATCGACGTCCCTACGCGCTCCTTTGCTTCAGCGCAGGTGCAAAGAACTGCATCGATACGTCGTCCTTTTAAATACTCAAAAATCTTTGTAAATTGAAGACGGTTCTCAGAAAATTCACCTAGGAAGCAAACGATTATTCTTTCGAGTGTACAGAAGTACTAATTTCATAATCACAACTTCCAGGGCTTTCAGTTTCCGTGATTTGAACTGTTGTTTCTTCGAACATCTATCAACGAAGTTGTGAAATTTCGAACGGCGCCGGAATCTCTAGATATCCTGCATAAGTATGTATTACTTCTGCAATTTCATTGAATCCAGTTCAAACATTCTGCGGCCCTTAGAAATGCTGCGCTTTCAGTAATATATAATATCTCTTATATGTACTCCCGTTGTGGTGTTTGTTAGTAAACAACCCACCTGAGAAGACTTTGTCACCTAAAATCGATCATTGGAGACAACAGTAAACACAACACATCAGGCGAGAGAAGATAGTATCGCTTGGATGATAGACAGTTGGTAATATTTGGATCCTCGTACGAGTTCTTTAAGAGAGACAGCTGTTGCTCACAGACTTTTTCTGATTCTCTTTTTACCGAACACAAATTTAGTAACCATCAGCTCAGAACGGCCGATGACGCGAGCAATTAGCCCTCCGGCCAAGCGATTTGTTACTGGAGGAGTACTGCAGTTGCCTAAAAACTACTGCCCTTTCTGCTGTTTGCGGCACAAATCGTGTGATCTGGGTTTCTTTCAGCCTTTCCCCACTCAACACCCTCTTCCACTAACTCCATGATGCTCTGAATTCATCACAGCCATCTCTTTTCGACTGACTAACTGATAATTTATCTAGTTTAATAATTTAGAAGTAATATGAGCCGAGTGAATCATTAATGCCGATAGCTCGAAAATTTGTTTTTTCGCTGTCTTCGGCGCACATAAGCACATTAAGAAAGATGAGTATTCGTTACTTCACGTTTTCAGGCAGACTCATATGATCAAAATTTTCTCCGGTCGTTAAAGTGTTTCCAAAGGACTACTTGGCAACCGGATTCCAGCAGCTAAAAGCCTGGTGGGTTTTTGCTTTATTTCTAGTCATCGCTCCTGAACATATATAGGGTGGTAGAAAAGTCTTGAGCCGTTCCAGGTCTTCTTTTCCTTTAATTTCTTATTCAACAACAAAGTCATTATATTCCACGATATAATCACCATTCTAAATAGAAAATGACGCACCTGGTGGAC
The DNA here is from genome assembly GCA_030553155.1 of Nippostrongylus brasiliensis. NCBI lineage: Eukaryota > Metazoa > Nematoda > Chromadorea > Rhabditida > Heligmosomidae > Nippostrongylus > Nippostrongylus brasiliensis. The sequence goes on along the minus strand of CP130735.1, from coordinate 30,263,058 downwards.
AGGTCAGTCATCCTTTCTTCTCAGGACTGAACAGGATCGAAGTCAGAAAGATAACTAACCGCTCTTCCGGCAACCTCGACTTTGATGATTTCTTCTCAGCTAAAAAGTCCCACGGGAAAGAAGAATTGGTTGTTGCAGGGTATAATATAATTGTGATAAGATTTCGAGAAATCATGTGTCAGTCCCACTCCTTTCACCTTTTACTCTTCATCAACGAAGGGCCAGCGGCATCGTGGAGAAGGTGCACCGAAAGTACTCACAGTCTCTTTTCTCTAACCGCTTCCGCAAGCAGTGGCGTCTTCGAAATCAGCGACTCTCTAGTCAAAGCAAGATAACCGGGAGTTCCACAGTGCTGAAGGATATCGTTTCTTCTGCAAATACAGCGCTACCGTTGTGAAGGATTGACATCTCTCCAGTGCAGTGTCATAATCGGTTAAAGACGTGGGCCCAAAGGTGTTTTCATGGAATTGACATCAAAATTAAAGTCAACGAAAACCTTCTCACTATTCGTAATAATTCCAACAATGCTTCGTGTGTGACCGACAACTACCACTTGTTAGGACATGGATGCTGTTGAAAGTCGAAAATTCTGAATCTTTCAAGAGTTTCCTAAGGCCCCTTCAGACTCGGCGGAAGCGGCGCCGCTGGTTTTGGCGGCAAGTGGTGATGCGTTTTGCGTTTTGGTTTACTTCGTTTTGCCGCTGCGGCCAACTATGAATGGGCCTTCATCACCCTATGGATACAGAATGATTGAAGTAATCTTATGAGGTAATTATATTACCAGGGTCGGGTGACCTAGGAGCGTCGGTAGGAAATTTTTTAAAAATTTCTTCTGAACATATATAGGATGGACTAAAATAATGCTGATAAGTTTTGTGAGTTCAGGGAAAACAAAAAAATTACACTAGAGCAAATTCCACCCAGGCAGTCCTTCGAGGAGATTATTATGTCCGCCCGCGGTCGTCGAGTGAGGCTCATCGAATTTCACGCGCTACGAACGGAAAGATTTCAAGGGGCTATATGATTTTTCGAAACCATAACACAACTACATACTGGAGCGAGAGGCGAGAGATTAATAAATATTACACGCATGGAAAGTCCCTTATGTTGGTCATCTTGCTTGTTATCAGTGATTTATAATGAAGAGTGTAGGTTCTCGTGAATGTAATGCCGTCCTTACTTACTTAGATGCTTATATGGCCCGGCTTCACTGGACGTGCGGGAACCAACACGACTTCCATTCGCGTCGTTGTCTCGCGATCGTCATCCAGCTTGTTGGTCGGAGGCGACTGTGACGACAGCGAGAATCAGCCGTTCTGGAACACAGCATAGTCTTAATACGTTCGACGAACACATCAGACCATTTGGCAGGTGGTCTTCCACGAGGCCGCGTGCAATCGCGCGGCAGCCATTCCACCGTTCTTCTTGTCCAACGGTCGTCGTCTCTTCTCATTATGTGACCGGCCCATCGATGCTTGGCTTTCGATGTGTAGTCTGCAGGGTCTCGCAGACGGGACATCTGCCTTAGATCGGAGCTTCGAAGTCCGGCTCGGTGTTGGTATAGCCGGGTGAACTTCAGAAGACATCTTTCTAACGCTCTGTGTGTGACTTGCAGGGACTTCGCCGTGGCTGACGTATCAGGCCACGTCTCAGCCGCGTAGCACAGAGCAGGAAGAACTGTCGAGTCGAACAAATGAGCACGGAGGTCAGCATCCTGGAGTTGGTCGGTGGCCTCTTTGAGAGACCCGAAGGCTGACCACGCGGCTCTCCTTCTTCTGATGAGTTCTTCCTTCATGTCGTTGTCCATGTTCACGGAGCGCCCCAGGTAAACGTAGGACTTCGTTTCGGCGATGGGAGATCCACCGAGTTCAATGTGTCCCTCATCGCACCAGGAGTTCTTCATGAACTGTGTCTTCTTCCGATTGATGCGCAGTCCAATCTTCCTTCCAGCTTCGTCTAGCTCTCGGAACATCGTCTCTGCTTCAGTTGTACTTTTCGCGAAGATGACTATGTCGTCCGCAAAACGAAGGTTCGAGAGGAATTTTACGTCCACACGTATGCCCTTTTCGTCCCAGTCGAGCGACTTCATCACCCCCTGCAATGCGGCAGTAAACAGCTTGAGCGAAATAGTACCGCCTTGGCTGACGCCCTTCCCGATGGGGATGTTGATTGGACGTCGGAAAAGCTGTACTGTCGTAGAACAGTGGCGGTAGCAGGGCCAGCATTCTTATGTAGGACGAGTCCACTGCTTGATCGACAAACGCAGACGGGATAGCATTCGTTTCGACGCTGTCGAAGGCTTTTTCGATGCCGTGATTCCGTACTTCCAAAGGTAAAAATGGGTAATCTCAAGAGCAACAAACGAAGTGAAATAGTTAAAGGTATTTGTACCGGGTAAGGCATGTATGTTGAGGCGATCTTACATGAGTCTTCCGGAGAGACCCTAACACTCGGATTTGAATCCGCCTGAGTTTCGAGTTTTCTCGATAAACCCAGGATCACTACAGTAAAATCCACTCTCACCAAAAGATGTCATTTTCCCGCTCTTTCGCTTTCTTGACTTCGTCCAGACTTCTCATTTCTCCAGTATACTTCCGCGATTCTGGCTTTGCCTACAATAACATCTCCGTCATAAAATCATACCCTCACCGTCGCTACTTACCCGCATCTAGTGAAGAAGCGACAGATGAAGGTGATAATATGACGAAGCCGCAGCTGTACAATTTGTGATGCATCACTTACATATGCGGGATCGAGTAGTGTCCTGCCAGTCTGTGTTGTCTATCCAGCTGTTGTCAGTACAGCTAAACTCTGCCGACTCATTCTTCTGACAGCAGTCATACGTCACATGTTTGCAGATGCGACGTCCTTGCGATTCCACAAGAAAAACTAGAATATTCTGCGAATCGCATCGCCTGAATTCGTACATTACATACCAACCACAGATCAGTATAGGGGTAAACTCAGTTGGCGTGCAAGCCGTGATCTGTGAAGGTAGCCAGCGTAAAATATTCAGGGGTTGTACGAGGGTTTAACATATCTCACTATCCTACTTCGGCGATAACCGGAAGCCATGGATTGCGTAGAGCGCGTATAAATCTTGAATCACCTTGATTGGCCATGATTCATGGTTTCAGCGCCATTCAGGGTACGGTTCGGGTATGATGGTGTAGTGTAAGTTCTAGGAATTTCTGAATTTGAGCTGTATGATTGCCCATGCAGGTGTTGACCGCCGCAGTACCCTTATGCTTTTGATGTTTCAGCCTTGCTTTCTTCATCAGGTTCCCGAAAAATTATTCACAAATCACATTTTGAACAATCCAATTTCTTTCTACACCATCAGGAACTGTTGGTTTCTCATGAACACTAAAGAGTAGGCCGAATAAAGCTGTACAAAAAAACACCGAAGTTCATTAACACCAACCTTTTAATATATCAGGATTCGCTGATAGTCGGATGCGGACAGTTAGCAGCCACCTTCGCTGGATGCGGGTGCAAGTTGGCGATCCTCTCGGGCAGTTGGTCCAGTTCTGTAGCTCGGTAGCGGTACTCAGCTGAGTAGCCAATTTGTACCAGGACACGTGCCCTTTACCGGATGTCCGGACTGACAAAGAGTGACCGATCACTCTGAAACACCGACGCCAGGAGGCAGAGGCTCGTCCTTAGGAGACCGATCGGCATCTTCACTTCTACTTTTGCATTCATTCATTGGACAGAGGACATCAACTAAAATGGTAGACTACCTTTTTCGAACCGGGGATGGGCATATCCTAAAATGTTGGCCTTATTACCAAGACGGGATGGCTCCGTTCTATTTTATATATACCCGGCGGGAATTTGGATCCACCCTCCACTCGTTGCCTGAGCAAGCGTAAAAGAAAAACAGCAAATCGAGAGCTAGAGCGTATTTGTGTTCAAACATATGCACCGGATGGGTTAATCCACCGAGAGACGCCATTTCGGATCATGGGCTCCGTTATATGTGCAGCAGATGTCGAAGTTCAGCATCTAAAATATCTGCGGACCTCAAGTATTTAAAGAAGGAGGTGATCATGTAGCTGACCAGAATACCATGAAGCAGTGGTTCCCATCAACAAGGCGTACTTAACAACACAACAATAATAACAACTCGAAAGTATCGTCATCCTACTGTATGTTTTCCTCTGTACTGCAGATCGAACCAGGTTTTGCAAATTATTTCTTGGTTGGTTGTGTGTAATCTCCTCCAGAGCCTCTGTATAGCCCGCAGATCAACACTTCCGAAATGTGAAGCAACAGGCAACAGGGAAACAGAGTGAAAGTCGGATAATCCCCAGATCAAAGTGTGAGATGAGTAGACCTTTAAGGGGAATTTTCGAATAAGCGAATCCGTTATTCAGCTAACAAATTTATTTATTTATTTGTGTACGCTGTTTAATACAGGCGTAGGATAGTGTAAATCAACAAAATACACTGGAGAAAAGCGCCTGAGATGAGCGATCGACGTGTCGCCCTCCATCTGGTACACATCTTCACGGATACATTCAGCAGTCTCGTGGTGCGGTTAACAGAACTTGGTCATTCGATTGACTCCGGAGCAAACAACGATATTTGGCGGAATTTCTGACTGTATCATGATTTTCTCACTCAACTTGTCATTCGCGTGATCCCGAGGAGATAGCAATCTTAGCGCGCAACACACCTGATACCAGCCATCAGGTGACATTTAGTATAAACACAGAGCAAAATACGCGAGGCGAATTGTTATTATTGGTGCTGGAGACTACAAATAACTGCCCAAGTGACTGGACGTTGATGAGGATGAATTGTGGCAGACAGCGATCAAAGGTTGACCGGAAGGTGTCAACTAGACACTTTCGACTGATAAATGAAGGTTTCTGTGCAACTTGCAAAGTAGCAAGTGACCGTCATATATATCAACTCATAAAGCTATTTATATCACTGGTATTTCCCAATATTAGAGCGGCTACCGAAGCTCTAATATTAGGAAACCGTAGGAGGCGCTATTGACACCAGGACGGCCGAGCGATTGATCTCCAACCGGGCTAGCCAATCTTCTCTCCCTCCAAAGTGGGGTAAATTTGTAGCTGGCTTGTCTGGGAAGGGTAAAGACACAGACATAATATTGCGGCTTACCCCCGAAAGTTATTGTGTAGTCCAAATACGCATTCACCATACCTTCTCGATTCTGAATTGAATACGGATGCGGCGGCTGGTCCCTGGGAGTGAAAAACGCCGACACCAGAATCTTTAACTTTAATTGCTTCAAAACCTCCAGCACACTCCGTTCGGACCCAACAGCAGGAGATAGCCAGGAATTGTAATGGAGCAGCATAACAGTTTGAGGTTGGAGAGGTCGACGGCGAAAGGATGTTTGATATGGTAACAGGGATGAGAGGAAATTTATTTCAAAAAAGCGGAAGGCGGAAGAAGGGATGGAAATGGCAAAAAAAGGCCGGAAACCGGAATGCGGAACACGGAAGCCGGAAATAGTGCAAAAATCACTAAATTATTGGACTTTAGCCAAAACTGGACCACAAAAGTTTTCTTCCTATTTGTAAAGGTACCCATAGAGTACTCGTTTTGTTTCCACTAGAAATGTCTATTATTTTGGTGAAGGTGTTCAACGTTTGGTGATAGCTTAAAGTAAACGGTGGAAATTCATCTTTATAAACTTCATTATAATCCGAAGACAAGTACGTGGAGAAAGACAGACTTCCTTGGCGTGATAGACAAGAATGCTTTCAAAATAGAATTAAAAGCCTAAAACGAACATGATATGGTGGAGAAACAGCAGTTTTTCCATGATTTTGGGGAGAGAGGCTTTTTCTCAGATCGTTCACAATGATATGTACCAGCAGAAGAGAACAATCTCTTGCACTCGGACGATGTGGCAGGTGCCGACAGTTACTCCGTTGCTCCGTTGCAAGTTTTCTTAGGAGGGTTTACTTCGCTGCATTGATTTCATTTTACCAGAATTCAAATGGATCGCATCGACGTCAGCACAATAACTTCAGTCTCCATGTTGTTAGTAATGGAGATCTTCAATTTCTTCTTCCATTTCCGTGTTCCGCCCAAGAACAAAGCGGAACACGAAACGGAAAGGAAGGGACAAAAACGGCCAGAAACCGGAATTCGAAACACGAAAACGGAAGTTCCGCACACCCCTGCTTGGTAGACACCGATGTATTGAACTTGTTCCTTTTCGAAGTAGGGTGGTTATGTTCAATCAAAGGAACGATAGTTTTGCTGTCCAGGGTCCTCTTTCGTGAATGGCATACAGAAACTCCAAATTATACCGCGAATGGCGATTCCTCAACACGAATACTTAGATTTTGATGTTTCGTAGGTTTCCTGCGGAGTTAATACGGGATATAGCACACCCCACTTTCGCAGTAAGGATAGAAATTCTCGAGTCTGTTTAACATTGAGTTCTGACGCTCAACCATAAGTTTATGACAACTGCTGGCGGAGAAATGGTTTTGCAGCATTTTTGAATAAACAAAGTCGGTCTCTGAAAGTCAGAGCAGTTCAATCCCCCTTGCCTGCCTAGACAATCCTTCATGTAATCGGTTACTGCCCGTTCCGAAGCTCAGAAGCAGCCTGACTATGTATCTCCGTACCAGCCATCCTCCAGTCTAATTGCAAAAATGTGTTTTCACGTTTTCGTTGGTATTTCTTAGAGCATTCAGTTCACAGGGTCATAAACACGCATAAACACTTTGGTAAATGAGCGGGTCGTCTGCAGAATGTTGTGATAAAGCTTACAAAGTTTTTGGACACGATAAGATGAATTTGCAAAAGTACAAGTAGATGATATAATGGTAGATGATATAATGGTGGCACTAAGCTTATCCCACATACCGCTATTCAGGAGGGATTTGAACCTACGCGTCGGTCCGGGCACTATTTCACTAATTTCGCTAATTCAATTGACCAGTCTCCTAGAAACCTCGTGTGCTTTCATAATCAAAAAAGGCATGGTAAATGGGTCTTTGGCCTTTACAATGACTTGATTGGGCCATCCACTGTACCATGTCAGTGCTTTCACCTTTCCAGACAATTCTGGTAGCAGTTTACCCAAACTACGAAGGAAAGATGTAAAAGTCCATTAGCATGCGCGAGGATCGCTGGGTATAAATTGTGCCTCTTACCACTTGTGACACACGCGCTTTAGGATAAGCAGCACGTTCCCGTTTAATGTTACAGTTACATTATTATATTTCAGTTATACGCCGCTAATATCATAGTTGCACGCCATCACGTTCTTTGACAGCGTTTGTTTCGCTGAAAGAGTTGGTTCTTTTTTTTGCAACATTGCGGTTGTTCCTTCCCTTTATCAAGGAAGGGGCTCTACAAGCATCCACGGATTGTTTGATAAAATTTCTTCACTACCGACTGTAACAGTCACTGACGTCGAAGTTCTAGCTCCCATTGTTCATCATCCTTTCATCCTATTGCTAAATTTGCTGCTTCTGCATTTTGTTCCTTTTGCTTTATTAGAGGTGCTTTATTACCATTCCCTTATTCTCATCTCTCTAACTCATGAAAGTCGTATTTTAAATTGTCTTTTTGGCTAAAGTCTTTGTTTTCAGGTGGAATGGAGTGTCCACGTCTCAATTAAATGAAATTCAAAAAATTAGCGTATGATGAGGTTGTCGCGCTGAATCTGCCTTGTGTCTCCTTACTGATATACTGCATCCTGTGCGCCTTTGCTGTGCACTAACCGGAACGGCCGAGTATGCTTCATCTGCGCTTGAGGGAACCCTTCTGTGATAGAGGGCTCTTGAAAGTTCCTTTTTGGGCATCTTCGGCACTAAACTTCCCGAGATAGCTCCTCGCCCTTCCATTGTTACCATTCAGCAGCAGTGCAAAAGAGAGGGAAAACTGCTGAGCACTTCACTCGTTGTTGTGAGGGTGTGTGTGTGAGGGTGGCGGTGCTGTACAACCGGGGCGATGATGCTCCTCTGCTGACGACGACTCCTCCTCTTTCGACTGGGTGCAGGTGTACGAGCTGCCTGCACCATCACCACCCCACCACCCACCGTCGCCAAAATGGCGTTACATCGATGCACCCAGAGCATCATAGAAATTCAGCGACTAATTCGAGGTGGGTATCCTTTTTCCCGTCGTTCTTTCATTTTCGCCTTCGTCGCATAATGATTAGCATCGCCAAACGACGACATCACCAGGAGTCGTTTTCAGCTCATTAGAGTTGTTTGTGAGCGGATTTGGCGTCAAATTTGACGCCGCATTTTTTAGTCGAATTGCCCACGCGAGATGTTTCACCAAATTAGGTAGCCCTATAATCGTGCTGTGCGGTTGTGACCCTTTTGGCCATTTCGTGTTTTTCTACGGTATTGCTCCTAGGCATTTTGCAATAGCGCGTTTTCCCTCGAAGTTGAGAAAATATCGAGAGGTAGTAAGCGGTCGATACTACGTTTAAACTGGAATGGTTTGCGAATTAACTCTCTTGAAATGACGATTCCACCAGCATGAGCTGCAACACGCCTCGAGCTGAAAAACTTTTAGTTAGAGAAGAAAAACAGAAACTAAACTTACTGAAAGCCTCTAGGTAGCCCATGGTCATGGTTGCCAAAGGAAAGCCTTCCGGGGTGTTTGTTTGATACCATAAATAGCAATATGTCTCATGTGTTTAAAAGCTAACATCGTTACCTTAACATCTTCATTCTGACGCCTGACGCACTTGAGGCAGGCGAGCCCTTCGATTTTCATTTTCCAAATGGAGCAAAGAAAAAGTCGGTGGAAAATGCCTTCTCCGTTGTTATTAACTTCTTGCCTTCGAGATTATGCTGCCACCTCGTTCATCTCGTCATTCCTCGCCCAATACCTCACGAAACTCCACACACACCGTTTGAATAAAATTGAGTGAAGAAGTAAAGGGTGGCAGCCGCATCAAAGTACGGAAAACAGCTGCCTCCAAGTCGGAGGGGCTCATTGAAAGAGAAGGGCATACTGAATAAAGTTTTTCATCCATTTGGTTCCACCAGCTCACGTGAGTACCTTACAATTTTGGAATAATCCGACGTCGAGCAATACGACCTATGTCGGCGACGATTTTTAGTACGTAATATTAACAAGCTTTTGTTACAATATCATTTTTGTATAGAGTTACTCATCTACCAACTGAACTGACAAAACCTTCCATCCCAACTGAATTTTTACCAGACTTGTCTGGGAGGGTGAACACGCTGACTTGGTTTAGCGGCTGGCTCTCGCAAGTCAATGTATAGACCAAATACGTATTCACGATGCCTTTACATTTCTGAACGAAACATGAGTGCGTGGCATGTTCTTAGGGGGTTCTTAGGGAATTGATCGACCTGTTTATGTTGAATTTTCTAACCATTTGACTTGTTTCTGGGGTGATGTTTTCTTTGAATTATTCAATCTTGTCCTGTAAGCGCAGTAAACTAGCAAATCGATTAAGCGTAGGTCCAGCCATGAAATGGGGAGGAGTTTGATGGTACCTTACATGCTACAGAATCATAGCACTCAAAAGAAAAATTCGGTGGACTTTGCAAAACTATCGATTAGAGCGACATTCATCATTCGAAGAAAACCTGCCATTAGATGAAAAAACCGTGAAAACCTGACATTAGATGCAATGACGCGAAAGATCTTAAAGTTGAGCGTTGAGTGCTACTGCCATTTAATGTGAGATTTGCTATTTGATACTAAAATATGACTTCCACAAGAAGAGATGGGCAAATGTTGAGCAGCCGAAATGCTTACAGCTGGTTTATTTGTCTTATGGGTTGTAAAACGGCCTATATGACGCCATCTGTGCTCACTTGATGCGCGCTACTCGTTTTTGTTCCCTCGTTTTTGCTGCGAGAAAATAAAACCAGTGACACTATTTCAGATCCTTTCAACTGAATTTCATTTTTCCAATTCTTCATTTGGTTTTCTAAAATAACTTGAAAGAATATGATCATTCAAACTCTCCCGCCTTCGAAGGGGAAATTTTCTGCCCGCGGAATCTTCTGCCTTGGCGACCAGAAAGTAAAGTTGTTCTTCAGTTGTCACAGATCGATGATTTATAATAATGAGCGCTATTGATTATAGCAAGGGTTTGAAAAAATACGTAGCCACTCCAAAATTCCTATCTTACCAAGCGTCGAACGTCTTCCCAACTTTTGAAAAAGAAACTTTTGCAGATATTATCACTCCGTTAAAATCTTGAACGCACGCAAACATGTGAGCGACTCCTTCCAATTTGAACCCATATGATATTTGATATGATTGATATTTGTGATATATAACTTCATCTTGTCTAGTTCTGGTCATATCTCAGAACTACGAGACGCACCTATCAGTTCCCAGGCATTTCTTGAGGAGGAAATAAGCATACGACTGACGATAGACTTTTACTGCACCGCCGTTGCATACTCTTGTGAAAGGATTTTCGTCTCACATTCACGATGAAAATTGAAAATTCAAACCTTTTTTCTGGAATGCAGGCTGCCCACATACGTTATGATATTCTATTATTCTATTAATACATCTTCCATAAGAACTACGCTGTGTTGGAGCGAACGCTGCTATGTCTTCGATGTTCGCGGTGCTGTAATATGTCTCAAAGTCCTCGACTAGGAATCGGACAGCTCGTGATCAGTTGTAATTTCGCAGTCCGATATGAGAAACATATTCGTCTAGCCAGATGAATTTCCACTGCTTTCGGCAGCTGTTTACAATTAAGGAGCCCGAAAATCCTCCAGTTTTGTCATCGCAGAGAACAAGAACGGAGCAAACTTGAAAATATCAGTAGTGAACGTAATTGAACCGTATTTTCCTAGAGCTTCGAATGATCTATCATTAAATATTATTACAAATACTAAATTCAGGTTCCAGAAACTAGTAACTTTACCGGAATGGAGGTGTCTTTAGTATTGATCTGCTGATTTGGTTACACAATATATTGATTAAAATCGTAAAGATCACTGCTTAATGGGAATTAAGGAACGTAAGAGAAAAGGTAAAGTGGTCGTTATCGATCTGACTTCGAAGGAGCGGAACGTCCTTGGAAGATTAATCAATTCCGCCCACTTTTCCTATACGTTCTGGTATCAACTTACCCTAGAGGATGGAAGGATCAATTGCTACGGTGAGGATTGATGGCTCCACCTTGCGAGGGTCAGTGTCGGACCTGATTACGACGTCAAGTTCGCCCTAGAAAGATCTCAAAATTTGTGCTACTCGGCATATCATTACTATTCCGATCTACTTTATGATTAAGGGGTGAAATGATCTACAAATTATTGTAGCTTAATGCAGCTAAGATTTAGTGAGGTTCTACCGAAAAATTGCACTTTGGTAAAATTCTCACCTCAGGCGTCCTTAAGACGAGAAACGAGTGACTGCATTTGTGAAAAGAATGGACATTTATGCGCTTTCAGCTTCACAAAACATTAAAAGAGCAGAAAATTAGCCCCCTCAGACGAAAACGATGAGGCGCTGCCGGACAGATTCTGACAACTCTTCGGCACGGACTGTGCAATACGGATGAGTTACGAGCTACTGTTGAGCTTTGAGGTGTTGATTTTTGAGCTGCTATTAAACACTCAAACACTCTACGTGCGAAAAACAGTTCAAGGTACGAAGGAGAGGAAGGGAGAAACTGAGTAATGACTGGTCGCTTTGATAACATAATTTCTAGCACTTTGCAGAATGTTGCTTACGAGATGCTTTCCAATAATCAATACAAGATAAAAGACCAAGGCCCATTGGATGACATAAATTGGCTTACCGTTCCATAGTGACTAATGTAGCAGAGGATCGAATCCTGCAGAAGGTTGCATTCATCATGCGTACTTAAGCGGAGCTGAAATGTGGTGCTGCTCTTTCGTGAACATACATAGCAAATCGTCCCGGAAGGTGTTGCAAAGCCTAGAGACGCTACTTTTATCCTACCGATCAAGCGATCGATCCTCGTCCAAGCTAACCAAGTCTTCCGGCTCTCTGGCACGAAACTAAATCGTGAAAACGTAAACGTAAATGAATGAAAAAACTTGTCTGGGGAGGTAACGAAACTGAGTTGGTAAAGGGCCCCTCGAGTCGCTGCTTAGGCCAAATTGCCATCTCGATGTCTCTAACTTATTATTAGTGGAGCACACGCGTCGTCAGAGGGCTGCTCAACACCGACACCTTTACTTTCGACTTTACGTTTCTATAACTATACATGTTCTATCAATTCTGTGAAGAGGAACAAATGTATAGAACCGGCACAGAATAGATAGAACGTGTAGGGTTATAGAAACGTAATGATGAAAGATAAAGGTGTCGGCGTTAATCAATCCGTTAATGCTGTCTTCATATCCTTCATGTCCTTCAGTCTTTCTCTTTTCTCTTTCACCATTTTTCCTCGCCCAATAATAAAAAACATAAGCAGGCTCAGTCTCCGGCAATGGTAAATATTGTGGGATGTTGCTTTCTTCCATATTCCCGACAACTGGTGGGAAAAGGCCGACAAACACCAAGTGCGTACTGACGTAGTTGCCTATGAGGTGTAAAAGTTCTGCTTTCCTCTGTTTGTTCCTCTACGCCGGCGAAAATCACAAGCAAAGGCGTGCGGGAACAGTAAATCATCACAAGCTCAATTTTTAAAAGGAAATGAAAATTGGTCATTCATAATGGCATGCTATTTTGTCTTCTATAAACTATTGATAATGTGCAACAATATTTCCATTATTTCTATTGCATAAATCAGAGTAGAATTGGAACTTCAATTCGACATCAATAACTCAATAGTACGGCTCGCATTTGATGTTGATAGTGCTGCGGATTAGTCACTCGGGTTTCATAATCACACACCACCACCTGTATTCTTTCTATCCCACTCTGCTCAATGAAATTGGTTGATAGTTGAATGGTTTAATCGTTTAGTGGTTTAATTGCTGGTTTCATTTCAGAAGATTGGACTAATATTTTTCATCAGCGCTCAGTCAAGGGGCGGGGATCACTATCAAATATTGAACTCCTTTGAATTTATCATTTTCACGGCTGATGTTACAACTTTCAATCGCCCTTCTCTCGCTTCAACTTCAATCAGACATTTTCCGTAGTGAAGCAAATATTTTAAAAGATTTGTAGTAACCGATTGTCTTCTCCTTCCATATAGCGCTCTTTAGCTTCTGAGTTAGGAACCACTGCTGGCTCCCGCGGTCGACTATTTGGTTGGTTTCGTTTACGGTGGTTATTTTGCATGCTCGTAACGATTCTGACGTTTGTTTTGAGAATTTCAGTCGAGGACAACCAATGTCGCCATCAGTTACCCGGTCAAAATCACTGATTTGGCTAAAATTTCGTCCAGTTAGGTTATTTGGGATGCTTATTATGAATCTGATGTATTTTTCTCGGATTTCGATCGATTTCGGCAGATTCAGGTAGGTACGTTTTTTCAGATTCGTAGTTGGCATGCAAAATGACATACCTGGATGAAGTTTGAGCCAAATCTGAGATCATTCGACCACTCGAATCGACAATATGGGTGGTCCATGGCTGAAATTCGCTAAATAGACATCGGATTCGTGATTAGCGCTCCAAATAACCTAATGGACGAAGTTTCAGCGAAAATCATTTTTTTCGGCCTTAGCCCGATTCGTGGAGTCAGATTTCTCAACAAGTGCCAAATTTTGAACAGTTGACAAGAAGTTCATCTTTTCAGGAAAATGTAAATTTTGAAATGAAAAGTTGCGTTAAATAGTAATGTATTTTAGCTCACGAACACTGACAGCACTTATTTTCTGGTACTCCGTTGAAACTCGTTTTACCTTCTATAGAACTACGAACTACTGAGGCAAAGAAATTGCTTCCTAGAATTGTTTTCCTCAAAGGCACTTTCACCGGTCATCGAGGAACTTCATTTCATTGTTTTGGGCAACGTGTTCCAACATCATCTCAGCAGTCTTCTTCTCTGGTCACATCAGATCATGCTCGTTAGATGACAACATATGGCTGCCTTTACTGCATGTATGTAATAACCAATTTTTGCTTATTCTATTTTCCAGTAATTTCTATATTCATCCTCTTCATTGTCTAAACAACTTCACAATTCACTCTAATCACCACCCACAGAGTGATTTCTTTCTCTCCTGCATGTCCGTAAAGGCATACTCTGATAACTAAGGTTTTTTCGCCGAGCTTTTCGTTGGGTGACAAAGCTCATTTTCGAATGTCCTCTATTTTTGATAAATTTTGCTTCAAAATGAAACTGACACTGCTTTCATGGCGTTTACTTGCGGTATACGTATTCTGATTAATTTTTGTGAAGAAACATGAAACAAACATTCCCAGCTGGTTTGCTCACACCTGTTCCAGCCGAAGGGTAATCTGCGAAATATGGGATTCGCCGGCGCACGATGTTGCACAGAAACGACGAAAATTGCCCTTTTTGCTTAGGCGACGTCTCGAAACAATCGCTCCGTAATAGCACTAGTTATTGCCGAACGATGACGAGGCTAAGAATGCGAAAGGCAAAATCGAAAACCGTCTTTTCAATTATTCTATCTCTGGTGTGCTTAATTTTCATCCCTCGATCTAATGCCGGAGGCATTTACAGATATTTGTTCGAACTTTTTGAGAGAACATCGCGTTGAGCCTTTCGTTGCGTGTGAAATGTTTTCCGTTTTCATGGGAATAAAAGTGGTCGAGCACCGCTCTCTGAAGCTTGCCCCGTGTCGGCAATTTATGTCTTGCAGTGGGTCCTAATCGGCCGAAAATTATATGCTATTCCCGCATTTTGGATTTCGCCTATGTGTTCTCACAAGAAATCAGAGCTTTTTATAATGCTTGTGCTGAATTTCACGTTGCGCAATTTTTTGCAGCACTTCGATATTCACTTGGAACCAGGTATTTTAGGAACTGTTTTCATCTAACGTTTGAGATCAATCGGACTTTTTGTAACGTCGGCACTTGTTAAAAGTTCCGGCCCTACCGACTCGGTCTGAGTAAAAAAAAGATTTTTGCTAAAACCTCTCCTATAGTGGCTATTTGAGCCGCTAGTGTATGTTTTATGTTGGCAAGGTGTTTGTTCTAGAATTTCGATCGATTTCTTTCGTTACGGTTAGATTTTACTGAATTATGGTGGCGTGGAGGAGGGGTCAGGGTAGTGGCGCGAAGAAGTGCCTACCTGAATCTGCTGAAATCAATCGCATTCCAAATAACCCACCTGGACAAGGTTTTAGCCAAAGCGGTAATTTTGATCTTATCACCAAATTTAACGATTATGGGTGGCCTTCAGTGATAATTCGAAAAACAAATTTCGGAATTTCGAAAAAGTTATCGGCGTACAAAATAACCACTCTAAGCGCAGTTACAACCAAATCGTAGATCTCAGGTGACCCACCTTGCCGGCCGAGCAGGCGATATGGGTGGTCCTGGGCAGAAATTCAGAAAACGGAGCTCAGATTCGTGGTAAGCGCCCAAATAACCTCTACAGACGGCGTTTCAAGAAAAACTTTCTTGAGTCGTAACTTTTAACAAGTGTCGTAACATTTGTTCCCCAGCGAGAATTCTCTATGTTGTCATACTCACTTTTTCTGCGCTCTCCATCTTTGCTGTTGTTCTAAACCCTTCCTTATTCCCCCTGACTTAGGTTTATCATAGGTTTGGCGCACTGCTCACCTTAATGAATCGTTCGTTGTATTGATTGTACCATTTTTCTAATGATGGAGACAGGCTGGTTTTTTTGGTTCTTTGAGGCTCGCCCACGTATGATCTGAGCAGTTTCGGTGTTTTGCTTCTATAAAGGATATCGGAATTTTTTCACATTTGATCAGCCCTGGAGCCACCACTGTTGCCGCAGCTTTTTCCTTTCCTGCCAATTTCCCTCTGCTCCTATGAACGTCGTTCGCTCGTGATATTTCTTTTCACCATTTCACCCACTTGTCAGTTAAAGTTCGATTTTAATAACTTTATTGTTTCACAAATTCCTTTGGGCTCTACAATGGTTTTGGACAAATTAATCTTAGAAACTTATAAAAACCAGTGTTCGTTTGTGTTTTCATTCCGGACAGTAACGACGGATCTGCACACTTTTAACAATCCTTGATATCCCAGTAGCTATTTTAATTAGAAAAAATATAAGAAATCATGTCATCACCTTATATGCAGGATGGTAGAACTCGTTCTTTAGATGTTTCATGTGGAACTTTTGAAGCATTCTGGTTTCTTACTAATTATCAAGAAATCAATTAATTATGTCCCACCTATTCCTCTGGATACTTCTTGGTTGTTCCCAAGGAATTCGAAATAGCCGAAAAGATTCTTTCATTTTGAGATGTTTCTATCTAATGTGCAACGTGTAAAGATTAGGATTACCCTTCGATCATACGGAAAAATATTGGAAAAATATCAGAGGCGGGTTCGTTACAATTTGCAGTTCTCCCTTACTTACATCCCGACATTGTTTCTTACAGTTTCACTGAGCCGTTAGTCCACTAAATGTTGCCAGATGGAATCTACACGCGCTTCTCTGATATTTGAACACGACATTCATTTTCATAGGCCTTTTCCGCCTCTAGATGTCAATTGACATTGAACTGGAGCCCAACCTGAATTCTCTGATAAGAGCTCAGGAGATGCCACACGCCTCAGAGCAGGTGAATACCAACCTCGAAGGGTTGAACATTTGGGAAAAATTGCTAGTCGCAGCGATTCCTTAATGTGAATACAATTCACCTTGAGATCACCTTCATAGACCCTGCGAGATGAAAACTATGCTAGTAGATGCTACTGCTCCTTTGCGTTTTGAGTTTTAGTTTTCAGGACTTTGTAAATAATATTTGGAGGTTTGGACAATATCTGGAAGGGCTATATGTAAATAATATCTGGAAGGTTGAATAATATCTGGGAGTGATATACGTATAATACTTGCCCCACAGTTGATGATGGACGAGACCAGAACGAGGGTGGGGTACGGTAACGCTAAAGTGCTCTCGAGACAGGTATCCTTACTTTGGTGGGACTACAACTTTTGCACTGATCGTACTGCTGCAGAGAGTCTCTGGAGAAGTAGCAGGCAGAACCATGACAGCTGATCAGACAGCTCATGAGCGATGGGCCTCAGATAAAAGTCTCTTTGTCGGTTGAAATATTTGCATCCTCTCAAATTGCGTCAAATTTTAGTGCTTAGGTGGTGACTTGATGTATAGAGTACGTCTGAACTTCCGCTGGACCGATCTAAATCGTGCGAACACCTGACAAATGGAACCCGTTCAGAGCACCTCAATCACTCACACCAGCCGCCTCAGGGTGGGGGAGGCCAGGCCTGGTAGCACAGTGCTCTTTTTATTTACGTTAAAGCTTGGTAGGCAGGCTCGATCAGTCTCACGTGAGGAGCAGTTGACTGGCAGACAGATTGCTCGACAAATGCGTCACCACAGGCGTGAAATGCTTCTTTATGTAACATTTTTTCTATTCCTAGATATCTTCCTCACTCACACGTTTCCAGTCGAACAAATGACTGCATCAAATGCACACTTTTCTTCTTCCGATTTTCTCTCAAAGCGTTCAAAATTTGTAGTCAAGATGCAGCAAAAAATGCTTCCACGAGAATGATTTCACATTCGTTTCTATCTCGTTGACTCATTGCTTTCTTATTTTGCTCTTCTTCTCTTCTTCGAGCGTCGGAATTGAAATGAAGAGTTGTTTGTTCTCTGCTTTTCAAGCCTAGCGCTGTTAGGTGTTCAATCCCGAATGAGAATCTCGGAGTTGATATTGTATCAAACCTTCTGCGCCAAATTTTCTCATGAAATTACCAAAAGTGCATCGGTTACAAGATATGTTAAATTTTCTGATGCGGTGTACTACCCTGCTGTAACGCGGACTTTGAAATTTTGAAGCACTTGTGCCCTGTTAGATAATAATTTAAGTAAGCTCTTACGGGTAGGCAAACGTATATCGCCCTTCCACTCATCATAGAGTCTTCGGTAAAGCTCTCCTTTCAATGAAAGTCAGTGGTATCCATCGGTGGGGCGAACTTCGGTGTCGCGCCTTGGAAGCCGCAGCTGCTCCATCAGAGACCTCCAGATTTAGAACGGCCAAACATCGAGCTACTGCTAAAATCACGAGTCCTAATGCTACGATAGGGAGCTCTACAAATTCGTCCTTCTGCCCTTCTTTCTTCGTTTAAATCAGAAAATGGATTCATACTAGTAGCATGTCGTACAAAAGTTCAGTTTTTTATTTTGACGTGTTTTTTTCGAATGGAAGCTGTGGCTTCTTCGTCAGAAGCTTTCTGAATAACTAATGGTCGGCCTACTGGCAACCATTAGTTATTTAAAATAGATGCTGGATATAATAGATTGACTCACTCTTGCCCCTGTTTTCTCCCAAATATTGATTTCTCTGAATAATTTATCCATTTTCCGTTGTTGTTCCGATCTTTATGGTTTTCTGAAAATTTCTCGGTACTACTGGTTGAGGTTGATAAGCGGACCTCCTGCCTCTAGACAGATCCACATATTTACGTCTACGGCCTGACATTGTGTCGTTATTTGTTTCTCGGCGTTGAGCGATACGTGCCTGTTTTTGTTTATGTCTTGCGGGTGAGGGGTTGTGCCGATAGCGGATATGGTGAACTGTCGTCGCTTGGGCAGCCTCTGTTGACGTTATTGTCGCTGGTCTACCATTTAACCATTGCGATCTAGCGGAGACTGCACTGTTCGTAGTCGTTGGAAAGTGAAGGTGTTCAAACTGGCGCCTTAAATGAGCACTTTGGATGCTCTGCTCCGATCTAACCTCGAGATCCATATCCATTTTTGTCTCACTGAGAGAAGGACATGGGTTGACGCTCCGCTTAGCCTCTTCTTATCTTCGGATGTTTTCTTCCAGCTGCTGGATAGTAGGGGGAATACGTATTTACCATGGAAAGTTCCGCAGAAAGCAGTTCTCTTTCTATGGAATGAACGAATAGCCGCCATCATTTCCGTCAAAGCTATTGTTCTTCGGCGGAGAAATAGACGGCGGTGATCGATGGAGTTTTCTATATCCATTGACGCAGCTGCCGCGCTTAATGTCCACGGCAGTGTGGTGGCGAAGTTGGGGTTGGGCAACAACTCGAAGCAGCGAATAAGCCGATCAAGGATTGACATACTCGAGAGGTCCTGATTTTGGGAGAACGTGCAGGATATTAGGGAAAAAACTTTCAGACGGTCATGATCAGCAAATATTTGCGGTGTTCTCTACGCATACACCTTGTAGGCCCTAAAATGAATATAACGTCCCAAGAGTTTTTTAATCTGTAGCTAGAAGTCCGCGTTCTGCGCGAGTTGGAGGCCAAGGCACTGAAATATCAGTGGTAGACGGTTCCTTTGGGGTTCATTTGGAGTCTATGACAGCTGCTTTTATTTTTTATTTTTCCTCTTTCCTTTCTCTCTTTTTTCTTTTTTCTCCTTTTTCTCAAGATTGGATAAGTCCAGTTTATGGCCTACAAGGTGTAGGCTATTTTTGAGTTTTCATTTTTGGAATCTATAACTACTATTTAGCAGTTTTAGATCTTCGAGGTGTTTGGTCAAATATAAACCATAAATGATTAATTCTGTATTTTGGATGTAGATTTTACCCTAACAGTGCACTTCTTAATATTAATGGTTTTGTAGCGCAGCCTGCTTCTTGTACGAATTCAATCAAATTTAATGTGCTGACTGAATATTTGAGATCCGGCGATGTTGAGAGGACTGAAAAGCAAAGAATAGCCTTCGTTAGCCCATAGACCCCTTCATTCGATTATTACAGGGTGGCGAATAAATACGTGCGCGGTAAAAAGTGTTATAACTTTCTTTTTTGCGAACGAATATTAAAACAAATATGATTATATATAAGAGTAGGACATAGCATTGCATAATTGAGGAAGGTTCTCAGAGTAGCTGCCATGAGCGATGACATCGGCTCCCTTTCCTTCATTCATCGAATACGTGGTACGCCGCAGATACCTCTCGCCTATATTGTTTCATATTTCAGAAAAGGCCCGTCGAAATGTGGCGGATTTCTTGTTGTAGACTCTCAAGATATTCTCCCAAAACATATTCGACGGCGAGATAAAACGGATTTCAAATGGAGTTATTCGAAGGTCATAAATCTTTCGTCGGAGAAGTGCTGATTTCGGTCAAAAAAAGCACATTTTTATTTTTGCTCCATGAGGCAAAGCGCAACTTCTTTGAGGGAATTATTCGGCACGTTTCTGTTTCCCGAGCACTGTGCTTTTCCTGTGAATGCAATAGTGACAGAGCTTAGCATGATTTAATATCTTTTTTATCCATAAAATCAAAACAGTCCTGCCCAGAGCACCGATACTCTTCTAAAACATGAAGGATTCAGGAAACACACTTTTTGCATCAGTTCTTTGATTGTTATTGCACGTGGGGGTTGTTTAATGAAATGGTTGTGATTGTGAAGGTTTCTAAGCTTCTCAACGGTAGAAATTTTAACGTTAGACCAAAGGACGCCCTTGCTGCGGCGCACCTTGAGGAATTTCCGCAATTTCTTTGATTTTTTAATCCGATTTTTCTCCACTTGCTCGGTGAGGAGTTCTGCCTTCCATATATGATAACTATAAAGTCCAAGTTCTTCTTCTACCAATAATCGAACCGATTCGCAAAAAAGGTGGAGCTGCTTTGAGATCATATTCAAGCTAACATCATCATGTTGGCCCGTTCTCTTTTTAATAATCCCATGCCCCACTAGTGTGTTCACCGTCCGCTTTTGTAACCTTCGTGGATTGAGTGGAGTATGTTCTCCCTACGCTCACTGCTTATCAGTCTTCTACACGTTTCGTGAAAGAACTCTGCGCCTCGAAAGAATCAGCCAGCCCACGATGCCCCTCTGAGCTTCTTGCGCTGTCGCGTTATAACTTGAATAGTTCCTCGCTACAGTTTGAAAAGCAAATTCCTTTCATACAGAACGAATAAGAAGTGTCACTTGAATATTTTGAGAAGAAAAAGTACGCTCGAAGGTTTCCCACAATTTCGAAAATTGAGCCGAATTTCACGCGCACGTATTTATTCGCCACCCTGTATATTGGAGAAGGAATGTTCTATAAAAATTTCAACAACTCTTCAATCACTAAAGTTCTTGGGAAGAATGTAGCGAGGAAGGAACTCGTTAGCTCCCTGCAATTTGAGCCACCGCACGCCGCCCTCATTATGCCAGAATTGTTTTGGCCTTCGAACTCCGGCGATTAATTTCTCATCGATAAATATTTATGGGGTCGTTGAATATGCCAATGAGTGGTGGGCGGCTGTCGACATCTGTGGTGGTTTATGTGATCATTACATTAAATATAAAACTCTCGTTGGTATATCAATGCGAAGACAGCATGATGATCGCCGAGGATGACAGTCGCCTCATCTTCAGAGTTAAGGCTAAAAAGTAAAGGTCAAGGTTTCGGCGTTGTCCAGTCCCCGAAGAACGAGCCTCCGCATTCGAGTTCCATTCAGAGGTTTGGTGAATGCGTATTTGACCCCTACAATGACTTGCAGGGCCGACCGCTATACCAGGTCAGGGCCTTTACCTTCCCAGACAGGCCTGGTACCAATTTACCCGACACTGGAGAGACAGAAGACTTGGTTGGCCCGGCGAGGATCGACCGACCGCGCGGGTGTCGTCAGCGCCTCTTACCGCTGCCCCACGCGCACCCTCTAAAGTTAGGAGTGCCTAGGAGATAGCTCTGAGTTAACATTTTGTGGGGTCATCAACAGCACTTATAGTTAGTGATCGAAAGAGTGTATTTTAGTTGTGCAGCGGCTGTTTTCTTAACGGTTGTTTTCAAAGATCACTACCTAATGGTAGGATAAGGGAAACTACAACAACATAGCAAAAGGTAAGAAGCGCTACTGACAGCGCGGTCAAAAGATCGATCCCGGCCCAGGCTGACCAAGCCTTCCATATTATCGGGACCGGGTAAATTGGAACCAGACTTGTCTGGGAAGATAAATTAAGTGAGTTGATATAGCGGCTGGCCTGCAAGTCATATTCAAAAACGCATTCCTTATGATCCAGCTATTCTGAATTGTATGCACACAAACGCTGTGACATGTCCTCAGGGAATTATCTTATCAATGCCGGCACCGCTACCTTTTCTTTACAATAACTAATCGTAGTCCGTTTTTATTACGCCCTCTTGTGACTCAACAACTTACCCGCACTTCTTTCCCAGATCCCTTCGAAATAGGGAAATCACCCAAAAATGTTTTATCATTCCCTTTTTTTCATGTCCGAGGAATGCCCTCATACTATGACGTAGTGATGGAGAAAAACATTCAACATGTTATCAGTAGACGGGGACCCTAAGTCCGAGACGATAAGCTACTAACAAATTCAACACGCTGAAAAATAAGGGAGGGAAAAGCTGCTTAATGGTAGTAACCTTTTCACGCTCACTGATCATTTTGCTTTGTTGACGAACACATTTGTTTTTGTTAGAGCTTTCGTTTCAAATTGCTTGTTTGCTGACAAAAAGTTAAATTGAGCCTAAGCGGGAGTATGGTGGTTGGTCCTGCTAGCAATATGTGGAGGGTATTAGCTGGTTTAGCGCAGCGATAATGAGACATAAATGCTTGCCCTTCTTTATATCCCATTTGCGATGAATAGGCTGCATGTTCCGACAAGCCGTGTCCGTGCCCTTTTCGGTTGCCTATTTGCCGATTTCGAGCCATATTATTCCTAACGTTTTTCGCTGCTAACGAAAGCCAACGACGCTCTGTCGACTGTTCGAATATCGCCTCTCCACTTAAGAAAATAGCTGGTTATTTGTAGAACATATGTTTAGTAAATTGCAGTCATCGGTGCTATTAGTACTTCGTACACTTTCTTACCGTACAATAATCTGCTATATGACCAGCCTTACGGTGGTTTCCTATACGATGTTACTAAGGAGATTCACGCACTGCTTTAATTGTCCTACAACCATCTTGCCTACTATTTTTTCGATGTTAGTGTCCTTTAGTGTTTCCATGATTGTTTGTCCAACGAACCACTTTCATTTTTAGATAGCCTTTGCCTAGTTAAGCAAATGTATAAATAAATAAGCGCATATAGCCATGCCGATGTTTCATAGGAAACAACAAAGGATAGAGAGACTTTTTTCATTTATTTACTACGTTCGTGGGCGTGCTATTTCATTAGTGAAAGGATAGAGCATAGAACACAAATTAACACAAAACTTAGCATAAATGATAATATTTCGAAAAACAATTCCAAGTTCTCATTTCCAAAACCTTCCATATTGGATATACGGAAAATGTCAAGAAATAAGGAGATTCTGAAGTCTTTGAGTTATAGATAACCGTGCGTAAGAATAAGGACAAAGAAATGACACAATCCTAAATTGTCAAGATGCCTTTAATTCTCGCTTCGATCTCATTCGCTTTCCTTTCTTCCGCTCTCTTTCTTTACAATATTTCGTCCCAAAATGTCTGATCATGAAGTAAACCTGCTGACTAGTGTCCTAAAACCTGAACCCAACTTACACCTAATCACTTTGGTGTTTGGATCTGTTTGTCTGACGAAAAGAACAACACAGAACGAGATAGCAGGAAAAACGAAAACAAGAAACAACCTGAAAGGCGGATGATCACAACGGAGGCAGGAGAACAACAACCTAACTCCAAATTGGATTTTGAACGGAACCCCAAAATGCTGATCGTGGTCGTGCTCGAAATTTCGAACATTGTGGTATGTCTAGCCGTCATCAATTTCTAAGCACTTTCGAATATTTGTAATCACGGAGTCTTTCGGTTTGTCCTTATTCCTTATATCTTATTTCCTTACTGAGTTTTTCTTTCATTTTTCATAATCACTAAACTCCTCTTAGGAAGACATGAAACATCTCTGCATAAAGTAATGCCGTTATCACGAAACTATAGTCATCTATGCACGTACAGTATTTGAAACAAAAAATAACTCCTGTGATTGTAGAGGGGGGAATCCTGCCCAAACTAAGTAGTTCATTTTATCGCAACATTTTTTATCGACGTTCAGTTGAGTAGAGTCTATGGCGCCTCTGCACATCCTTCACCGAATTCACAATGTTTCATTCCGAATATCTCTTCAGTCCGAACGTTAGCGATCAATTCAGGACAGCAAGAACATTCATGCGCAACGACCATTAAAGCACAAGCGACCTCTGTTAGTGCAAGGTAATGTGAGAGGGTGAGAATAAAAGTGTACCCGTCGATGGGTTCGAACAATTTTTCATTGTGTAATGGGGCTTCATAAAAATATAGTTGCTGGCTCACCTCAGAAAGCCCCTCATTTCCACTCTGCACCCTAAATTGGTTCGATGACCGGTCCAACTCCGCCAATCTTCATTTGCATTTCATTTTCCAGTTTTCTGAACATTTTTGTTGTCCTAATTCGTAATGTGTATTTCGGGCATAGCTGTCCATTGTTTATCGAAGATCAGTGACAGACGAGGAAACAGATTGTTGTTTGACGGAGTCCCACCACGAAATATGAAACGGGCCATAATTCCTTCATAACAATGCTCGCTGCTTATGGTTCTGTACGACTGTCGACTAACTAGAAGATCCAATTAGAGTGGCATTGTTCCAACCATAATCTATTTGTGAGAGAAGGGCGGTCGAAATGATTGGGGAGCGCCTCTTGTTAACCAGGTCGATCTAATTCCTCATGTATTGTTTCTGTTAGAGATGCAGTAGCAACCCTACAAGTAATCCGACATTTTAGTGTACGGAAGCGCTACGATCTAATTTTGCGTTCGAAAAAGGATTCCTTGTTGTCGTATCGGAGGCTTTTGCTCGGTCAGTGCAGTACTCATCTTCCCCCATACGAGAAGCTGTTCCTAATGAAAGCCTCAGAAACTGGTCAACAAATTGTTACACATGGTTTTCGTATGACTTCAGCAACTTTCTAGAAGAGAATGACTATCCTTTGTGGCTCTTCGATCTTTCTACGTATGATTCTTACGTTCTTTTAGCGACTTTCTGATGGAAGTCTTCACATCAGAATTCATTAACCAGTAGAAGCGAATTCCTATTCGAATGAGGACATCAATCATACTTTCCACTCTATTTCTCATTCCGTAAGCTGAATAGCGAAAACTGCCAATGATGGCAGAGCTCCTTCTACATAACCAAGACACTTCACAATTTCGTCGGGAGCGTGTTTGTAACAAATTCGATTAAAGAACAGCACATCCTCCTTCCTTTTGCTAGCAGGCACCGTTTGGGGTATTTCGGGTGTCTCATAATAACGCGGCAATGGTACATGTACTACATAGTTACAATAAAAACCGCGTAATTTTGGGACATCCATGTATCCCCAACGATGCATGCTAACGAAAAAAGTAGAGAACGAGCTGTTCTTTATTCGTAAGAAGAGCTCGGATGAAAATATGTTTGATATAGGGATGACTTGACGAATCGGAAGGAGCTCTCATTGTTTGCTATCCCACTCACTGTTCAATATCTGCATACTGAAATCGGAACTGCGCTAAGGAATGACTTACAAGAAGGGGGAAGGGAAGAAAGTTCACCTTCATAAATGATTTTCGTGAAAACCTATGTGGACTTTTAGGCTTTCGAACGTAGATCACAGATGTAGTTTGTTTTTGCTATTGGCTGTTGGTGGTCCGAAAATGCTAAAAAACGGCCGGATCTTAGGTATAGCGAAGGGGTGAGAACTACCACTCTTCTCTCACTCGCAAATATAGATTATAGCTGGAACTTTGCAAGAGGATCATCTAGTTAGACGAAAGTAGGGGAAAGACCTATTAAGCGATTGCTGGGGAATTGTTGGCCGTTTCTTATTTCGCGGGACTCCGCCAAACAACAAACACTTCTGCATCCCTGCGCTATGCTTAATCATTGCTGCACAGACCTACCGCCGGCTCTGAATTGGCAGTAAAAATTCATCTAAACTATATTATCATTCGATTGCTTTTTCTCTAAGAGCTCGCAAAACAATATAGGTCAGAATAAGTGACTTACGCGATATCCGATCCATCTTTCAGCACGACACTGCAAAACGTTGGTTTCGAACGTTTAAAAAACGCGCACTCACTTTGACGTCGATGATAACCATAACCAAGATAGTCAGTCGTACGGAAAGAAGTGGGTCTTCTGAACCTGGTTCAGGAGATATAGGTTATACAACTGTGATTCACGTCTAACAATAAGACCCTAGAAAATTATATGGCTTTGGTAAAAATCGTTGCGTAAGTTTGCTGACCTCCCTTGTCCACCTGGGGTGCGTATCGGAAAGTACCGTAGTGTGCTTCAATTGGAGAAGTTGCCTTCGTACCATGAACTGTGTCGGGGGTTGCCCAGTTGCCGAAGTACTGATCGGCCCAATGAAGTGTCTCGGCCTCACGATTGTCCCATCACTACTCACTTTGATTGACATTCATCCTCTTGGTACATGGAAACCAGGAACTGCTAGCGTCTAACACTTGTTCTTGTCGTATATAATGGTTAATCGAGTGCCGTAGGATGTCTGCCGAAGCGCGTTCATCGTATGTAGCTGTCAGTCTCACAAGTCTTGTCAGAGGGAACAATCCGGCCTAGCTATATTTCGCTTCCATGACGACCGACCGGACTGCACTTCGTGGTATTAGCAAATATGTAGAGCTGAGTACGAATGTGTTTCTACCTGCTCCGAGTCCTTGGGAGTCTCAAAAACACAGCACAATAGGAAAATTTATATTCCCTTCCACTCCACATTCGTGGAGATGAAAACTTCATAGTTTCACATCGCCAATAGATTTAAATGATCAGAACATGTGGAGCACTTGGAATCGCTAATCTAGAGCGTATTGAAGTCGTTTCAGAGGGAGATAGATGACGTTGTTTGTGCCAATTGAAATTGGGCCACTTAGCTGCCGGATCACTGTGAATGGCTGTTAGAGGAGGCTCCGCGTTCGGGTTATCTTTACTCCTACATTTTCATTGAGCTCTGGTCCTTTTTTGTTTCCTGCCTATTCCGTCTCCGTCATCACTTCAGCACCTCTTTAATCTTCATAAGCATACTAAGTATTTGATCTCTGCTCGGATTACACTGTAGCCCGATCTCCGCAATTTTTGTTGCCACAGTGGGTGGACTAGTAGTGTAATCATTTTTAGAATTCCTTGCTAAGATGTACGGTAGTTCTGCATTCCGAAAAGTTAACGTAAGCAGTAGTCATCTTTTGTGCCAAAATCAGCATTTCGGTACGACGCCGTATGTGTACCTTTGCCATAGGAGAGCAGAACACTCACTTTTCTGAATTTTCCAATTCATTTCAAACGTTTGGCCTATTTTCTGAAAAAATAACGGGACCACCCTTGTTTCCAGATTTTCATTCTCAGGTTGACTTGCTCATAGCATCACAACAAAACCTAGAGCCAAAATTAGTTTCATACTGTAGTTGAATCAGTGATCTCCGACCATGACTTAATCCCTTAGTAGGCAGTGTGACCAGATGAAGAATTTTATTATTCAACTTTTGTTCCCTTGACGTTCGTGAAACTTGGATACATTTCATAGTAGTAAGAATCATTGAGAACAAAGCGTACGGAAGAAGGGTTATTTCTCTATAATGATATAATTTCAGCTTTATTAGAGTACAAAAAGTTGCCATTAGCGAGTTTAATTAGACAGTATTTTCATTACTTCATTTCAAAAGTCTGTAAGGCCTCCTTGATTAAACGTAGGAAAACAAAGACATTGGATAGAATGGAGAGCTATTTTTGTTTTATGATATCATTCTGGACAATCGCTGACTCAGCTCTTGTAATCCATTATCCCCATTATCCGCAATAACGTTTCCCTTCTTTCGCATTGTGTTCATTGCTGCCTTCCCAAACATTTTTGTTTCACTTTTTTGACATCTCTCTATTGAACGCACAACAAACTCATTCCGATTAATAGATCCAAAGTTTCATGGTTAAGTATCAAAAATCACTTGCTTAAAAATCAAAAATCAATTTGATTGTGGAATCGATTACTTCCTAATGTGGTTCGCCCTGAAAGCTCCGCCTTGACTGCTATAATCCGATACACATCGTATATTTCCTATATATCTTATTTTGAAAACGCCTCAAAATGTGGTTTATGAGCTGTCGAGTCTGTACTGTTCAGTGAATCCATGGCGAGTAAAGTAAAATGGTTTGTTAGGAGTTTTTTTACGAGAGAAAACTCTGGACGGAGCCAAATAATTACGAGAACTATTATAGCACGCCCATCATCAGCTGAAGGCTCATCCATAATGCTTTCAATGACTCGTTTAGAGCAGCGTGCAGTCGGACGTGTCTGCTTGTCCACTGCTCTCGAACACCCTTCTAGACATACTCCTTATTAAAAATAGAACAGCATTTTTGATTATTTTAATTTTTTATCTATTTCACCGAACACCTATTCCTTAATCGAGCAACATTTGAAGCCTTTGTCCGCTCTGCTAGGATCTTTCATCATTAGCAACGATGAAAGATTCATCTATAACAAGAGATCGGTATTAGGCTACAAGTGTCAGAGAATAAATACAAGCGAAAATACCCACCATTCAAGGTAAATTCATTTCCTCAACTGCTTCAACTTTTTGAGTGAGTATCAGCTCATCAGTAAACGTTTATCTACATGGCATGCTAAGTAGGAAGCCAGATGGACCTGGATGTTGGAGAGATTAAATGCAAACTGCATTCGTGACTCACTTCAACTTGCTTAATCCTGCAGAAGTCACCGGTTTATTTATCAGACGTTGCGAGTAGAACTCCTTGCGTCATTGGCGCTTCGGATTACCTTACCTTACCACAACAAAACGGTTAAATTTCATTTCCGTCTCGCTCGGTCGTCACTTTTTTCTCCCTTGTTGATAAACCTGGTGATCACACATTTGCCTGTCTAACTTGCTTGCCTGGGTCAAAAATCTTGAATGCTATTCCTTTCATGAACCTTACGATGCACCCAAATGGCGAGCAACCGTGATTTACTAAAGTGTTTATCAGCATTCATAGAGAACAGAGAACAGCACATTTTACTGGAGTGATTAGGGTTCGGAGACCTCGAGCGGCACCAAAAAGGCGTGTATTCATAAATTCGGGGTTTTCGTTATACTCCAGATCTGTACGTATCAAACTTCAGTGGCGCGGCGAGTGGAACATAATACAATGTAGTAGACGTACATAGAAAATTCCGAATAGAAACCCCCAATTAACCCTACCGCGCTGATGAATCCCGGTTTGTGTGGCACTCGGAATATATTTGAGCGTTTGTAGCAGGTACCTACTCTATGAATTTGGGTCCGAAAGGGTCTCAAGTCCACCCCAGTGACAACCGTTTTCTACACCTGTATTGAATTCTCGTGAAGCGAAGGCTATTTGTTTCATTCCCGCGTTGTTGACGCAACGAAAACATTCCGTTTTGAAAAACAGAGGAATGATAGTTCGGCTTCCGTTAGGCGTCGGAATTGCTGCATCCTGTCGCCTCATCTCAATTCTGTGTGTGATTAGGAACGCAGAAACAATCTCAACAAAAGCCTATGTTGGGGCGAGAATGCCAAGTTTCCAGCGAGACTGGAGTCCATTCCGTATCCGACAGACGCTGACGCAGAACGTTTCATTTTGTACCTTTTTGATTTTTCTTACTTGCTTTCAATCTCTAAAGATCTGTACAAAGTTTCGTCTTTGAAATGCGCCTTTCTGCGAAGAACTGCTATGTACATCAATTCAGTTCCTTCTCCACATACTGCATCTAACACAGGATTCACTGGCGACTGAATATGTACATTATTAGACAAGCCGCCCAATGCGATGCTTTTCGCGTTACAAAACCGTTGTTTCCTAATCACTTCTGAAAAAGTCAAAGACCTCGAAAAAAGTAATGAAATTTCTGTACTCCGAATTGATCAAAACTTGATCTTATCTATGCATTGCATCGGAGCCCGCTTGGTAGCCCCATTAGGCGCTATATTCCTCCATCAATGTCTTTCGCTAGAAGTAAATATTGTAATGATATGTAGTGCTGGATCATTGCGAAAATTGCGGTTCAAGCAAGATTCGAACACGCCCCCGGGCCTTTCCGAGCACCGTGGTGGTAAACCACTACACCACCGCGCAAATTTTTGCGATGACTCTAGCATCATCATTAAGACATCTACTTCTAGTGTGCTTCTTAGCAATCAAAAAGCGGTAATAAAACTAGAATTTCACGATAAGGCGCACGGTACTTGGTCGCTTTCTTCTGGATTTCACTACTGTTCGCTGTTAATCTCATTGGAAGAAGATCGGCCTCCTTCGGACACGATACTGTTTCCTCAATTCGTCGCCTTTCTTGTTTCGTGATTTTGCCGGTTCGCCGTTCATCGCGCCAACACTGTCAGTGTTTTTAAAGGTTCAAAGCCTCTCGCCAGAGTCTTCTCAAGCGGTGCTCGCAACGTCAAGCGAAATGCAGTGCAGAATTGTGATAGGTAAGCTTAAGCAGTCCGTGTTGCGTAGAGGTTATTGGTGACAACATCTCCTGTCAACAAAATCGTAAACTGTTCGTTTCATTTCGGAAACAATCAGACGGAGATTCGGAGGCGGAAATCGCTAGCATTCGCTTTCGAAAACCTCCTGGTGTAATCGTTAGAAGGAAGGATTGTGTTGCCCTCAAAGCTTTTCAGTTAGCCTCAATTAAGATTTGAAGCTAGGTATTTTCAGCCCAACTATTTATTTTTCATTTTTATTTCGCAAGCTTTTTTCCCGATCAGTTGCGAGGTACGCCATTCTTGATAATCGTCTTGTCTTTTTTATCATTAATGTTGCTTTCTCTTCGTTGAGGGACCACACTGCCTTGTCTCGATCTAGGGCTCCATGAGGGAATGTCATGTCGTCCTCGATCGCAGGTTCCTTCTACTTCCTTCCATGCGACTGTCGACCATTTTGTAATTGTAACAGTTTTCCTCCATCAGCAGACCTGTCATCCAGGTCTGACACTGCTATCGACGCCCTTTTCAGCTATTTCCATGCTAGACAAGGGTTTGTGCCTGGGACAATATTGAATCTTGATAATCAAGGCCATGAGCCTAAGCTCCTAAACTCTCGACCATCGCGCCCAACTACTTCTATTCTCCATCATTTCGATCCTTCTCTGAATTTCTCCATTTTCTCGTTCTTTCTGTTGAGAATTTTTCTTAGACTTCGAGGTTCTGCTGTTCCAAATGTACCTGTTGGCGAGTAGGTTACTGAAAGGCTGTTATTTGATACATTTCAAATAGAGGGCAAGGTCTCGCCAGATTTCTGTAAGAAGTAGACTTTCACGACTGGTTGTTATTTACAATAGCGAAGTGAAACGCACACAATGAATGTACATATGATCACTAGCAATCCGTCACCTGATGCTCTGGCCTGCTACAGAACACAAGGAACTTTTCGCTGCCTTAGTCATCATTATTTCCTCTCCTTTTACAGCCATCGTAGGATGTAACTGAAGGCTTCAGGGCAAACTTCCATATTGTTTTACTCCAGTTGATTCGAAATCAGTGTTATTCCTCAAATGCCCTCTTATGAGTAGTGAAATACCCACCTTATGTCAGTGATACCCATTTGATAGCGATTACCCATTTGATGGAATTTTTCCTACCGGTATCCTTCTTCTGGAATGAAGTCTTGGATCAGTTCCAAAGAAACCCGTAAAATAGCGAAGTGCCATGCCCAATTTTCATTATTCTTCAGACAAAAGGGGAGGATAGCGTTTTATGGTCCAGACATAAAAGCAATAGAGCAGTTTTATTGCCAGGCCTGTCCCTTCACCACAGCGCTATCGACAACATTCTTCTTTTTCCCTGTCGAAAATGTAGTTTTTTTTCATGCCCGAACCGGAGAAGCCTGAAAAATGCACCCACAAAATTTTGATTTTATTATACATGTATATGTGATTGGGAAATCGTAGTAGCCATCAGATGTGGCATCTAGAACAATTTCACCTAGTCAATGAGATAATTCGCTAGTAACTGGTATTAACTCCCTAAGGGCGCGCGTGGCACAATGGTAAGAGGCGCTGCTGACATCCGCGCGGTCGAGCGATTCTCGCCCTGGCCAACCAAGCCTTCCATTCCTCCGAGGTCGGGTAAGTTGGTTACAGACTTGTCTGGGAAGGTGAAGAAACTCACTTCATGTAGCGTCTGGTCTCCGCAAGTCATTAAGAAGATCAAATACGCATTCACCACGCTTCCACGATTCTGTAGAACCAATGCGACGGCGCGTTCTTAGGGGATGATCAACGTCGTCAGCTTTACCTTTACCTTTCTACTTCAGTCCGTTTTGAAAAAAAAACCGCGAGATTATAGTAGTGTACACTTAAAATTGACGGTACCCTTGATCTCTTTGATGTAAACAAATCCGCGAAAATGCAGAATTTTCAACACCAGGCACTCATGAATGCTCAACATGTCAAAAAAACCAATCGTCTTCCTCACCATATGATTCCTGGTTCTTGCACGGTAGTTGCTTCCTTTCCATTCTGCTGTTTTTTCTTTACTAAATGGTAGTGTCATGCGAGGAAAAATATGTCGAAAACAAAACATAAGAACTATGACATCAGTGCAACTAAGCTAAAATCAGCCTATTCTCGAGAAGAAGATTTACTTAATCGTTTGGGATAACTCTTCTATTTACAATCATCGCGAAATAGGTTACCAATTTAGTGGGAAATAGTCACTTGCTCCTACTAGCAAGGACCCAGCTTCCTCATTTGGAACGGGGTTTTGAAGTGAAATTTGTTTTGACGCTTCGTATCACGTTGCTCTCAGACTCCCGGCGAGCGGAAGTTGTAGCATACGGCCGGAGATGTGACAACGCCAGTAGCACAGCTGATCTCCACAGGGCCGCGGCCATCCCAGCAGCTCCACGGCTTTTTGCATCCTCCGATCTGCGCTTGTCCAAAGCGCATTCCCAGCGCCAATTGTCTTCCTGCACCAGCAGCTAACCCAAAGACTGAGATGATCGTCTACGGTGACGTCTTCGACCAATACGCTGCCCATGCCACCTTCCACGGCATTACACCTATCGCAGGTAACGAGCATGGATTGCACCACCCTTTCCTTCTCCCGTTTGTCAGCGTTCTATGGACAGGTAATCCCCTTCACCAAACATCACCCAAGAATATGATCTCTCTTGGAAATAGGATATTAGGTGGTCTTTGGCTGCGGAGGCTGTTCAGGTTTCGCCGGCTCGAAACACTCGAGTGATACTGACCCTTTTGTTGATACGACTCGCTGTGCTTTTCGCCTAAGAGCGAGGACTAAGCGAAATTTCCCAATGGAAAGCCTTCAATGTACAATGGGGGGCCTTAGCAATGCACACAAAGAATGTTTAGTTTAGAATAGATATCATGTTGCGGTTGATATTTAAGCGAATGCCGCGTATTTTCATACATTTTGTAACTTCCTGGTCCAATACTCCCCTGAACAAAAGTTTGGTAAGAATTTCTGAAGATTCTTCAATCGTTTCCCTATCAGAACCGCTCTGATTTACCTGGACTGGTAATGGACGTGGCAAACACTCTTTTTGCATCCCTACAGCTGAAGGAGAATTAAATTACCTAGACTAGATTACTCCACTGTGATTTTGAATTAAGATCATGGGTGAAGCTTTGGGTATGCCTTTATTAAGAACGAGTTTCCGGACGAGCGGGATGGAGCGCCTAGAATTGCTGAAAGTCCAGGAGATTTTGGATTCTTCTCAGATACGTGAATCAAATTATAACTTTATAAACTGCATTGCTTTTTGTTTTTCTCTATTGCAAAACTCACCAGTAGAGGGCGCTAGTTCTACCGAGATGGTAAGCTATTGATCTTCGCCCTGGCTGACAAAGCCTTCCTTTCCTCTATGAAAATCGGTGCCAACCTTGTCTGGAGAGGGGCAGACACTGGCTTCGCAGTACCTGGTCACTGGGTTGTGGTACAGGCCAAATTCGCTTTCACTATGCATCTATCTGAATGAAAAACAAATGTGCGGCGAGTGAACAAATGAAACAGAGCGTTTTTACCGACGCTCAGCCATAAATCGCTGAGTTTTAATTGTAGAATAACGGTGTCATTTCCTTAAGGTGTTACTTTCACTTCTGATCGTTTGCATCGCTCACGGTTTGTTGTGGAACCCTGCTGTTGAACCTGTACAATTACAAGTTGATGGCGATGAGCTTCATAAGCCGCTTACAGAATTGAAGCGGTGGAATTATGTTAGTTCAAAGCTCACATCTCCATTTATCTCAGCAGCGACGGAGTAGTTTTACCGACCGAAGCCGTTCCACGTCGCTCACTTTAACTGCCCATTAACGAAAAGATCTACTGGAGACCACATCCCAGCTTCGTTCGTCTTTCCAATGTTTTGCATGCGTTCATAACTCCGAGCGATCAGATTTTTCTCGCTTTTCGTTGCACTGTCTAGAAAACAATCGGTCACTAGGCTGAACAGCTGAGCGCAACTATAGTATGTGTCGCACAAAAACTACTGCAATCAGTGGTCTACTAGCATTTGTACAGGTGTTCTTGTAAGGGTAAATTGATGGGGGAAGGTCTGGCGATCATCAATCACTCACATGAAGTTGGGCGATGAATTCAATCTGTCTTCGATATTTGTCTGTGTCTTCTTGCCCGTATAACCCACCAGTTTCGCAAAACTGAAGAAATCATAGAGCGGTGAATATCTTCTTTACTTGTTGCGACATAATTTCGCTGTTGTGATGGATAGGAACAGGGAGATCACTGTAAAACGAGACTCGTTTGGTTGACTTTCAGAAATTACGAGAACATGGAAACACGGGGCGTAATTGCCTCCATTCATGCTCAAGATAAGCGACTTTGGACTCTCAAGAATCTGAAAAACAGGTGTTCCTGTCGCAGCTGGCATACACTGCGAAATTTCCGGAATGCTTCAAAATCAGACAAGAATTTGTGCAAGTGGAAAACTTTACACTGTACATTTCCAAATGCCAGAAAAACCAAAAAACTTCCGCGAGGTGAGGTGCCGTACAGTGCAGAATGGTAATCATGTTCACTCATTTCATAGGATCCGCTATTCGTTGAAATTGTGAGCAGGAGCGGTCCGAGGCTCTGAATAGGAGAAGATAAAGAATAATATCATAATATAAAGGTTAAGGTGTTGGCGTTGATCAATCCATGGCAGAGGCGTATTTGGTCTATACAATGAATTGAGGAGGACAGCTGCTAATCCAAGTCATTACCTTTACCTTCCTAGACAAACTGGTAGCAATTTACCCTACTCCGGAGAGAGGGAAGGCTTGGCTAGCCCATATGAGGATCGATCGCTCGACTGTGAGGGTATCAGTAGCGCCTCTTATCACGGTACCACTCACTCCATTCGCACCATACTCTTTCTTACTTTCAACGCTTCTCTACCGTGAACGTTAGGTCCTCTTGCCGTCAGCTTCAGGCACTGTGGAAGCGCTCATAGTTGTTGGGCGTTGTTTACAACAGCAAATATTGTACACATCTTTCTCGTGTGTAACGTGCCTAACAGCTGTTTTTGACAACCCCACAGCCGGAATGGAACAGTTCTCCAAATTTCGTAAATTTCATCATTCAAGCATTTTTTTCGAGATTACCATCAAGGGACAGACACACGTTTCAACAAAGTGCTGTGGACAACTGTAATGAAAACTGTGCTGAGAAGGTTAATGGGAGACTGCGTTATTGTTGGAAGTTTAAACCTCCTAGCAACTTTTCCAAGAAAAATACGGTTTCTGAAGCGTTGGCTTAGTAGGACCCTTGAAAAGGATCCAACCAAAAAGCAGCCAAATCTAGCACGTTTAAGTTGCTTTAGCTCATTACCAATTGTAAGGGAATATTTCGCCTTGCTGCGTACCTTCTTGAGTCTTTTTCATAGACTCCACCACCGACTGCATTGAGACTGATCAACGCTGGCTACTATGAATTTACCTGTGCTATAAGTGAAGAGTCGGGTAATGCAGTGAGCCTCACTAAGGACAAAAAGCCAGTGAGTTCAACCTCAATCGCCCTTTTTAGCCAGCCATATGTCCTTAGTAGATCTCGTTACTGACGCGTTGTTGTCCCGAAGCGTATGATATCCGCTGAAGCGTCGGGGCTGAATAGACTTCGATTAGCGGGTACATCCTGTGCTCGTCACTGAGATCGTCGAGGGTCGTTCAGTGAAATCACTGATTCGGTATGGCCTCAAAGTGAAAACAGACATCGTCGTAAACAACAGACTATGTGACGAACGCAGACGATGTTTATGCCCTTAGGCGCCAACGGTGCCCTTTTCTTATTCTGCTAATTACTCTGCCAGGAAATGGGGAACAAATCAAGGAGAGATCTCTGTAATTTTACCTAGTGTACCATAGAGAAATGGAATGGTCGATGCTTCCTGCGAAAGTAAAAAATAGATTGTCAAATTGTGAACAGGGTGTGTTTGATTTTATGAACTCCCAGTAAGATAATGATCTTCTGATCAATGTAGACGTCGTCTGCTCATCAGAAAGCAGTGTGGCCCTCATTTTGTTGCACATTTACAAGATTTCGATGATGTCGGAGATATCTAGCGAACAGATTGTGATGCTCGGTACGAAAAAATTCTGATTAACGTGAAATTCCAGTTTTATTACCGCTTTTTTGCGGGTTACTAAATTTTGATTGATATCATCGTCGAGAGTCACCTCAAGGGCTGATGAGTTTGTGCCACAATCATGAAAACCTCAGATTATCGTGGAGATCAAGAGATTTTGAACTTCCACTCGCAATCATTTCGCTAAATACTCCTCTCAATGGCCCCAAGAGTCCGTCGGACAACCAATCGCTGATGCTTCATCAACCTAGAGCATAGAGAATCTAATGAAGAAGGTCCACAATTATGGGCTTCATCTAAGAGATAAAAGAACGCGTTGGTGTCAATTAAACAGACTAGAAAAAAGGAAGCCTTGGTTGGTTGGAGAATGGTGCGGATGTAAGTAGTGCCACTCGTCTCTCCAGCTTTTGTAGTGCAGCTAATGTTCATCTTTGTCGTTGAATTTTACGAAAAACGACAGCGTACCAAACAACACCAGCAAAACTTTGCTAGAGAGAGACGAATTCTATTAAACCATCCTTCTTACTATTTCTGAAAAGGCTTGGCTAGATGGCAAACGCTATCCTAGCAGCATCGGAATGGACCAGTTCCTTTTTTCTTCCATTCCGCCTTTTGGTGAGGAAGGTGCAGGACAGCTTTTTGGGTTGGATATCAGATTTCGAGATGTATTCACTGGCTGAACGCAGAGGACATCTTTCGGCGGTTCTGGTTTCAACAGCGTCCGAACTATTCACCTACATAGAGGAAGCCTGATCCCTATCTGGTTATTTATTTTATTTGGCCTCGCTCGACTTCAAAATTTTGACTGTTGTTAATTTATGTCCCAAGATCACGTGTTGCACCATAAAAAGAAAGGGTGGTTGCTTCATTCTAAGGAGCAGAGAGGAGCTCTCATATATTGTGAGATATCTTCTTCTAATTAATGTGACACACATTGTTACTCTACGTCAGTGGTAATAAAATGTCAACTTTGAAAAAAAGGAAAGTTTTTTTTGAAAAAGTCACCATCGTTTGAAAAAGCATGTGAACTCTGCGTCTCTTGTCTCTTCATCACTCCCTCACAATCCTTAAATGCTACATGTAGGAAGAACACAGTCAGTCATGAAAGGGAACTGACATAAAGATAGTAGCATAATACCAGGTGTGCTTATTGGAAATACATCTATTTTCTATTGCTGATAACTTCGAAAACCTGTGTTATTACCCCTCCCCTACGACTTCCTATAAGAACGCTGCCGCTCCTAAGCTGCTTTCTTGATCTCAAGGTGATTACTTCCTCAGCACTCATGACTGAAAATCAAAATTGCCCAATCAGTTTACTGTAATGGAGCATTTTATTAATGGGCTCCTTGTCAGCTCTTGACGATCACAAAGTTTCACGGCTTATTTGCTCGTTTGAAGTCAAAAACGGTACTCAACGACGACACGAACTGCAAAATCCAGCTGCCTCCCGCTTGTGCATAAGTTTTCTCCCTAGGTAGCCTTGCAATCGAGTAATGAAAAACCCGAATTAAAGTGGTTATCATCTCTCTTGAGAAAATTGGAATACCCTGTACAAATCAAATGTTTCCCGACAAGATGTTTGTTTTTTGTCATGCGGTTCTTCGTGCTATAACATATGAGGAGGTGTTGAAGCTGCGCGATGTACACTGTATCTGGTTATCACTACCAGAACAATGCAGGTGTGAAACTTGTAATGGAAAATGAAGATGTAACGAGAGATCTAAATTCTTCAAGAATCCCAAAGTCGGTTGTGCGAGAAACCATCGGAGTTCTTTATTCCTTATTCTTTGTACTCTTACATCGCAACGACACAACGATATTCGAGTCTTTCTTGCGAAGATGTCAGCAGATTTCTTAGTCGCGTCATTCACAATTCATTCCCAGTCGGTCATAGCCTTTCGTCTTCGATAGTAAGCAGCGATAGACCTGCTCACTTGAGATTGATCTTACGTTGAGTGTGCAGATGCGGAGGAAATCTACTGATGTTCTTGTCATACGGTCCACGCTCGACAACTGCGTATTGGACTGCGTCTTCTTATCTTGAAACGGCCAGCCGGTGAGGTCGACCGCTCTCTGTGACTGCACGGGGAAGA
This sequence comes from Nippostrongylus brasiliensis, assembly GCA_030553155.1. Taxonomy (NCBI): domain Eukaryota; kingdom Metazoa; phylum Nematoda; class Chromadorea; order Rhabditida; family Heligmosomidae; genus Nippostrongylus; species Nippostrongylus brasiliensis. Next base: position 30,224,423 of record CP130735.1, on the reverse strand, counting down.
CTGGCCATCGTAGCTCTTGCATGCAAACCATTAAAAGAATATCATTTCGAATACGTTCCCAATACAAGCCCATTTTTGTTGTTCACTTTTTCACAATCGAATGACATTCTTGAGCGAGTCCCTTGCGAGAGCTCGTTCAGGTTAGTAGGCCCACTGTAGGTTGCGCAGAAAAAACTTATTTTACTTTCAAATTGGCGGCAATTTAGGAGTTCCGAAGTCGGCGGCTGTCGTCTCGTCACGGGTGCGACTGCCCTTCAGCATGTGGTCGACTTCTTTTGTATTTTCGTTTTAGTTTCTATTCTACTCGTAGGATAAGAACCAGTTCAACTGAAGCACCTCAGAACACCATGAACACCATATATAGATTATGTAATTAAGTTGGTGTCAACTGCGGATACAGGTTTATATGGACGTGTATTCATTTCAAAACCAATCGAAAAATATAGATGTGTAATAATATTCTGTTACTCTACCGAGCGGATACTAGCAAGTGTCCCATGGTTCATTGTTCCTGGGGTTCAAACATTTTTCAGAGGCCTACACACATTTAATTCCAACTTCAAACTTTTGACTTGATTTGAGCTCCAAGCTCTCCCTAGCATTCCTTGAAAACTTATAAAATGACTAGAATATGTCGTGAAGACGAGAGATTTTTTATGGCTTCCCCATGATTGGGCCCGTGTGGTGTAGTGGTAAGAGGCGCTACTGACCCCGCACGGTCGTGCGTTCGATCAAGGTCCAGAGCTAACCAAGCCCTCCATTCCGGAGTCGGCCCATCGGGATCGGTCCTCAGGGGTAAATTGGAACCAGAGGTAAAAACACTGATTTGGTAAAGCAGCTGGCCCGACAAGTTTTTGCAAGACCAAATACGCATTCACCATGCGTCTACGATTCCGAATTGAACACGAAGGTGAAGGCGCGTCCTAAGGGGACTGATAGTTTTACCCTTGCCTTCACTTTTACCTTTTCACCACCTGACTGAGAACTTGAAAGTTTTAAGCTTCTGAAGAACAGGTTGAAAGAATTTGAATTGAATTTGAATGATATGAATTTGAAATGAATTTGATCCACCTACCAACCACGTTCGGCAAAGCATTATGATACAATTATAAAATCTCGCTGAGGTGTCAAGAATAGAGAAATTGGAGTGTAGATGCATAGGTTCAAAAGACAACTGAAGCTTATGGTCGCGAAATTTTCACTGGAAACAATTGCTGTATGTAACAGCCCTTCCTGATCCTTGTTAAATCGGGTGTTTTGCACGACTTCTCATGGCTCTGCGGTAAGACCAGTTCTTATATCGGCTTCGCCGTTGCAAGGAGCATTCGAAATGAATGTTCCGACGAGATTTGTCGTCAAGCAACGGCACACAGTCATTCCGCCACCTGACTTCTCGAATATACTCGTTCTCTTTGCGTTTATTATGAAAATCCTTTGATATTTGTTATAGTGCACTTTCAATTGCTTTCAAAAATTAGGGGATCACACTTTCCCATCCATTGAAGGAGAAAGAAGAAAAGATCGTGCTCTATTCTTCCCTCTTCTTCAATAGGTATTTGATCTCTTTAGTAACCTTGGGTCAATTCATTTCATTTTGTGTCTAGCGATTTTAACTTCATCATTAATTTATCTTCAACCTTAACTTGATCATTTTTTTCGAATCAATCGTCAAAAGGAATTTGTCGGCATAAAGGTCAAAGGAAGTGGGCTCGTTGTGCTGTGGTAAGAGGCGCTTCTGACACCCGCACGGTCGATCGATCCTCGCCCGGGCCAACCAAGTCTTTCATCCCTTCGGGTCGGTAAATTGGTACCAGACTTTTCTGGGAAGGTAAAAACACATATACCGGCTGGTTCCTGCAAGTCATTGTATGCGCCAAATACGCATTCACCAAGGCTCTACGATTCTGAATTGAACACAAATCCGGCAGCGCGTCGTTCGGTGAAATCAACACTGACACCTACTCCTTTATGAAAGGTTGGAAAACATGGTGCTATACAACGTATGACTCTTATCGTAGAATGCAACACATCAATTCTTTTTTCTCCTTTCGGAAAGTAACAACAAATTCAGAGTAATAATAATAATTTATTACGGGGAGTTGGAGGCACATAAGAAAATCAGCTCATTCAGCAGAGGACCTCAGAGTACGTGAAGCGCAATTCACTTCAACGAAATCACAATTGCTTTTCAGCCGTCTTATTGATGATGACTAGGAACTCTTTCTTGCGTAGGTGTTTCAGTACCAAATGAAAAGGGATTTGCTTCTATCAAAGTTTTTAAGGGTTAGGTTACCACGCGTTTGTTCCGGATGTTCTAAATCGTTCCTCTAAACATTTGCTGATTTTCAGAGAATTCGGACAGCGGTATGAGTTCGCTGGAGAGCTCGCCGTCGGACGCGGCCACGTCGCGATTCGCGCGGAAGAAATGGTCGTCGGCCATCCGCGTCGTCCAAGGGCTCCATCGTTTCCGCCTGCCCATCTACCGCCGGGAGGTACGTTCTCTTCTTCATCAATAGTCGGAATTCCTTGGAAGATGCGGACGTGATGAACAGCCTGGCAGCGCTCGACGACCTATGGGCTATTGTTATACTAAGGAAGGCTCAAGGTACGCTACGATCATACGGCAATGGTGGTACGATGACCACTGAAAGGTGCTTGGGTAACGCCGATGACCGACTCAGTTGAGTGCGAGAACGTGCTGTTCCCTTGTTGTGGTCTTCCTAATGTTCCCGAGACTCGCGTTCAACTCCCGAAAAAGTCGCGATTTTAGCCATGAACCTTGGACCATCAGAACTGCTTCTACTTCGGCTACTGCAATAGATGATCAGAGCAGCCAAAATTATAACACTCCCCACGGTCATAGAAGGCGTTACTGAGACCCTCATGGTCGAGCGACCTATCCCCGCGCAGGATATCCAAGCCTCCCGTCCCTCCGAGGTCGGGTATGTTGACACCAGACTTGTCTGGGAAAGTAAAGGCTCTGACTTGGTTTAGCTGACCTGAGCTGTCCTCCGCAAGTCACGGTATAGGCCAAATACGCAGTCGGATTGGCTCCGCGATTTGGATGAATGCCGCGGTGCATCTCCAGGTACGGATCAACGCCGTTTACCTTTTATTTCAACGGAGAAGAGTTTCGGGACTGAAACAAAGTCAGTTCTCGTCCGATGTCAGTGTTTTGCGAATAACCTAGCATCTCCAAATATCTAAGTCATTCAAAGTCAGCTCTCTTTGACTAATCTCACTAAGTTGGTTCGAAGGTACTGATTGTGAGTCACATCGGTTGAATTGTGAGTCACAGCCACCAATCGCCCTTCTTTAGGCTATTTTGTTTTTTACATTTTCAGCTAGAAAAGTGAAATTGAACACTTTGCTCTCGACTACTAGCTGCACCTGGAACTCATTAGCCGATAGCGAGGTGTGTTTTAGCCATTAGACGCATATGCTCGCGGCTGCATATGAAATATTCATGAGATCCGTACGGCAATGAAACTAATCGTTAGGCTAACTAATGGCTTGTGAACCGTAAAGACGAAGCTCCCATACTTTCTGAGACGAAAAATTGGTATCAGTGATTTATAGCAATAACGTTTATATGTTTTCAAAAATAGTTTTATCGATAAGTTTCGATCCCTTATTCGTATGTAATAACGGTAGCCAACATCACGCGATTGCATGAGACCATTGCTATTTTCGAGTAAACAGTGGACGCTGCACTTCGGGTCGGCTAGCTTCTGGAATACCACCATTGGAGTGAGCCATGATTGGCGGACTCGTGGCAAGGTTCGAATTATGTACTCATCGAAAAAAACTTCAAAATCTGAAGGCTACTGGGTTCTGCAGGTCCCGAGACAAAACTTCGTTATTGACTTCACATGTACAGGGTGCGCAAAAATTACCCGGAATAAAATATCACATTGTAACTTCACCAAAAATGTAGATCTGGCAATGAAACTTGGCATACAGTTTCTCTATTCCCTCACTGATAGAAAAATATCAAGCACTTTCAATGTGGCCCCTATCTTACGGATACATGTTCTCAGACGAGTAGCGAACCCATAACTCATGGCACGGAGGTAGTGTTCTACTATATCGTTCTTTCCCTCAGCCAGGGGAGCTTCCAGTGGAGCCGAATTTTTGTGTTGTGTAGAGGAACTCTCGCTCCCAGTAACTGACCAGAAAAGAAACTAAGGCGGTTTAAATCCCGTGAGTTCAGAGGTCAGCCACCGTGTGCTGTGCGGCGTGGGACAGCAAAATCATGAGTCGATGATTGCTGATCTTTCTCAATTTGGCTTTGCCATTCGCACATTGTGAACTCCAATGAACTCAGACTTCGAATACATTTGAGTTTAGTGTATACGTACCCACTACTCCAATATTAGGTTGAAAGGTTAGTTCTAAAAGTTGTTATCAATTGCGCCAAACGAATAACTCGTGGCACGCAGGTAGTCCTCATCGAAATCATTCCATGTGTTTGGTAACGGTGCTATCAGAGGCAGCAAAGTTGTACGTCAGATAGAGCACACTTTTTTCTGAAAAACCTACTAGACTAGAAAATCAGTTTCTCAGAAACACTAAAGAAAATTGAGGTAAAAATAGCAGTACGACCAGAGAGGTGTGGACTGATGATGACCGATAGTTTCAGATTCTGCTTTGCTATTACCGCTGTGCAAGCATTCAAGACCTCAAACTTGGACAGCGTTTGCATGTGGTATAGATGTATAACATATTCCAATATGAAACTCAGAATCCAGTTCTGCCAGTAGTTGTGGCCTGTGATGTATTATTTCGGGTAATTTTTGCGCACCCTGTACTTACTGTTCTGTAGGAGTAAACAAGCAACTGACACCCGCACGGTCGAGCGATCGATCAAGGCCCGTGGCTAACCAAGCCCTCCATTCCTCCAGGGTCGGTCCTCCGGTGTAAATTGGGACCAGATTTGTCCGAGAAGGTAAAACACTCATTTGGTATGGCGGCTGACCACTCAAAGTCCTTGTGAAGGCCAAACACGCATTCACTATGCCTCTACGGTTCCGAATTGGACACGAAGAGACTGATCAACGTCGATACCATTATCTTTATGTTTAGATAGGTGGAGAGACACAAATGCATAATTCTACGGGGGTTTTTCAGCGTTTCAAAAATGCCAAAAGCCCATTCCATTAGGATTTTCCGTTAATTCCTTTCACACAACAATTCAAGAGCTTCAAAATATTCTAGAGTACTCCGGTAGTATACTTTTCCATACAATAGAAAGCTATCCGAACAAGGTAGCATTGAAAAAGTGACAGGACTTTTGGTTCACTCTATCGAGGCCATATTATAGCGCGGATTACACCGCAAACGTTATGACCCTCCCGTTCCTTTCCCCTCTATTTTTCTCAATTTTATGCCAGGTTCTCCTGGCTCTTGTAAGATAAGCTGCCGTCGCGTGTAGCTCGCACGTTCGTGAGCTCGATGACGTCCTTCTGACTCTTTTCCTGGATGGCTCTCCACTGATTTTTAAAGTGTTGTTATGCTACTTGGATCTATTTTTGAACAGCCCAGTCCTGTGACGTATGTTTAAGTATATTTTGTGGCGAGAAATAGTTTCGGCTGTTGTTAAGGGAAGACCCGAGTTTTAATGTGCCAGACGTGCAATAGTTGTTTGGTCGTTGAAGGGACAATCCATTAATAGGGCAGCATTTATGCGAACCACGATATTTAGCCATATCTTAAAATATTGAACGAATAGTTTTTTCCTTGATGGAGTGACAAACCTTGTTCTTCCCTTCTGACTCTTCACGTCATTTTCCAACTCCCTCATATTGCGGTCGTGAAAGAGAAGTTTTTACGTTGAACTTCTAGGTGGTCGTTGAGATGAACGCCTCACCGAGCATGGCATGGCCCACTGCACTTGAGCCTTCAAAATTAGTGCACAGGTCTAGACATCGTTCACTACACTGCTCTCACTGCAGGAAATTTTTAAAACCATAACCGGTAAAGCTCTTATGAGTTACCTGTAATCTTACCTATTCAATCTCCATTACAACGCTCTAACGCTCGACCGTGCTGGTGTCAGTAGCGCCTCTGATCACTGTACTCGCAGGTCCCGAGCCTTCTGATATTTCTACACCCGCCTCGACTCTCTGAACAACTTTTAACTCTTAGCAACGTGACTCCGTTTTCACCTACTTATTAAATAGGACAGGTAGCAATTTATTTCCTTGGGAGCGATAGCGACAACACAGTCATAATTGTAGATTTCACGTCATCCCTCACGAGGACATTATGAATAAGCCGCCTCCCTCCTAGAAACGAGCAAGATTTGGTGTCCTCATGATTTTCGCCAAGTAATATCCATTCAAGAGGATTATGTACATAGACACCAATATTCCCCCTCAGGTCTTCACAGATGTCGCAAATACACGGTTTACTAACGTTTCTCTGGATTTCGAGCTCAAGATAAAGTGGTCCACGTTGGTCAGTCACCTGAAGATTGCATTAGTCTTCCATTCAGAATCGAAGAGACATGGATGTGTGTTGGTATATGTACCTACACCTGTACAACGGCTTGCGGGGCCAACCGTTACTAGAACTGGAGCCCATTCGTACTATTATATTGATAGCTGGACCATAGCGGGCAAGGCGCGGATTTCTATCTGCTTGGCTCCCAAAATGTTTTAGTTGAAGACTGCGAAACTAAACATTCGGATTAATTGATCCCACATAGTTTTCATACAGTTTCAAGTCAACTATTGATGTGCAGCTACAACAATCGCATGCGGCGAATTCGATTGGGCTTCTCGTCGTCGTCAAAAACATAGACGTCGTCTAATTAGTCTGGCGACACGAATGAATTGCCGAAATATTAGCGTGCCGTCTCACAATAGTCGTTGTCCTTGCTCTCAGCGATTTTTTACGTTAGATCGAACGACCACAAGCTTAACGAATGTCATGAGCTTATAAATAAAAAGGATACCTCTTCGAAATTCCCTAGTGGATCCTCACTTTGGAAGTATACTGTAGGTTATTGAGTCAAATGTTTGAGTTTTATAAAAGGCGGGAGTGAAGTAATGTTAGACGTCAACCTGCAGATAGGGGATAGGTGAAGGTAAATGAGGAAACTCGCATTCACTAGAATATCTCACGATTCTGAGTGGAAGATGAATGTGTGGCGCGTCCTAAGTATACTGACCAACCACTTTATTCTAAATACTTCCAATATAGAACATTGTTTGGAATCTTCGAGCCCGATATTTTTGACGAGATTATCGCAAAGCCCCAAGAAGTTCATCAAACAATATTAACGAAGTGCTTCGCCACAGTGTTCAGTGTTCGATTTGGAGACGCTTCATGGGGCAGAGCCAGGAATGTGGAAACAATAAATTTAAATGTTTCGTTTTTTGAGATCCAAGGCATGAATAATTGCAGAAATTCACACTCAGCCCTGCGCGTCATGCGCAGGTTTTTGTGCTTAATGTGGTTTGTGCTAGTGCACTTTAATGCGATATGCAACGCACATGGTACCTCGGGCAGTAATAGAACCCTTCTGAAACAAACCGTTCCACTGATCATGAGGCTGCTTGGAAAAACTACTAAAATTTTTGGTTATCTGAGCTGAGTTTGATGTTCTTAATGATTAGTCTGAGAATCGGAGGTTAATGTCTCGTCTCAATGATTGCTGAAAATCGATGAAGTGAAAACTCCACGAGATAGCCAAATCGGAAGATTCAGCGATAAAACAGCTGGTAGAGTTTTGATCTATATTTGGGAAAGTAATTAGTCCAACAAGGGCCCGCTTGGTGAAGTGGTAAGAGGAGCTACTGAGAACCGCACGGTCGAGCTATCGATCCCGGCTAGCCTGCCATCTTTCCGGGGTCGGTAAATTGGTACCAGACTCGTCTGAGAAGGTAAAGACACTGACTTGGTATAGCGGCTGGCCCCCGCAAGTCGTTGTATAGGCCAAACACGCATTCACCATACCTCAACGGTTCTGAATTTAATGACTGGCCAACGCCTACACCTTTACCTTTTCTTTTACCTAGTCCAACAGGTAAACCCATTTTCATGAGACTAGAAGATAAGTACGGTAGATTGTCAGTGGAAAAATTGGTCTAATCACACAACATATATATATATATATATATACTATTTGAACGCAGTTAAAGAATAAAACAACACACCACTTCTCTCATTACAAACAAGTAAAGAACAAGCAAGAGCCAACTGTAAACCTGAGCGAGATATAAATCAAATAGGAATCAATTGCTCAGGAAGTTATCTACAGCATTCTTGAATGTGGCATAACCGACAAGAACAGTATGCTTTTTACACCTGTGTGGGCGTGCACCCTTCTCTCATTAGCAAAAGAAGGTCATTTCTGGCCCTTCGATGACACCCGGTAAAATTCAATTAAGTTTTCCTCGTTCTTTAGTAATTTGTCTTGGCCCCAGAGAACGAAGAGTTGACCCTAACGACATACTTTCTGTCTGTCAAGAAAGCACCGACCCAAGAAATGATACGAGGATGAACACCAACAAGTTTCATTTTGTATAATAGAAGTTTATGGGAGACACGATCGAAAGCCTTACAAAAGTCAAAATAAACGCAGTCCACTTGACTACCTTCATCCAGATTTTTGGTCCAAAAACCCAATGTTTGAATCATAGCAGTAACCGTTGAGGCGCCTTTTATGAACCCATGTTGGAACCTAGACAATATAGAGTGCTTAAGCAGGTGATCCTCAATTTTCTTTTTCAAAACTTTTTCGAAAAGCCTTGAAAACACCGAAGTGATACTCACTGGCCTAAAATTGGAAGGAGTATCATACGGGGGCTTCTTCGGAATAGGATTTATGATCGAAAGCTTCCATCTCGATGGAATGTCTGCCCTCATGAAGCTTAGGTTGAATATAAAAGCAAGTGGGCTGCAAATAGCCGAAAATGAAGGAGGGAATACCATAGCCCAAATGCCGTCTCGAAGGAAATTTTCCCGAACGACAAAGGCTTTCAGAAAATTAAACTCAAATTTTTCGTAGACATCTCGACCCTTTTGTCTCTATTTATAGGGCCGGTAACGATTTTCCTTTTACCCAAATGCGACAGTCGCTCTTCGCTCGGGTCAATATTCCATTCAGGGATGATTTGCTATGTTCGCGAGACTATTTTCGTTGCAAGACGCAAGAAAGCTTTGGGTGGGAAACGCACATTAGATAAACATTGGTCTAAATTGAATTATTATAGTAGATGGAAAGACTCTTACGCCACTAAGTTTCCATTCCTTCATTTCGCACGGAAGAGATTACAGAGAAGCATAAACCTACCGTCGGTTGAGATTGATGTTTTGAGTCACACACCTTTGAAAGCAACCAGAATACAATAAAATCTGCAGCGCGAGAGGAAAGGAATAACTCCTACCAATTTCAAAACCTGAAAGATCTCAAAGGAGAGCCTGGTCAACATTGAAGGCGTAATCGATCTCCGGAATAAATTCCTTTACGTTTTTAGAGGAAAAATGTTATAAACGGAATAATGTAAAATGTTTTGGCTACACTGCAAAAAATGAGCTGCTCTCATTTTTCTTCACCTCAGCTGGTTGCATTTATTCCGACACAATTTTTATTGAGCGAGAGAGAAGATATGACCTCTGAAGTGATCCGTAGGCACCTGCGAGAGACTGCGAGAGACCTCGTTCCTTGTTTTAGTTATTTTTATGTATTCTTTGAGCGATTCAAGGTTTGCCTCTATTTTCGAAAACTTTCATCTTCATCCACCAGGAAGTTAGGATTACTCGGCTGCTCTGCTGCCCATTCGAGCTCATGAGTTACTAATTAATTAATAGTCATGCTTGCGATGCCGTCCGATTCTGTGTACGACTGCTAGTAGCTCGACTTTCGAGTACGCATGGAATACCACAGAAAGGGACACTGAACTAGAAGTCATGCTTATTTTAGGCTCAGGTGAGCATTCCCGCTGGTATCTATGGCTCGAAGATCATAGGGAAGTACATGATCATAGGGTATGAAAAACGTCAGTTCTTACAGCCACCGGATAAAAAGGACCTCGCCTTGGATGTGGGTGGCAGCCGCCGCATGCATAATCCTCTAATCCCGTTTCCAGGGGAGTGTTTCAGAATTTGCGGAAAACGTTTCGAAAAAAAGGAAGTCAATAGGAAAAGAGAAAGATGTCCGAAATCTTATTTTCTTGTGCAAAAACGAAATACGAAAATTCTCGAAAACTTCGACAATTACAGAAAGCTACAGAAAGAGCTTGACAAAAACCATGAAAAAATTCGAAAATTGGCTTCATTCCGTTTCATAATACCCGCAGATCTCGGCTTCTGTTTTCTGTTTGGTACTTCTGAAATAGCTGTTTTGCTCTCATTCCGGAGCCTATGCGTCTCCGTAGCAATTAATTCCCGAAGGACCGTTTGCAGGCGAGTCAAGGGGCAGGATGTCCGTGAGGTCAAGAGCTTAGGCTCGTAATGTCGACGATCAGGGTTCATTACCAATCTGGAAACCTTGTCTAGCATAGAAATAGGTGAAAAGGGTGTCAGTACCAGTATCTCACCCGTAAGACAGGTCGGCTGATGGAAGAAAGCTGAACCGTCACAATCACAAGAGTGATCGATATTCGCGTGGAAGGAAACGGTGCTCAAGAATATGTGATTGAGGACGATATGATCACCTTTCATGAATCCCTAGATCTAGAAAAAAATGCAGTGTAGTATCTCAGCAAAACGCGGGAGCAGCACCAAGGAGAAAGAAGACGACGCGACCATCAAGAAAGACGTACTCCGTAACTGATCGGGACAAAACGTTGTGGAATGAAAGAGATTGCTACAATGTCATCTCTAAAATTGATATTAGAAACGACGCGAAGAGCAAATGTACTTTTACATCGCTGATCTCCAGGTGTATACTAAACGCAGTGTTTTTTATACATTTGAAGTTAAATCGAGAGACACAACTTTGATTAGCTCCTCTTTCCGTAGATCCCAAGTTCCTTCATCGTTGAAGGTCGATGTTTATATTAAACATCCGGCACTAACGATAAGTAGGCTGAGAGGTGCAGGGTGCTGATCCGCAACTATTCTATCGTGTTATAGTTGTCATATCTACCATTATTTACGATCAACTCGGTCGGTTGTTTGACATGTAAGCTCGGCACATTTGTTCACACCACCACAATGAAACAATCATCGATGTGATAAGGATGACATGTTAACGACGCAATGATCACCCAACATCCTTGTGCCTTTCAAGGTTGTTCGGAGAAAGGGCTGCTAGGTTAGTGAGTAGTGGACCACTTCCTTTCCACAAACTCTTCAACATGCCGTTCAATTAAGAGATAAGAACCTTCGCTGGATTTCACACCGTTATGTTAAATATTTTTCAGCCAACGTCTAAGATGTGAGACTGTTGCATTCATCTTGCATTTGCAGTGCTTGAGGCGTCTGAAAATGGAACGAGACGACTCTATGGATTCTAATATTTCCGCAGTGTTTTCTCTTCATAGAAGCCCTTACAGGGCTCATGGCTTCTTTTTTCCGTTGCTTATCACTTTATGTCTATTAGTGGTTTGTGTAAACGTCTAAAAGCCCCAACTGAGAAAGCGTGGGCAAGGGGGTTACGTGGACATTGGCCATCAATTGGTGTCGTCATCAATTGAAAACTGCTGAGATTTATGACGAACATCGAAGGGTTCGGTCGTAATCCCCTGGATCGCTGTGATTGTCGCAGGCTGCGCTAATTAGGCGTTAACTCTCCTGGCTAAAGGCGAGAGCCAACCCCCCCCCACTTGCTCTCCGGCGATCGAGGCACCGCCCTCCATACGAGTAACATTCCCTCAGACGCTGGGAAAAGCATGAGCCGTCGTCTATCGCTACCCCAAACCCCCCTCTCCACACCCATACTGGGTCCCTTCCCATCCGGTGTGCCCCTCGGTTCGCCCCTTCTGCAATTCGAACGCAGACAGTTGCCATTGAGGCCGAACAAGAGTCTCACCTGCCTACATAAGGTGCCGCTCACTAGTCCAAGGGTTCGTCTTTCCCATCCGGACCTTCATGCCACCATCGTCGAGCGCTTCCCGGTCGAGCTTCAGAATCGTCCACGTCTTCTCCCAACACCGAAGCCAAATATTCCTAAGCGTTTTCTGAAACGCAGTAATCATTCTGATCTAGCTTATCGTTTACAGAAGCACAATGATCCAAATCCACACAGCAACGAGAGCACGCCGGTTCGCGACACTGGTGAGTGATTTTCACTTGAAATTTCCTTCATTTTTACTAGTTAAAGTTAGACCCGAATAGAATCTGTTCCGTGTCATTTCATTTCAATGCAGGAAAACAACTACAACTTGGCTGTCTTCAAATGCGAATTAAGCACTGTTTAGCCCCTTTTTTATTCCAATTTACCAACAATACTTTCACTACGTCAAACTCTAGAAGTATACACTGCAACAAAGGAATCCGTTAGCTAATTCTCAGTCACATAACGATCTAGACGGCAAATGCTTCAGGTTTTCGATGAGAGTAATCTTAACAATTTATTCCAAATTTCGAAATCTCTTTTATTCGTTTATTTTTAAACTAGTTGGGACGGTCGTAAGATGGGAAAATAATTTATAAGAGAGAAAATAATCAAATAAATAAATAAATAATAAGAGCACAGGAGAAACTAACAATATAGTATGATAAGAGTAGTCGAACCAGAAACCACAAAGAAAAAATTATTCGCCACACTTCTAAGACCTGAGAGGATCTTCAGAGACCTAAAGCTGGACAACTGCTAAATGAAGGCATTGAGTTGTTTTCTCATGAGCTACCTATTTTTCATGGGCTGCAATGCGACTTTTTCCTACGAGAGCCTTTCCAATGCGAAGAACTTCTGTATAGTATTTCATTCTCATTCTATCAATCCTCCTTCTCTCTTTATTTTGTTTTCTCTTAGCTTCTCCTCCCCTCTCTAATTCAGCTATAGAGAAGCAACGCCTTGTGTTCTAATACACAGGGCTTATTTCTTTTTCAAATTTCATTTGAGGACTGCAGCTCTCTTGCGGATGTCATTTGCACTTCTAGCTGTGCTGCAAACAGGTTATAAATGGTCCCAAATTTCGTTCGCGATTTCCTCGGGGCAAAACGACTCTCTTTGAGCTCCTATGGCAAATGACTTCGTGGGAGAAAATTCTTCAGTTTCATTCTCTTCCTGCTGTTTCCGGCTTAGTCTCATGAGAACATGGAGGATAAGCAACAGCTGAGAATTTCATCAAGCAAAACATGGAAAATCCAATTTTGCCCTAAAATTGTCCAGAAATCAGGCGAAAACAAGTAGAAAGAGCGCTAGATGAAAATCATTACCTATCGCAGGATTCACGCCCTTCTTTTACGAAAACTAATTATGCATTCAGCGCTGAGAAAGAACTATGTATGGTTTAAATGTTATTGTCTAATGGGAAGGCTGATAACATTACATGTTTCACATGAACGAACTATTCAGTGTTATACATTATTTCTCGTTTTTGTTTTGAACTGACACGACTCTCTGTGAAGACAATTAGAAGAACTTCCTGTTAGTTGGTCTGTCTTTCGAGCTTGCTACGCGGAACCATCCGTTGTCATCAGTTCCTTTCTCACAGCTAGAGTTACTGCTGGATATTAATAGTTACTGATGACTACTGACCTTGAAAGACATAATAATTAATAGTTAGTTTATTCATCGATGTCGAGCTTCGAAAGAGATGTAGCACGGGACCGATTGGCGGAGCATTTTTTGTTTCCTATCGAGGTTGATAGGTGGAAGTCGCGAAGAGTATCAGAACTTGAAGAAATTATGAATATGCATCACCTCTAAAATTTTTGAGGGACGTTGGGGACGTTTGCCGAAATCTATTTTATTTCGAAGATAAACTCAACTGCGAAAATTGGATTATGTTTTTCGCATATTTTGATCTCATTTCATTAGCTGTGAATAGGCTTGGAAGAATCTTACCTTCTTCGAGAAAGTATGTAGAACTGTCGATAGAAAAGTTGTAGGATTGAGCGATGAAAGAATCGGTTAATGAGTCATTGTAAATTAATGCGGCATTCGAGGAAACGACTTTCAGCATCTGATCGTTCTTTGGAACATCTGAAGCAAACCTAGCAATTATTACATATCCAGTCAAGTACGATTGTTGTCGTTCCCCTTTTTAGATGATACATAGTTAAGCAAATTACGATAGTTTTACATTCTGGCCAAACAATAGATTGAAATTTAACCAGATGTGGATGTTCATTGTCACGAGGTGTATTACGATTACATAGAGAAAAATGGGCTGTTTAGCGAGATTGAGTATAATACATTTTTCAATGGGCTGTTCCAAGTTTAAGGGAAAAGAGTAATGAACCGTTGTTTTTCCGTAATTTTCAGTGTGAAAACTTCAGCAAACAACTGAGAAACAAGGAATCATGAGAAACGATTGTTTACCCCATTACCTGGTTCAAGTCTTTCTTTTGATTGAACGCATTCGACTCAAGCCATTTTCTAGGAACCGAAGCATTCCTGTAGTTTCGTGGAACAGAATGGCTTAATGACCTGGTGTTTGAGTGTTGAAGCTTCGAAACTTCCCTAACATAAGCTTGATACAAATGTTGTAATGACTGTTTTCAAAGCGCAAAACAGCCTTTGCAAATGAAATATCAATTTTGTAGTCAGTCGAACGACAAACTTCCTCGTAGCCGCCGTCGCACGTGATGCGCGTTCTAAGCCTATCAGCAGGCTTAAAGAATACGAGGAACAACGGCTTGTTGATGTGAAAGCCGTTTGGGAGAAAACTCTCTTTAACGTTCGCTGAACAATCATTTTCAGCCAGTTTGATTGCCCCTTTAGTGCATTTTTCGTTTCCACGGGCCATTGAAAGCGTGTTCAAAGGAAAGTAATTTTGGTTCCAACTATTCTCCTCCGGTCCACAATGCCCATTTGGCTCTTTCATGGAGCGAGGACGACATGGAGCGAAGGAGCACTTCAGCAGAACTCTACGACTTGCTCCAGTTGCAGTCACCGTTTCGGATAACACTAGCGCATATGAGTTTTTAGAGGGACGGAAATGTTCAAAGAGCTCTGGTCCTGTGCCCCTGGTCAATTTTTATGCCATTTCTAGGGCGGCGTAGATCCACCGATTTTACCTCGATATCGAATTGATATGAACTCACAAAAGAGAGCATAAGGCAGATACGGGTAGCAACGGAACGGATATTACGAGAAAATCTAATATCCGTTTCCTTGCTACCCGTTTACGGGCACCAGCAAAGAGTTGGATCATCCCAGTGAAGAAAAAGAGACAGTTGCCGTTGTGGCCAAAAATAAGAGCATTCTCATGGATACGACTCGTTGATTTGTAGATGATATTTCTGATATACTAATCACCGCTCCAGGTAGAGTTGCCTAACATACTACTTTTCTCTCATAGATTTCAATTATAACTGTTCCTCTTCGACTAGGAAAGTTTTTCTGAGAGCAGTTATGATGCTAGCGTTGACCGCGCTATCCAATCTAATCTTTATCTCGGCACTAGACAAATCTGCCTATCTTTCCGGTATTCTGAATATGACAGCTACCCTAAGATTTCATTTCTCGGTAAAAAAGAGCATGCCGGAGCTGAAACTCTGAGAAAAGTGGATCATCGAAACAGAAACTTTTAACACGAATAACCTTGTTCTGTTAGAGTGCTGAAGTACAAATCAATTTATAATTGCTGACATAGCGCGCTTGCACTAATAAAATTTAGTACGTAAGCCTTGCAATTTATGGAATGTCTGCCAATCTTAGAAGCAAAACTCTTTAGCGTGTCGCATGCACTTGTGCTTTTTCAAATATGACGAACGTTGTGCCTGAGCAACGAGAATTGTGAGAAACTCAACACGCTTGAAAAGCTGACCAGCAATGTGACAAAACTGCGGTATTTTTTACTTACTTCTGAAGTTTTTATCTGTTTACACTGTAAAAGACACTTGTGGAAGACTAAAGACAAAAATCATCAGCTGAAAAAACTTGTAGTACTTCCGTAAGCAACAATAAAACATTAAATAGCCTTAGGAGCAGTTATGAAACGTACCATACTCTTACCCACGTAACGGGTGAATTGTTCACTCAAGTAATGTCTGACATCCTCTCACGATGTACGGCAACTTTTTATTAAACCTTATGACGTTTCAACTGTTGCTCGATTGACGAGAACGCCAACGAGTGCCGAATGTTTTTCATCACAATTGTTTCATTATTTCTCACCAACATATGTAGAGCGCTGACCAGCACCAATAATTATGTAGTTTCCCACAACTATACCGCGAGCAGGTGAAATCCGCCACAGATTAAATCGTTTGTTGAAGCGGTTAGAAAGAGAAAGAAC
The DNA here is from genome assembly GCA_030553155.1 of Nippostrongylus brasiliensis. NCBI lineage: Eukaryota > Metazoa > Nematoda > Chromadorea > Rhabditida > Heligmosomidae > Nippostrongylus > Nippostrongylus brasiliensis. Next base: position 30,208,059 of record CP130735.1, on the reverse strand, counting down.
TGGTATAACGTTTTTGAGTTTGGCGGGTTTGATTTTCAATTTCACCTGCTCTATTCGAGCAGTAGAATGAATCATGACTCTCTTATGCCATCATAAACACCCCGTACGGCCTATAATTATGAAACTGGGAGTGTCGATCTGTAATTCTTCGAGTGCTCGAATTGAGAGGGAAAAGGCTCAAAAACCCCAGGAAAAGAAATGAAATAAAATTATGTGAACGCGCCATGCTCTCTAGAGACTGTTGCATCGTATACTATAAAATTGAAAATCTACTTCATAGCTTCACCCGTTGTAAGGCCAATTTTGCCAGTTGTTGTGCATAGATCTTTTTGTTTCCATATTGGGCAACCCAAGAGGATTTTCTTATTTCTTCCCGATACCACACACATCTTTACCTGAAATGCTAATAGTTGGTCTGAGTTCTGATTTGCCTCTTTCTGTGACTTCTCCGTTTGCTGCCGAGCTGGAAGCATTCACAAAGGCAACGAAGAAAAAAGCTCATTTCATTGAAATGCTAATCTTGCTTGACCGACATGGCACTTTTGCAGCCAAGCCAAGAAAAGCTCATTTGGCCGTCGTCCTCATTGCAAATCAAGTTTTTCGTAGCATATGAGATTTCTTAACGAACGTCTCCTGCTTACCATTAAATCCAATCTCACGCTTTTTCAACGCTTCCTTGGAATAACAAATGTGGGAATAACAGTTGATTCGTCGTAGAGACCAGGAAATTGCCAGTGGCCCCATACTGCACGCCCTGCTTTGGGCTTCCTCATCGATATAAATATTGAGTAATATCAAGCGGTTAGAGCTTCACCGTGGTAGAGTTGAAGACTCTGTCTTGTTTCGAAGAACAACAAAGAAAAGCCGTTACCAGGCGACTCAAATGAATTTTTCAGAAATATGATGTATAATAAAATGTTTTTGCTCATCGGAGACTTTAACGATTAAGACTTCCTGAACTTCGTGTAAAGTTGATCTGTTTCTGTGTCACAATATATTATGTTATCCTGTTATTAAGGCTATGCAACGTTGGATAAGATTATATAATCCTATTATTACACTACGGAAGAGAATCTGAGCCCTTTTTTAAAAACAGCCGGCAGTTCAGTTAACAAACTGCAAAACTAACCTCGTGCAGCTGTAACAAAATTCAAAGACTGCCATACCATAACCCACTTGAAAGCGCAAGTGAATGCCCTTTCGCCCTCATCTCCACAATTGACTAGAGCATGTTTTTGAGGAAAATAGGACACCGATCAGTGGGTGCTTTATTTGAATTGAAGGCGAACAATTCCGTTATTGGTTGAGCAGACCTCTGGGATTGGCGTTTTTTTGGGCCGGTTTCTGTTCTATTCAGGAAGGGGAGCTTCAATGGTTGTGATTTTTGAACATAGCGGTCTTATCGAAGAGACTCACTTTATTTTACGAATACTCTAAATGCACGTTGGGAGCTGGAAACCTTACAGATGCACTTGTTCCGTGGGTGCTTTCCATGAATTCTTTTAAAGTTGTCCAGAGAAAAATTCAATTATCGGCGGCGATAAAATAGTGTGGAGGTGAACGGTGATCCAAAAATCGCCTAAATTGATAAGAAATATAATATAATAATAAATACGCTAGAACAGCCTAGTTTTGTTCCTCAAAGAATAGAGCCGCTTTTTGTTCAACCACGATTTCCACTGAGGAAACGCGTGTTACTAAAGCTTCCCATCGCTGTGCACTCTCGAGATACGGTAGTGAAGAGTGACGTGATTTTCTGTACGTTTCACTTTTTATTCGGAGGTAATCTACCTCGTTAATTATTTGCTGCCCGTTTCCATTCATCATGGATGTTCTGTCTGGGCACAGCAATTCCTATGGATTTAGATATTAGGGAAAGGACGGAAATAAGTCTAATGAAGATTCCCTCATAAATTGACAAAAACCTGTCGAATGGCGAAAATACTGGAAAGAGGAAAATTTTTCCGGGTCTTTTAATTTCAGTCGATACTCTTGGCTTCATTATCCTTCATTTTCTTTTATTTCTTGACTAGCCCTCCCTTCCCAGTTATGTAACAACAATAGTATGCTGTTCTGAAACAGAGTAGAAATAAAAAATATTTCACTCAATGCTCGCGTGTGGTGCTATGGTAGTAGGCGCTACGTCCACCCGCACGATCTAGTGATCGACCCTCGCCCGAGCAAACCATGACTTCCATGTGGGGCAGGGTAGATTGCTCGGTTCCAGACTTGTCTGCGACAGTGGCTGACGTCCGCAAGGCATGATCTAGGCGAACTACACATCTGCCACACCATTCTGAATGGAAGACAAAGGCGTGGCGCGTCCGTAGCGGACGGATCAACATCGGCTCTTTACTTTTATTTAGATGAGTGAATACTTAAAATCAGCTCTCCCTGTTGATTATTAGTAACAGGAAGCGCGAGAAAATTGGATGCTTTTCTTGCCCGCCTTTTATATCCAGACAAGGATCGGAATGGGAGGGCGGAAAAGCAAAAGTGTATCAGTACTCACACCCAATAATCCCCTCAAGCTGTTATTATCCTAAGGTTCGGCTCTACAGCCGTGCGAACAAAGCAGCATACTCTTGCCGCTGTTCATGGGAGGGGGTTCGGCAGGAAATTGCCTCAATTTACGACCGTTCAAAGACTGCTCGACCAGTATGAGGTCTTTTCCGCGGAAATCGTCGCCACTAAGTAGCCGGCTTTCGAGTGATCTGTGCGCCGTAAACTCCCACGGTCTTCCGTTATTCCCTCGATCAGGCCAAACGTCGGCTAACCGCGGAGCCTTCGTCGGAGGCAATCCTGTCTAATAATGACTAGAATATGTTAATACTATTTGCTGAGCTTCCTCGAGGCATGTACGTGGATGAGTAACATAGATTGGGTCATTGAGTGAAATGAATGGATAGCAGGAAACTTACCTGCAAAATCCAAAAACCGTGTTCCAAGCTGAGCGAGCTCCTTATATCTTCTACTGATGAACTTCGCTGGTGGGCTGGAAAATCCAGAATCTTCATGACTTAACTGCAAACCGGAAAATTTTGAACTTAGCGGAACGTTTGGTTTAAATTTGGCCCCAGGCTGTTAAAAGCCATTTACTTGATATGCTTTAGCGTTTTCCCTTCAGGAGACCTTAAGAAATCAGAGAAAGAAAGTTGATCGTGGACAAGACCCTCCATCACTTATCTGATCCTTCGTGTTGTGAGGGCAAAAATTATTACAGCAGCAGCTCCGGCGAAAGTACCAGCGAAATAGCTATAACGTAGAACATAAAGCCTACAGTGTTATGCTGCATTTAAAACTCAGCTCTGAACGTACCAGCCCCCGGCCTTTCAGCTGAAATGTGACATTTAACAATACGTGCCATTGTTCATGGTTGCCCAATTGCAACATAATGGCCACCCCCATGGGATTGTTCGATTTCTTACAACTCTGATTGAAAGCGCAAAAATGATATGCACTTTGCAAATTGCTATTCAAGTACACTTTTTGAAATTGCGCCTCCTGGCAGTTTCGGATTTGTCTATGCTACGAAATGTTTGTGAGCTATTAAGATTTCTTGTAGATCGTCGGGCAGAGTATTCACATTTTGGGTACATTGTAATTCATTTTATATTTTACATTTTGTATTTTGGGCCACCTCATAGTTCTTGAAGCGGGCCTTTCTATACGTAGGAGTACATCGACCCAAGCTTGAAAAAGGGTGTTTTCTGAAAATCAAGGAACAGAAAGGCTACGATTTGGCAGATTCGATCTATAAGAACTTGCAGCCCATCAATCCTAACGATGTTATCCTTGGACAAACGAGTGTTTGGGTGAAAAAAGATTTAAACACCATTTTCTCTTTCGACGTATCTCCAGTTAAACGGACGGTGATCTCCTGACCGACTGCCACAATCCCTCTCGAATGATATCCGTCTAAAGTATGTACGGCAGCTAACGAAGTTTGTCGCTACAATAGTAACCAGCGAAATATCTGGGTGATAAAAATGGTCACTAGTTCTCATCTATAATCCGCATAACAAAAGCGGTAATTAACAGAATAGTTTATTGTCAACACATTTATGAAGGACATATGGGCACTTCCTCCATTTGTCTGGTGCTTGCTGCTCGCTAAGAAACGAAAACACGATCTAGAGCAGCGTAAACCCCGATATCACATGAGATAGGACCTTTTACCTGATCCAGATGTGAACTGACAGAATATCTTCCCTTGTTTCCAGTATAACTTACGAATAGGACGGCTGATTGAAGTTGACAGATTTTCAAAATGAACACCTGGATGAGGGTGTGTATCGTTGCTTTTGCTTCATCGAGGAATCGCGCAACTCTTTATATTAAGCCATCGTTCAAAAGGGGCCGGGGGTCGGCTGAGGATATGTTCGCCTCAGCGCCGTTCACGGAGTATTATCTCAAACATCTTAATGGCGTTTCGTCGCGGGCTACTTCTCTCCAATGAGGGCAAAGCACAACCATCACAACCTATGAGCATTTAGACATCATCGTGGGCCTTCGGCGCCTGAGTATTAATTTAATAGGCGTTCTGTCGAGCAAACCACTCCCGTCCCTCAGGCAAAAAAGTGGCGCGAAAGGCTAATATAGACTGCAGACTTTTCTGAACATAGATGTAAAAGTAAAAGTGTGGGCTTTGATCAGCTCGCTAAGGACGAGCTGCCGTAATCGTGCTCCATTCAGAACCGTGAGGCATGGTGAATGCGTTGGTCAATACATTGACTTGTGTGGGCTGGCCAATATACCTAGGCAATATTTTTACCTTTCCAGACAATCCGGCATTACACATGTCAGTAGCGCCTCTTACCATTGTACTACGCGCCCTTTCTGAGCATAGTTGGCATTATCCCAGGCAAGGCACGCACTCAAAAAAGATTGTCTTATTGGTACAAGGAACAATCGATACCCAAAATGAAATGAAATACTCCTGCATGAGAGGCGCTACGTCTAATCCAGGGTCAAGTGATCGATCCTCGCCCAGGCTAGTGGGGGCTGACGGGGAATCCCTTCTTGGTAAACGGCGACCAGACTGAAACTATTGTCATGAAAGTTGAAGATACACCCTCGAAAATCTACTGTAAGTATAGGCCAAATCTAAAATGATAAATTTTCTCCCACGGAGAAGAGCATTTCTTACACCCTTTCACCTGGGCTAAATCTGTCATCATCGAACATAAAGCTTGACATCAGGCTAGTGTCATTATAGGAATTCTCATCGAAAAAGCTTTCCCGTCCGACATTAGTGTTTTGCGAATAACCTAGCATCTCTAAATATATAAGTCACTCAACTATTTCTCGTCTATTAACCGCTAAACAAGAAGAGGGCAAATAGCAGAATAGCTTTCCGTGCCTATTCCGTTAGGAATCTAGGAGATCTTGAACCTGGTCTCCACAACGAGAAACGGAACGAGCAACGATAGATTTGAGCAGTGATCTGGAGGGGCATTCTCTCATCGATGTCTAGCAGGGTAATTGAATGGAAATCCGCATAAGAGGACATAGGGATCGAAAAGACGCGCACCGGATATCAGTGAATTTCGCGGAGTGTCGATAGACGTTCGTTGATGAAGGAGTTCAGCAGAACATTGCTCGCGAGGAAATGTCGGGTTCGTTGTTGTCCACAGGGTGACAACACTGTGGTTCTTGACCGGACAAAGTTGTCCTCACATTGATCACTTTCGCCGATCAGCAGCCGTTTCGAGCTGATCAGAATTCAAAGCTGGGGTTGATTCGAATTAAAGCGCAGATCATGGCGAGGCCTATTTGACTTATATAATGCTTTGCGGAGCCATTGTTGGTGCACGTCTGAGCCTCAACTTCACATGGGAGTAACACCACTTCACCCAACCTTAGAAGATTTGAAGCCTGGGCGGTGATAGAGCGATTATCCACTCGGGTGTCGGAAGCGCGTCTTACCGCTCCACCACCACCAGCTTCCAGTTTCACTACACTATCGTGAAATATCCTTTCTACTTCTTTCAAAACCAGAAATCTGGCTCAATCAACTGGCCCCCCAATAGGATGTTTCGTTTTCTAGATAGGCAGTTTTGTGCTGACCACGACCGTAGTTGTAGTTATAATACTGTATAACCATTACATAAACAGTGTCTCCTCTAAGATGGCAAATAAAACTAATAATTAGTAAAAAGTTAGGACCAGTCAGGTCTTCTCAAACCTGGAGGAAAGGAAAGCTTGGTTAGCCAGAACGCTCTGATCGATCATTCTACCGTGTTTGTGTCAGCAACACCACTTAACACTGCATCACGCCTGCCAAATGCATTTCATAATCAGAATGCTGAACATTCCGGCAGTAGAGTTTTCTTTTGCATTTCGAAAAGTGGTTCGGAGAATGGTAGTCGTTTCGTTTTTGCTGTGGAGGCAGCATGTGGACCATAAATTTTTCTCGTTTATCCTCCATTTGAAGTTGTTATTCGACTCAGTGTTTCACACTTTATTGCCTACTCTTCAACGAAAGGAAGCACTTTGTACCAATTTTCGATAAGAATTTCTCCCTCGGATTTGTTGTCACATGCGTCGAGGATGTAGAGGTGTTGAAAATATGTGTTTATGTCCTATAGCAAACAATGTACTATGGTTGTAGCTCAAGGATCGAATTGTGGCTAACACGCAATCTAATTGTGAGCGCTGAGAGAAGACTTCAAGCCTTTAATGAGCTCTCGTTTTTCAGCTGCTCGGGGTAACTCGCGTGTTTTGGTGCACTATGCTGTTATTATTTTCCTGTTTTCGACCGTCTGATGTCAAATAGCCTGAGGGCTAACGCTATGCGGCAACATTAGCTAGTTAAGGGGACGACAGCGGGAGGGATACTTTGAAAATTCGAAAAAATTAAGCTAAAATTGTTCTGGTTACTGATGAGTTCTGAGGAACTTCTAGTTGTCCGAGATCCGCGGACGTTCTGCACACCGGGCTAGTGGCTAAGTTTCAAAGGCGTTTGTTCCATAAGGTGTTTTACAACACTAAATCGCTGGTAGTAATCCAACGTATGAATCCTTATCAGTTGGTCTCAAACTTAGGATTGAATGAAGAACCAGTAAATTAACAAAAGCAACAATGGCAGATTTTTCACCAGGGACTAGCCCGAATGATGCCAAGTGTCACTCCATTTCACTCTTCTCGACGGCACTAGCATCCATAGAAGCGCTGAAGTGGTGTTTGCTAACATTGCGACTATTCCTCGAAACAGAGAAACTCTTCCCTGCCGGCAGTTCTCATGCATAGTTTGTCCTTGAAAGAGTCTCTCCGATGTTTTCTCTCGTATCTACTTGAATGCCGATCATTGTAAGCCCAACAAAAGGGGCTACATTATACATCTTTTTCACGCCTAACGCTTTCCCGCCTTCTTTTCTCGTTTGTGTATGGAACGTTTCGAGAAAAGTTCATGATGTGTTGGTAAAATCGTTCAAAGAATGAGTGACCGTTCAACCGGGGCTCGCGAATTCCTGTTTTGCTCCGCGGAGTTGTTTCCACTTTGGGTCAGTGAATGGTTAGATTTTTGGGTTACCAAATGAAATGTTGTTCCTTTCAAATAGCATTCGTCGGATTCCTCATTGTTTTGTTCCCAGCTGGAGACCGTCAGCTGAGAGCAATTCAGGAGTAATTGGGTCAGTAAAAAGTGTTTTTCTGAGATGAACTGATGAAAAACGAGCCCATCCACTGCTTCTAATGGACGGGTGTTCGTCTCCACCTGTCGTCACTGCAGGAACAGTGTCTGAATGTCTTCGATTCTCGTTGAAGTATAGTTGTATTGTGCTGCTGTACTGCAGCTGGGAGGTGGTTCGTTGTACAGTGGTAAGAGGCGCTTCTGGCACCAGCATAGACAGGGTTAACCAAGCCTTCCATTCCTCTGGGTCGGGTAAATTGGTGCCAGACTTGTCCGTGAATGGGAAAACAGTGAATTGGTATATGGTGACCCCAGCAACTCATTGTATAGCAGAACTACGCAATCACCGTGTCTCCACGATTCTGAATTGAACACGAATGCGTCAGCGCGGCCTTCGAGGACTGATCGACGTCGACACCTTTACCTTTACCTTTATGTGTATTTTTACCTGTCGTCGTCTTTGACCTGTGCCCAGATTCATCCTTGGTAAACCACCGACAAACCCCGAGATATAGCCCGAACGGCGCGCACCTTTGTCTACTTATCCTAAACTTTCGACGGTAAACGCAATCTTCCATTTACTTTGCCGTCTGGTTCTGGCTGTGCCGCGGTCTCGTAGACTGCTCGTCCGTTCATGAATCTGGGCCCATATCTCACCGACACAAAACCAAAAACTCTTTTTTACTTTTTTCTTCCTTCCTTGTTTCTCTTCTTATTCCTAGAACTTCGCTCGCAGATCGACATGCCATTCTGTGGAAACCGAGATGAGCATTTGTGATAGCTATGGTTGCTATATTATGAGTAAACATGCCAATTTGGCTTTTTCATGTGAGATATTTCGAACATACCCATGGGCTTTTAGAAGACGGCTTAAGAACGACGACACACTTCGTGCCTATTTATAACGAATGAATTAGATTGAAATGAATGAATGTCCAATCAGTACTCATTCACACGATGGTTTTCAAATCTACAAAAATCTCCAACAAAAACTTGTCTAGGACGTGGAACGTTTTGTATTGAAGAACTCTGCTCTAGAATCACACGAACAGCTGGAAATTTTGAACTGTTCGGGGAGAAACAGCTGATTTTTGACCACGATTGCATGCATTTTCCCGAACGAAACGATTTTCGGCCCGTGTCGGCTCCGTTTGAATGGCATATTAGCCGGCGGCTGAAAACAAAACAGGATTGGGCTGGCCGCTCTCGGCTCCTGGTAGGAGGAGTTCTTCTCATCCACTAGTGGGTCTATGCGTGCACATCGCTCCTCTCCTCCACAAATGGCAGCGAGACGGTCGCTAACCATAGGTGAGATGACATTTCGGAGCTTCTTTTGGAGTTTGCTTTAATCTAAGGTGCCGATTTTTGAGGTACAGGACAACCCAACTGGTTCTTTGACACTGTACTGACCTACGTTCTTCAATCCTTCGTCCTAAACTCTAGGATATCTCTAGTATCAACTGAAGCCTGACACTGCGAGTTTGTGTAAGAACAAAAGAGAATGAGCTCGAATCGAAAGAACAATACTCGCTGATACCCATAATCTTCTTTATTTTTTGATTCTTTGACATACTTTGTATAAAAGTGTTTTAGTATTTGTTCTTTCGTTCCTTGGTCATCATTTTTGTATTTTATGTTTTACCCTTACAGCCTGCAGATACACCCTCGTTATATAGTGTGCCACTGTCTAGTTTGCTTTCCCGTACTTCATTTAATTTTTTATGCATATAGTTTTCTTAATCCTAAATTTTGATAGGTAATCATATGTTGATTCCAATAGTTCCTTTCAGTATGCTAACATTTATCGGTCTTACAAACAGCACCGCAAACATTGATAATTATTCAACAACAAAATATGCAATCAGGTCACAAATGGAAATGCTGTAGCTCCATGATTAATTAATATTGGTGGGAAAGCATTCTCTCGAGAAATTGTTCAGTCGTGGTGAGTGTGACTGCGATGGTGCCCACTGTCACTTAGCAGAAAACTCTCATTGTTGAGCTTATTCATACTGAATTTGTTATATTCTTCTCTTCTTTGATTTTCTTATCACTATTTAACCTCGGTGAGCTGGTAGCAAAGACGCTTATCAAAAGTCCTTGTCTGTTATGAGAATGCATGATAGAGAAGCAGTTTCAAAGCCGGATTGGAGTAGCAGCTGCGAGTAGAACACCTTTTGAATAACCAGATAATTGCTGAAAAGAAGACGTTTCGAAAAAACGAAATGCAGCTGTAGTTTGGAATCCGTTCTTCTTCTCATCTGTGCGATTTTCAGACGCACCTGTCGATCCGGTCTACTTGGCGCTCAAGCAAGCCACAGGCAAATACGGTGGTCGACGCAGATCTTCGGCGAACAATTTCGACTCGAACACACCGAGTCCTGGCAATCTATCCCAAGCATCGCTACAGGTGAGAATGATTACCACCTGTGGTAACTATTTATTCATGATCCGCTTGGGTATAGTGATACAGTAGAAGTAAGACGTTTCCGTATTCAGCTCGTGACACTTCACTGCGTAGGGCAATTTTGAAGCACTTCTGACTTAAACCTCGCTTAAGGGTTAGATAGGATGCTAATCACGATCCTGACGCCCTTCTCTGGTCACTCTTTCGAAGACCAGAGGTGAAATAACAACTCTAGTTGTAAGTTCGAAACCACTCTTATACCTGTTAGCCTGCAAGAAATGTGGATATCTCTCCTTAGTTTTTAATTTGGGTCGATTCTGATGATATCTCTGGTGGCCGATTTCTTGCCTTTGCCTTTTTTGCCATCCATTTGCATTTAGCAAAAACAAACCATACCGTTGTAATCGTTATTCGATGCTCTAGCAATATATTGTAAGTCCTAGTTAGCTTGCGAGAAATGTGGATATCTCTCCTTAGATAATATAGATAATATGCAATAATGCTTGGAAGCTTGAATAATTGGAAGTTTCGAAATTAAGCACTTTACAACGCTAATTATTCTACGCGATTAATATCACGCACCAGTGAAGTTTTTTTAGGATTCTCTGCAAAGTATAACGAGCTGCTGTCTTTATAAGCCTTGAAGTGCAACTCTGCTGTCTTACATTGATGACCTCAAAACTCAGCCCTTCACTTCTACCAGCCTGTTAAGATTCTTCCGCTCAAAAGTTCCATGGAACAGTTACGCAGCAATTTGTACACAGTGGTTGCATGATTTACATAGTCAAAGATTTTGCCATTTTGTGAGCCAACGCTTCCTACAGTACTCTTGAGGGGACAGAAAAGCAAACTCGCTCTGAGTAAAGAACAATTCCTTCCAACGAATGCTTTTTATTAGCTCAGTTATTGGAACAATTTTAATCGCTTTAAAAGCGCATCAAAATAAACGCTGATGTTCAGCGAACCAGCAAACAGAGAATTCTGGATTTCCATGCTACGTCCATCAAACATACGAACACATATTAAGAAATGATATATTCCATGAAATCCAATGAACATCATTTTGTCAACGCAACCGAAACAAGCCTTTCAAAGTTGACGATCAGTCACTAACAATAAGTTCCAAGATCGCATTGGGAAAAGCATTTTCACCTGCTTGGGAAAATTCTCACCACCTATCGGCACACCCCTCCATTCTGCTGAATGCAACTCTCTCTCTCAGCTATCGACACACCCTCCATTCTCCTGTTCACGAAATCTCTCTCAGCTTCGGATTTCTAGAATGGGAGGACATCGCTGTTCTGCCTGCTTCTGTCCATCGTGCCGGAAGATCTCTTTTGAGAACGACCTCACCTCTTTCTCAATGTTTAGTGGAAACATTTCGGAAGCTCTCTTGTGGGTTTGGTCGCGATCTTTGCATGGAGCATTGGTTTTATTAGTGATCTGATATAGCTGCGGAACAATTTGTGCCGTGTCGGCCAAAGGCTTCAGTTATTGAGTCTAAGAGATTCGCACCACAATCCGAGAAGCGACGTATTATTGTCTATTGCGTTTACTTCTGCTCAATGATCTCATCGATCTGGACATTTGTAAATGAACTTCATGTTGCAGAGACTCTTCCTGTAGATACTAGAATAGGATGTTGCAATGATGGTGCATTGTAGGTTTATCGCAAAAATCACATCTCAGGCGGGATTCGAACCCGCGTCTCAACCTATCCGGGTCTGTGCACTAACCACTTCCTTCTCTCTCCCTGTAGAGTTCATTGTCAAGTAGCGTCTTTGAAGACAATAGAATGAGACTAGAACTATCCCCAAGCATCTGGTACAAGTCTAAAAGATACCTCGAGACATCTGCTTCAACGAATCCTACCACCTCTTCCGGCTTGATGGTGGAGGAGCGCATTTTTATTTCCTCTCGAAAAAGTGTGGGCGCAAATTTCCCGGTGACGCTCGGTTACTTCGTTAGTGCCCGTAGCGATGTTTTCTGAGATTCCGTGAAATCCGGTCTCTTACGACTCTCATCTCATCCGTTCACGAAAAACAGATTACATACTCGCCCACACTGGATCCACAAAAAGCTGGTAACTGCCCCCGGCACCACTCTCTAACTCATACCCTCAGGTTTTCTCATACTCTAGCTATGGACACTATATCTCAAAGGTTGTACCTCTAGTGGCTACGTTTATTGGCATATCTTTGCCAATTCTCGAAATTCCCAATCTTTTCCTCCAGATCGTTTACGATTTACTTATAAAACGGCAATTTTCCGGCTGTCAAAACGTATGGGCACCCCTAATTGTGGTTGAAGTTATTTCAAGAATGATTGTGAGACAGTTCAAGTGAAGAATTGAAGAAGAGGCGGAAACCTCAAAGTAGTGCAAAACTTGTCACAATTTCACTAGCTTGTCACAATTCAAGTAAAGCTGGTGGCTTCTTCCATTCGAGCTATCGAAGCTTTTGCTATGTCGTGAAGCCAACATGCATTGCATTTTCAGACTTCATTTTCCTTCGTAACGTCTTCTCGCTGTGAATGTTCTCCTTGTTCCATGGTTTCCCGAATATAAACTTTAATTATTATTATGGAAATAATAGCATTCGAAAAAAAAATACACAACACCGTCTCTTTTTACGACTTAAAATTGCGTTGCGAAAACATGTTACCTGACTTTTCCCTGAAATCCATGCAAAGTGAGCAAATGATTTAACCTGTAATGCTCGTTTCTATCACTCCCTGAACGAACAATTCAAAAAGTAATTTGAAAACAATTCATGGGTCTTAGGCGGATGACTTCATAAGAAATAAAACAAAACTAAAGTGAGTGCGGTATAAAAGGACATGGACGGGCTCTAGAATATCAATTGTGGAAAAGAAACAACTAGTAGCAAAATTAAATACTGCAGAGCTGTGTCACTTTTTACAGTCCTTTGTAGCTTTTCACACGGAGTTTCAATAATTAAACAATATGAAAAGGTTGTGAATTTTCTCGTTAATGAAGTTGAATTCACACAGGATTCCGGCTACGCGGAAATGAGCGCCGTTCGCACAAATCCAATGCTCGGCTCAACGCCTCAACTCGATAACTCTGGTGAGTCGACAATTTGCTGTTATTAACGTGATTTCGCCGACTCTTCACACCGATAAACACAACCAGGAAATGCGACTAATGAACAATGCGCGTTTCAAGGAACCTGTTTCTCCCCTGTTTACAGTAGTATTCCATCCAATGACACCCTGACAGCCACCCTTATTCCTTATTCTCCGTAATGTTCACCTAGACTGACCCATTTCAGCACTCGCATTTATTCGCATTTCATTCGCGTAGTTATCGTGCGTAAAGACTGATTACCTTGAAAAAAAATTCAACGATGGGTAAATAGAGTAAATAGCGGCGTTTTTGGCATCTCCGTGACCGTCTCAGTTCCTCCGTCAATGAAAAACGCTACCTAAGTTCAGAAATATTGTAAGTCCGTATGAGCCGCTATGATATCCGTAAACCTCACGAAGCGTGGATAGACGCTAGTTGATGAAGGAGTTCAAGAAAACATTGCTTTCTGGGAAATCTTGGATTCGTTGCTGTCTACATCGTGTCAACACCATAGTGCTTGTTCCGTAACAGTGCAATGTCGTCTTCAATTTGATTACATTTGAAATTAAAGCAGCCGTCTCGAACTGAACGAAAATCAAAGTAGTGGTTGCTTCAAAATAAGTTGCAGCTTGTGAAGGAGCGCATTTGGCCTGCACAATGATTTGTGGAGGGCATCAGCTCTACAAGTCTGTGTCCTTTACCTTCCCGACAACTCTGGTTTCAACTCACCCAATCCCGAGAGAGGGATGGAAGGATTGCTGAACCTTGCTAGCTTTACACTTCCAAATCCAAAGTGCAATTCTACAAAATCAAACGTCCTAAACTGACGTTTCTGACCTGGGTTTATATTATAGTTCCGTATAAAAGAGGGCTAACACATGTTAATCCCGTCTGACCGTTCAAGGGAAAAATCTAAAAAAAAACCGGCGAATCATCTTCAGCTATAACGTATTGATCGATCACCTCAGTCGATCACCCGGTCATTGCCGTCTCAATGCAGAATCATGGAATTCTTGCAAAATATCATTGATGAAAGATTCGTAGGCTAGATTGTAGCTGCAGCAGTGTGCAATAAAATTTAAAAATTTGGTCCAACTCGTTATTCAGCATTGTTTTGCAGCACTCCAATCTAATCAATCAAGTAAAAAAAGTTAACGAATCAAATTTCCAGACTAAGTTGGAGTACCATTTTTTCATTGCTCAGCGCTACCGTTCGAAAGGGATAACTTATCATGTTTGTTGTTTTCGTCTGCTGTTGTTGACACGCGTTGCCGTAGAAATTGTTTCGAAAGTGCCATGGGCTGAGGGTGGAGCGCGTCGTTACCACGGTATCACCTAGGCGGGCTCACCCCCTCAACTTCCCGTAGCCTTTTTCAAGACTCTTCGAGCTGTAGGCGATACTTAAGATATGCGTATTTGTCGTTCACATATCCGCATAATTTGGGAAGATTTACTTGATTTTGTTCACTCTTGGGCGCTGGGGACTGATTAACGCCGACACCTTTACCTTTACCTTTCACCTTTTTTTACGAATCCAATTGGACTTGGTGGTAGGTCTCAGTAGATGCCCTTATGAAACAAATAAGTGACAGCCTCGCCATCCAGAAGGGGATAATACTAAGATTTCATTGCTGTGACTGAAGACAAAGTCTGCACAAAATTTTGAGCATAGAGCAAAACGTCTCTTTTAAAAAAATCGAAGTTCGTTTGCGGAACAGAAAAATGAAAATAACACGGAATGATAGCAAGATCATTCAAAAGAAAAATATCAAAACGTATCTTTTAAAAAAATCGAAATTAAAGAGGTAGTTCCAATATTTGGTAGGAGTAGGTGGTATTTATCTGGAGAAATGTCAGAGTGTTTTCTAAGGCCTGGATTAAGCGACTGGTTCCAATATTTCTGCCAGTGGATAGCACCGTTCTTCATCACTGGTTGAGCGAAGGTGAATTTCTATGCTTTCAGGGCATCCAGTTAGGCTTATTATTCATCTTCAAAGCTTTCCACAAATTTAATGTGGCTTCCACAAATCCAGGTGACATACATAGGGGACTAGATCCAAAGCTTTAATTACATACCATACCTTCCGTGCACCTAATTGTTCTCTCAAGAAAAACGACTGCTCCTCCCATTTTTTGAGTATCTGATGCAAGGACTTTGATGTCATCTAGGATAGCAGTAATCGTGGAAATAATAACAACGTAGCATAATATGAATGTTTCGTGTCAGGTGAGAGAGAATAATAAATAACTCCTGTCAATCCATCGAATAATTTCCCAATACTATCAGCCGTCATTTTAATACAGAAATTACTAGATGTGAGAATAGTGGTTAGGACAGTTTTATTCAATTGGGGTTTTTGTCGAAGCAATCAATGATGGAAAAGTTACATTCATTATTGGAGTGTCCATTTTGGAACATCGTCCATTTCTACATTTTCTACCATTTTACCTAGTCCACCATTTGTTTTGTTGTCTGGGAAAAGTCAATGGGTGTTGTAGATGGTTACACCTTACGGGAATACGTTCCTTCTGATATCTATCAGCCAACTTCTCGCTTTCACACAAATTGTAGCCTTACAATCGTAAGATTTGTAGCTGTGAGAGGAAGCATGATGCTTCTCTATTCCGTTCCGAGGAAATTGCATCTCGTGAGTCATAATATCTACCTTGTATTCTGTTTGTCACCAATTTTAAATGCATAGTCATTTACCTGCACGTCGTCTTCACGATAACTGGCGGAAATGTGTTTGATTTGTACTGGGTTTTTTAAAGGAGCTAAGCTGTGGGCTCATTTTCAAAACTCAGATTAAGCCTTCTTCTCTTCCAAAGGTTACGTGTACGTGTATTTTTCTGACCATGGTATAAGTGAAGTTTTGTTGCTCACCTTCCTAGAATGTGTAGATGCCTAGGCCATCCTATCAGTCCTCTGGGGCGTACTTTACGGTCTTAGGACATATTTGAACTACTTCTGAAATGAATATTGAATGTTATCTTGTTATCTTGCGCCACTAAATCTGGGAGCCTTCCTCTCCTCAATCTACACGAGCACCCTTTGAGCAATAACTCCCCCACTCCTGCAGGCAGCCCCAGAGTTTCTATTCTGAGAAGCAATGCATTTCTTCCGTGGAAGTGCAAGGAATTAATTTCCTTCTGGGCGATAACAAAGCTGCAGACGCATGAGAAAAATATAGTGAAGGGAGGTGTGAGGACAGGGCTGCTATAAGATCTGTATGTGAGGGCAAAAGTCATTTAGTCGTCATTTGAGTCATTTGACTACTTTCTGCAGGTGCCGTACAAATCCATTAGCTGTGTGAAATAAGTCGCAATATCTTCGTTCGACCAATCAAAGGTCAGACATTTTTGCAGAGCAAATCCGCTCCATACACTTATCCTGCTAGTTAGTGACCTTATGCGAGCGTGAGAATGCTCTCACCAGCCCAATTCTGCCTCGTGGTGCTGATTCAGTTTTGAATCGTGTACCATAGACTGATTCACTCAAACAATTACAACTTCTCAATGGAATACCTGGGTCTACTGATCTTCTGTGGATACACCTTCAAAACAAACGTCCCTCCAAAGTAGGATTCCTGGAGCTTGTAGCAAAGTTCATAAGGGTAACAGAAGATGGCATTTTCCTGCTTGTTTGTGCCTTCTTAAAAGTAATAGACTTCCTTTCAATGTTTCCCAGATGTTCGGTCATAGGTGATAATGTTATCCATATAGAAATACACCATTCTTCGTCTACATATTTTGCACCAATATTTTACCAAGGCTCGGAAAATAGCCTCCAATTCACATTTTCATATAATGGGTACCGAGCAACAGCCACAGAGCAAGAATAACACATTGTCCCATGAGAACGAACATCGGTACTTTACTCTTATGCTCGATTTTTGCAGTCGGATATTCTTAAACAGAATTGCACCATGTAGTTGAAGCATGGATTCCTGGGAATTTTCGCTCATAATCTATTCAACAGAAAAGAGATTTCTCTTTTTTGTCTTGTCTGTCCTTATTCAAAATGTCTTTATCGGCAGGACATCAAATAAGCATACTGAGGAACGCTTGCAAACCATCCATCGGGACCTCGAATCTTCCTTTTAGAAAACTGTACATTTCAAAGAATAAACTACATATACCTTGAAGTTGAGCCTACAACATCCAATGCTTGACTGTCGAAATTGCAGGATTTATTGAACTTTGCAATTGTCAACATGTTTCGACTTTATGTAGTGTTTTCCTAGCGGTAGTAGTGGTCTTGATCAGGATCACTCTAATATACAACATCACAGATGCGCCTAACTAGAGAACTCTTGTGGTGTTTCCTTCGTTGGTTAAATCGGAGATTTCTCTAAGACGACCACTTTTCTAGTGAATCATCCAGCTTAGAGGCGCCTCGATGTTTTCTCACTACAGCTATATCTTTTTTCACTGAAGAAAGCAGGTAAACGTAAAGGTGACGTGATCGACGTCGATATGTCTCCTAAGGACGCGCCATGCATGTTGTCTTCCATCCCGGTATGGTGAAACGGTATTATGAAACTGTATTTGGCCATACGTTTGGACAATGAACTGTCTTCGAACCAGCTCAGCTAACGCCTTCACCACTTCTTCTTCTTCTTCTTCTTCTTCTTCTTCTGGATCTTTAGCGTCTTTCCCGCCTCGAACCTGGGGGCTCTACCAATTTTCTGACGCCATAACGATCTATCACACGCCTGGTCTGGATGAACGAGCTTTAGATCGGCATCGATCGACCTGTTGTTGAATGACGACTCGGTCTTTCCACTCACTTTCCTACATCCGAGAAAACCCGAGTGGTCGTAACTTTTTACGAAACAGTTTTATTGGTCA
This sequence comes from Nippostrongylus brasiliensis, assembly GCA_030553155.1. Classification (NCBI taxonomy): domain Eukaryota; kingdom Metazoa; phylum Nematoda; class Chromadorea; order Rhabditida; family Heligmosomidae; genus Nippostrongylus; species Nippostrongylus brasiliensis. Next base: position 30,190,080 of record CP130735.1, on the reverse strand, counting down.
CCTCAAAGGAGATCCTGTCTGTGTAATAATTATACAGTATCATAATAACAACAACAACAGCAGAAAGGAAATTTTATTCTCATTAGTTGAATTCCAATCAATTTCTGGTTCACCAAATATCTTGGAGCATTGAGAATACGCGTCCTACCCCATCACTATAGGGGAATGGTATTTTGACGCGAACGTAGGGCGAAACGTGAAGTGGAAAAGTTCCATTTCAAGCTGCTCCCCTCCCCCAGCACTACTTCTCAGCGTTTAGTCAAGAGATTTTCAACAGGAGTCGCGTCTATCCTTTGGCTTCTTTGTCTTGACGTGGGGGCGACGACGACTTCTAATTCTCTATAGGGCAATGCCGTCGGATAATGACAACAGCGGTCGATCCCGTTAGAAGAGGGCGACGAAGCGAAAAGTGTACGACCGGGTGGCGGCGGGGGTGGGGGAGGAGGGGATCCGTCCCGCCTATGCTCGCGCATCATAGTCAAACGACATGATGGAGGAGTTCAAGCGGCGTCAACTCATCGAAAGTAAGTTCGCCACGGTTTTCTAGGTAGCTTTATAGCACTGTAGTGCTCCATTTTACACAATCGCTTGGACTCCATTTGCTTTGATTGTACTTCCCAACTATTTGAAATGACGCGCCTCAACACCTTCATGCTGACTTCGACTGACTGTCTTTCCTATATCTGTGTCGTCCACCTGATCCTGCTCAACTTCACAAAGCAATTGCCTGACAATCATATTGTTAGAGAAAACCAATCGATGACTTTTCTGGACTTACATTTTAAACTGAGGAGGTGGACCTATGAAACTGAGAAGGATCCGATCATTCCTTGGGACTTTCAATGCTTTTGAATTAGCTACTGATTCATCTTATTGTTTTCTTTTTTCTTTCTTTCTTCCAACCAGAGTAAGTTGGTAGGTGTTCGTGCCGAAGTCACATATGACAACAGAGATCTAGGCCGAGTCGCTCTATAGCCGTGCGAAATATTGTGTATTCTTTACATTTCTACCTCTCGAAGATCTTATCAGTCTGCAATTTGTTTGTTGTTCTGGACACTGGTCACTAGTTAGAATTAATCGTTGGCCGAATGAAATTGGGAAATTGCATTTCTTTGGCAAATGAAATGGGCTGACTTCCGATAATTTAGATCAAATCTGTTCGAGTTGCTAAGTAGTATCGCAGTGTTGAAAACGTCCCTTCTCAGCTTCTTTGTTATTCTTTAGTTTCTTCGTGAATTTAGTCTTGGATCGCTTCCGATTTTGTAAGGGCAGAAGAATAGGTAAGGAACAGGAAGGTCCATATTGGGACCGAAACTCACCTAAGTGATCGTATAGTTCACCTCTCTTCACACCATTATTAAATTTCTCTTCAGGTTTAGAAAGCTGTTCATTTCATATTTCTCTCACTTCGTAGTACTTGCGACTATAGTCACATCATCCTCAGCCAGCAACAACTTCCAACTCTTGCCTCTTTACCTCACATATTGTCGGCATATTTTTTGTGCTCACCTGGGCGCCACAATTGCCCGTACCCGGCAATAACTACTGAGAATTCTAACTTGACCTTTGATCACGGCGCAAACCCTCAAAAGTACTTCTGTGCCTACCTCGTAGATATTTTTTTACTATGATGTGAGTCTACGGCTGAGATAATCTAGAGCACAAACTTGCTTTGATGGCGTGCGTGAAGCCTTCCTTATGAACAGCGAAGTTCTCGCGATCATCTGTTCTCGCTCCTTGTTTTGAATAAGAAGTAATCACCTAATGAAGGATGTAAGGAGCAAGGACAACCGTTGTCTCTTGGAGAAATCTTTGAACCTTCCCAGCACATTCAGGCTCACAATCATCTCAAAGAAATCGGCTTGCTTTAAATTCGATTGTGAACGCACTTTCTCGCGATCTCTTTTTCCTGTTTGCTACACCTTTGCGATAGTTGTCATTGAAATTTAGTTAGTTGTTAGAAATTGAAACACAATCCCTTGAAATATCAGAACTAGTCTGGATTTATGAGAACATACCAATTATAGTCACTTTCTGAAAGTGGCTAACAATGTTCTGTAAGACGACGTCCGGTTTTCCCAGTTTTTCCTGTTTTAACGAAGACTATCGTCCCTAGAAGCGTGGCTTGTAAAAGGAGCAGGGACTACAAGAAGCTCAACTAATGGCTTGACATACGAATAGGGTTTTAGGCCTTCCTCATTATCGTGGCGACACTTCTTCTCCGGAAAAAAAGTGATGAAAACGAGATGAAAAGCTAACGCGGAATGAGTCCTGTTCGGGGGCCGTTTCTGCGTTTACATGGGAAGAAACTTTACAGTAGAACTGCCTACACATTCCTCGAAAATCGAAATTCCCAGAATATTAGGATAGTTAAACGTGAAATGGTGACAATTTCAGGCAGATCGACAGGCAGACGACGAGCGCCAAAGCTGTCAACGCAGATGAAGTCGCTGTCACTTGACTGTCAAGAAATGCCGCCGAGAATCAACGCAGCCAACCGCAGCCCAATGAGTGCGTTTGTTGTTGTTATTTGCTAGAAAATTGCGTTTTGTACCTAAAAAGCGGTTGAAAACGGATCAAAATGAATAGGAGGGATGTGCATACAACGGTGGTACCATCTTACTTGTCTACCACTTCAATGAAACCAGAAGTAGAATCTCACAGCTTCCTGCAAGCACGTGTAGCAAAATTGACTTCATGCAGCGGAAAGTAATCAAAGAGATTAAAGTGAAACGTTCTCCGTCGGCAGTCATTCCTTTTTTCTGAGGGCAGACAGCAACGGCGACCATGGATTGCAGCTTATCAAAAACGGGAATACTTGGGCGTGGAAAACGTACGAGAGATTGGATTTCAATCCAAAAATGAAAACATTTTCATTGACAAAGCTGGGCAAACAGATTTCATCTACCTCAATTTTATTATTGACTAAACGTAAAAAAGTTTCATTGGTAGATTCAGAACGTAGAAGTTCCAACCGCCAGGGCTCTCATATCTGGCTATTGTCCTTTTATCCTCACCGCCACACGCTCTTGAGATTTTTTATGGTCTACACCCTATCTACCGTTGTGGTTTTTGTTTGCAAGGCAAAACGTATTGAATTTGAGTAGAAGGCCTTTTACTGGAAACGAGTTCACCTAAGCTTCTTCGATACTAAGCAGGTAAAACTCTTACCTCTACTACAATTGAAATGACCGAACAATCTCCATGTTCTCTCTCTTAGAGTATCGTTGGTAGCAAACGTTTGCTACTAACGTGACTAACCTACTTGGAGCACTAAGCTTGAAGGTGGACGACAGAGGCCTCCTTGACGACGGGAAGGTCGAAACGTTAGGCCGTTTAATAAAGTTTATCCACCTAACAACCTCGTGCAGCAGGGGTAATTGATAATAACAAATCGTCGTCAATGCCGAGGTTCAAATGCGAGAGAACATAGAGATGGTTGAAATGACTTAAATTTCGAATTGTTATTATTCCTCAAAGTGTAGTAGTGCGAGTGTAAGCACCTTTGCGAAGTTACCTCCAAGTAAGTAATCAAATACGTGAGTGGTCAGTCGTCGGTCGTCCCGTAGAATATCGATGTCAGGCTTCGTTTTCTTCAGCGTTATCCGGCTGAGACGTTTTTCACTCGGCAACGAGATTCTGGCTAAATCACTGATTCTCCGCATGCTGGCATATAAGAACGAGGCATCTCGCTTGACGACGTGCCGAATTTGCCCAGCAGAGTGCTAAAGAAATCTGACAAATTTTCAGAAATCGCGAGCAGATAGTTTCTTTAACATTTCGAATTCTCGTTACTTGCTAGAGAATAAATGAATAAATAAATGCAAATCAATCCTGTGGAGGACAAAGTTTAAAGAACTGTCGCATGAAGGCCCTCCTAAGTCGTTTACGTGGTAAATTCAGCTGCATAACTTGCACGAGAATTCGTGAATATTAATAATTAAGCATTTTTTATGCTGAGGATGAATATCCCCAGTACTTCATTTGCCTCGCTCTGTCCCTACATTGACATTTACAGGAACAAAACTTATGGGCAGTCACCTCCGAGGAAAGAATGGCTCGTCTGATTTGTCCGACTGGGATCGCAGTTGTTCACCGTGCAACGGAAACAGTCGTCGTGGTAGCGCCGCAGCAAGTGAGTGACCCTCCTTTTCTATCGCTAAGAAAAAAATCAGTGCGAAAGTTTTTGAAATCTGCTAGTATGATCCGCAATGACGGAAATTAATTAAAATATAAAAAAGCTAGCATTGGCTGTCGAGAGTTAAACAGCATCAGAACTTTTTCTTTCTTCTGCTGTGGATTTTCCAGTAGTTCAGCTGAGTTGTTGGTCTGAACGGCATGCGATGCAAACTCTAAAAGAAGTATGTACAGAAAGTAGGAAAACGCTGAAAATCAAGCAAGACTTGTTTCAATTAATTTCTTGGAAGAGATTTAGTAATGAAGCGAGATTGAAATTCACTCAGCCAAAGATTAATGAACAGTTCTACTTCCGAGAACAGATAATTTTTCCAATTTATATGAAAGTAATCGATGAAGTGGCGTACCGATGTTCCTTTAGTTTTAGGCCTATACAATGATTTGAAGGGACCAGATTAAGTCAATCTTTTTACATTCCCAGACAAATCTGGTAAAAGTTTACCCAACCCGATGGGAATGGAGGACCTGGTTAGTTTGGGCGTGGAGCGATCGCTCCCTCTGACTTCGTTGGGTGCCCCTTTTGACGTATATGCTATGTATGCGCCACGAATATGTTTATTCATTGAAAAAGGACACGTCCATTCAAAAAAGAGTCATCCAAACAATTTTTTGAATTTAAAAAGACGAGCGTATTGCAGCACTGTCTGGCGGTTACGTTGTCATTCACGAGTATGCACCAACCAACGGAGCGGCTCCGTTGCTGCTCGGCGAACGGGTGCATGTGGTCGACAATGGTGATCCTGACTGGCTGCACGGTTTCCGTGAGCATGATAGGTAAGTCGTTACCCTATCACTTCACCTTCTTATTTGGCCTACCTGTAGAAAGACCTCAGAGGTGTAAAAATCATCTTCTCATACAACTCCAAATTATAGTCCAAGAAGGTAAGCACTGCTCGAATAACCACAGTACTTAGAATGATAAAATGGCTTCGTAGATGAAACGTACTATATGTAGTATAGTGTAAATTGATGTTTTTGCCAGCTCTTTTCGTTCCGGCTAATTCTCCATTTTTGCGAACCATTTTGGGCAAAGTTCTATCTCACTGAAAACGCTTATACTTGCAGACCGACTCTCCCTCGCTGAACCCCTATTCATTGGGAAGACTTGAAATGTCTTATTTACATTCGAGCTTACGCTTTTTAATAGGACTTTAATTTAGAACTGAGCGATTGCTGTCATTTCCGGCAACATGTGTTGCCATGGTGCAACCGGGCGAGCAGGCAATGAAAATTTTGCAAAATGTTGCCGTCCCTGAGATCAAGCTTCGTCTGTATAGAGATCAGGTACGGAAACCTTCATATCTTTGTTATAAGAGAGGACAAAGGAACCCTCAAAAAAGGGACAACGTTATTCGGGCTCTATAACGATAAGAAACTAGAAATGCTCGGATTTCTATTTCGGAGCAGAGTGATAGAGGGACAACGATGAAAACCCTAAGTGCTCTGAAAATCTAATTGAAGATCGTTTCCATCTTGCAAGTCGAGAAATGCGATGGGATTATGTTCGATGGCATATCCTTCAAAATTGACAATTATGAAAATGATGACTAAGTAGATAGGAAAAGCGGAGATTTTTCAAACTTTATGACTATATGTGTAGTTCAATGTGAGTTTGTTTGTATCGGATAATTGGGCTAGTTCTATGGCTAGCATCATGTGGCGAGGGATTTTCAAGCTATTTTTCATAGATTTTCGTTTAATTCGGTCATTTGCAGGTGGTGTTCGCTCAACCGGACTCTCTACACGACGGCAAGGTGACTGTACGAACGGCACACAATGCCTTCGCCTCGTGCCCGTTGACCAGCCTCGCCCTGGTCTGAAAGTCTTCCACGGAGATGCACTTCCAACGAGGCATGGCGTCTCCCCTGCCTTCGCTAGCACACTTCAGAACATTTCTTTCCTAGATACCCGTCCATACTCGGCAGCAAAACTGCAGAAGCATGGTCAGCTGCATAACAAGATCTCAGAAATAGGCGCTATAGTTGAGACCTTTTTCAATGGTAACAATCGTACTTATCGACTGCTTTGCTGTCGAGTATGAATGGTTTTTCCCTATCTATTCGTTTTCAACAAATCTCAGCCCTGATGTCGGGCACTTCGCATCGCATCCATTGACATTTTTATCGTGATCCTTTAACGCTACGGTTCGCATTAGGTCGAATTTGTTTTGCTTAAATAGCAATGAGACAGTTGGTCGAACAAAGTTACTTCGCATATCAAAGAGTATCCAAAACAAACACTTATTGTATTCTATCTTGCATACCATGTTCTATGAGCTTATGATTCGATAGTGTTTTGTAATGCTTGCTATAATCAACGAATGCTTATGACGGTCAGCAACGTTGATTTCGGCAATGATACTGTATGATTCTCGTTACATGTATTCTCTCGGGTTGACGACATTTGTGCAAGTGTGTGCGATCGTAATTCATCTTTTACTGCTAGTTCTTTATGTATTGTGTTGAGATTATATCCCTTCCACAGTTATTGCAAATAGAGAATACCCGACGAGTACAACTCTCATAATATATCTATGGTACACATTCCTCCGTTCCATCTGTTCACAGTTATCTGCGAGACGCTTCGTGTTTCTGCGTGCTTGAAAGTGAGAACGTGCTATTTTATTTATTACGTTCTAATAAAGAGTCAGATCAACGCTATTTTGCTCCTCAATGCGTTTCGATTAGTAAACTAAATACGGTCCATGATTGATGTAATTTAGCAACACCTGAATTTTGCCACATTCAGCTTGTACATGGGCGACCTCCCCCAAAAGGCGTTGCTTGGCAAGTGGTTGCTCGATTTTCAGAAGTTTCAAACCCTTACGATCTCAAAGAGAGCCTCATCTGAATCTAATCGCGCGATCAAGCGATCAATCGTCTCCTAGGTAGGCGAAGCCACTCATCGGTTACGGGTTGGGTAAATCGATGACGGACTTATCTGAGAAGGTGAACAGTGGCTAGCTCCTTCGAGACATTGTACAGGAAAAATACTCATTCACCGTACCTCTATTATTGCAGGCAGACGACGAATGCACGGCGCATCATTAGGTAAGTGATGAACACTTTAGCTTTACCTTCACTCCACCGGCTCTTCGCTAGATGGTATTAGGAAGACTTGGGCGTACATGATACAATTCGTTGCCTCCCGGATACTGGCAGTGAAGTCAAATCTGAAGGACTCCTGACTACTAGACACGGGCATGAAAATGTTCTGAATGCTCAGAATGGTATTCTCTGACGTTCCTGCGTGTAGAGGACTCTGGTGCTGTCTGATACGACCTCTCACGTCCCCCCACCTAGCCCTTTATGGGGTCAGGATGTGCCTCGTAATTTAGTCACTTTCCTATCAACCGCGCACCAATAAGGATATTTATATTCTCGCTCTCCTCACACTTCATCTCTTGTCTCTGTATCAAAGGTAAAGGTAAAGGTGTCGGCGTCGATCTGTCCCCGAAAGACGCGCCGGTCTTCAATTCTGAATCGTAGATGCTTCGTGAGTGCGTATTTGGCCTATACAATGACTTGCGGGGGTAGCCGGTGTGCTAAGTCAGTCTTAGCCTTACCAGATAAGTCTGGTACCAATTTACCTACATCGGAAGGATGGAAGGCTTGGTAGGCCCGGGCGAGGATCGGTCGACCCTGCGGGCGTCAGTAGCGCCTCTTACCACAACACCACGCGCACCCATAAGGACCCATTCAGACTTTGCGGAAGGGTGGCGCTGCAAGTGTAGTGCACAGCCTTTATGTGCCGTTTAGCCTACGTTTCACTGGATCGCCGCCGTTGCCGTAGCCTAGAGAATGACCCACGAAATTCTCTATGGCTGTAGCGGATGAAATGTCCCCATTATTCCTCTGAACGGCCGAATAGTTCCCTCTGGCGGCAATCACCGCCCTGCCGCTACTCTGCGTTTCTGCGTTATCCTTAACCGTCGCTGCGCCGCCACACAGCGATGTCTGAATGTTCCCTAAGTGGTCAAGTAAAGTCCCAGTCTTTTGCACATCTGGTGCGTTAAGTACTTTGAATCTTGCAGTTTCGCAAAATGTCGTCATATTCAGCTTCGAATCAACCGCGCCTGAAAGTAGTTTACAGAAAACGATGTTCTTTCATTAATGATTGGTCAGCAAGAACATCGGTGCCCCGGTTGTTAAGTGTCGTGGAAAACGCTGGGAGGCAAACTTTTTTGCGCGTAATTGCTCTCACAGCTATTTAGCACTTTCCGCTTATGCTCACGCGAACGCGGCACATTAAAAGCTGGCGTTTCTCCTAACAGCAAACTGCTTCTTCTAGTAAGAAATAGTACATCTATTCAATGATGAAGTGCAGAATGCAAATGAAACCATATAAGTCCACAACTATTTATTCATTTTTTTCACAGTCAATATTTCAGAAAGAAAAAAACTATGGAACCATAACTTTTAGTTTTTCATTCATGGATGCAGTCCCCATTCCCTCTCTCCTCGCTCGGGCTATTTGATATATTGAGTGCTCGCATGTCACTCCAGTCCTGTTCAATATTTTGAATATGTTGATTTTATAACAGTGAAAATCATAGAGGTCGCCTGTTTGCTATTGCAACGCTGCTCGAATTATTGTCAAAGTGTTTTTGGAATAGGGAATAACACCGTCCATGAAGTGCGGGTTACAATTGGTAGGAGAAGAATCACGTTTCTGGTCATAAGTTTTCTCAGCGAAAAAAAAAACAAGATGGATCAAAAACTACTGGGTTCATCAGCCGATGTACCACCATATCGACAATTAAATTGAGCAACATCTGCTGTCGTCCTGACGGCGCCCCAATAAAACACGAACGCGACAGGCTTGTGGTCCACAAGAGAAAGCTATAGGACGAAAAAATGCGATCACTGAGTCCATAGCTAATACAGTGGCTAATGTATAAGTGACACTTCACCTTCCCCCGTATTAATTTTTTGCTCGACTATCAACAGAGCTAAGACTCGTTGTACAATTAGTTCCACTAAGGTGGATTCGGAGACAACACCTAAATGAGTATCTTACGTTTTAATGTCTTTTCTGCACTCACTTCGAGAGATTTGGTCAACAATTGCCGAGAGTAATTATATTAGATTGCAAACTGTTACTCGATAAATATGTAAGCCTTGAGGCGTAATACCAACGCCACCATCTTCTGCAGACTACGCCCTCGAGCGGCACTACTATACTTAATGTACCGCACTAAATCTCGTCCAAAACGTGCCTAATAGGAGTATTCGGCTATGGGAAGAACGAATCTGATACTCGTTTAGTGCGGAAATGCTTAATAAGCCCGCTATGTTGGGCTTAGCTCCCTCCCTAAACAAAAAAAAGCCCGCTATGTTGGGCTTAGCTCCCTCCCTCCCTAAACCTAGGCTTAGGCTCAGGAAGGGACCTAAGCCTAAACTCAGCCTTGGAGCATATGTACCGTTAAGTTCTATATTCCTGTTGTTGTTGTCTTTATGCTTTGCAAGTTCTCTGAATGAATGATGAAGTAAGATGGTAGTGTTGTCCGTGCCTCGACGAGGTGCCATTGCAAACTCCGATCAGTCGGAGCGAGCTAAACGCGAACTAGCAGAAGGTCAAATCAACCACGAGGCCAAAGAAAAGCGAAATAGTACGCGTCGAGAGTAGAGTCAGAACCTGCGTCTCCCTCGCCGTGCCCTATTTCGCAGGGGTTTTGGCGATTAGAACTCAACATAACGGGCTTATTAAGCATTTCCGCCATAAACGAGTATCAGATTCGTTCTTCCCATAGCCGAACACCCCTAATATGTATGCTTCGGACGATATTTAGTGCGGTACATTAAGTACAATAGTGCCAGGTAAGCAGTCTTACTTTCCTTGTTTTCTTAAGTTGATACATATAAAGATATGAGTAACAAAAAAGTTGCAGACTATAGCTCGAACCAGAAGCACGACATACGATGGCATCGAGTGTTGTGATGTTGCTGAACGACACTGTAAATAGAGACGTGGTGGCTTCGGCTGACTGAAGTACGTACAATGCCCGACGGCAACCACTGCGGCAAACCTATCCGTTAGTTTGCGTGACTTCAGTGACGAATGGAGGCTCTCGGACAGTTGCTAAGATGAGATCCTTTTGAATGAGTAGAGATAGTGCAGAAAAAGAGACGAAAAGTGTCCTTGACATTTAACATTAAAATTAAACACGTGAACACTAAAGGTAATCCACAACATCAATCGTATTAGTAACATATTATATGAAGCTCTTCAAGCGGGCTACATAGCAGACGGTTTTAAGATAAGGAAAATATTTCTACCTAAGTTCTAGTACCAGAGATGAATGATGTAACAAGTACAGCTTTAAAATGTGAATTCAGATGGTCACTTATAGGAATTAAAAACAGGTCAGAACTGGATGAGTTAGGGAAGGAGGTGCATAAGTAAGCTCCAAGTTCCAAGCATGGAACTATCTACACCTCCAGGGCTTGCACCCAAGGGCGGGCACCGTGTTTCGGACTCCTCTTTGAACTGGAACGTACCTAAGGGCGGCCTAGGAAGAAGGCCAGTGTGAGCGGAAACAAGACCGATTTCTTAGAAGAAAAATGACCAGAAGACATCTGTACTAGGTTACTTTTGCTGATATAGACTATTCACAGGAGAATATTGAAGATAACTATGATCAGCGTACTTTAACTAGATGGGGGCTGCACTGTACGCACACATTCACTCTGCCACTTTTTTTGTGTTCTGTAAAGCCTGCGTCTGCTATGCCTGCATTGACAGACAGAAATATCCCCATAAGTCATCAAAGCAATCAGAAACTGCTGATAAGAGCACCTGTAGGAAGTCTATCTTTTCTAGCTTCTTTCACAAGTTCACGATCCTCAAATGAACGGCCGATGTTGTAGAGGGTGAAGATTATACACCGTGAAAACAGTCATAGGCTACCAACCTTGAGCAGCATTGACTCGAACAGCTGACAACGTGCAGAAGTTGCAAACTCTCTACCCTGTGGATTCTAGAGAATCTGATTACTGGATGTTGAGACGATACGCGACATAAGAGCGTCTCACTTGAGGATAACAGAGAAAAAATACAACAACAATACACACAAAATCGAGTTCTAACGTTCTAGATTTTTCATGCACTTTGTCCTCTTCTGTTTGTAGTCGTCCCATTGTTGTTCCAAGACGACTGAAGTCGTAGGAAATATTCATTTGGATTATCGCGATTGCATGCGAAAACCCGTTCGCGATTCCGCTTCCATAGATAACAGTTGAGGAGAATGACAACATTAACAAACAACATGCGATATCCATCTACCTGAAAACAAAGTGCTGATTTTCCCTAAGTAATCGAATTTTGGTTGATTCTCTACTACAGTTAGAGCAAGTCTTCCCTTCCCTTTGGAAGTCAATTTCTTCTCCGGCGGCTTAACTTCACTGTCACAGAGAACTCCATCAACTAGAGTATAGGCGTCTCCACACTTACGTCCGTTAATGCGATGTTAGAATGAACGGTTTCCTTCTCCTCAGCAAATTCGCTGCTGAAATTGTAGTACATCGCTCACCGGTGACGAGGTCCGCTCCTCCTAGTTGGTGCCACTGGAAACTCCCCAGCTGGTCTGGGGTGAGCTGATCGCAGACCAACGAGTTCCGGCGAGAGGCCCGTTTTGAGGAGCCCGCCGATGGACACAGGCCCTAGAAGGTGAGGCCATAGCCTGCTCGATGCAAGAAGGAAACATCGAGAGGTAGGCAGGCTAGTCTGAAGAGGCCAGGTGTCGGCATGTTGTCAGGTTGCTCGAGCGAGTGTGCTGGCACTCTGGAGCATCGCGAAGTGGATCTGTGTGGCACACTGAGGCAAGAAGCCATGCCGTCAGGCCCAGGTTGACAGGCCGGCTGATGGTCAAACCCTGTCACAGAAATATGAGTGAAAGTTGCCAAGGTAATAGAGTGAATGCTAGGACGTCACCCGTAAGTGGCGCGCAGGATCCCCGCCCGAATCCTGCGGACAGTAAGCGAGGGCTACCGAGGAACGGACGACCTCGGCTAAAGAAGCTAGTTCGAGTAAGGACGCTCAACGTAGGGACGCTGAGTGGAAAGTCCAGAGAGCTTGCTGATCTGATGAAAAGAAAGAACATCCATATCATGTGCCTGCAAGAAACTCGATGGAAGGGAGAGAAGGCCAAGGAGATTGGAGATGGAGTCAAACTCTGCTACAAGGGTGAAGACAGCAGAAAGAGCGGCGTAGGCATAGCGGTCTCGGAGTCTATCAAAGATTCGGTGTCCGCTGTTCGAAGAGTCAGCGATAGGATTATGTCCTTGAGGATGGAAACGAAGGAGGGGTGCTGGACAATAATATCAGTTTACGCACCTCAGACCGGCTGCCCTGAGAAGGATAAAGATGAGTTCTACGTGGCACTGGATGACGTTATCAGATCTGTCTCTGATGACGATTTTCTCACCATTGCGGGAGATCTGAATGGTCATGTAGGGACCGACCGTAGAGGACTGGAGAGGGTGCATGGAGGAAGAGGAGTTGGTGCCAAAAATGAAGAGGGTGAACGAATTCTGGACTTGGCTGTCGCCCACGACCTGGCAATCTGCAGCACGTTCTTCGCCAAGAGCGAGAGCCAGAAGATGACCTACTGCAGCGGAGGTCGTAGAACGGAAGTTGACCACATCTTGGTGCGAAGGCAGGATCTGAAAGCAGTAAAGGACGTAAAGGAGCTCCCCGGCGAAGATGTCGCAACGCAACATAGGCCGCTAGTTGCAGACCTGAGTGTTCTGCTACCTCCTAAGATGAAGGAGAGGGCTGCGCCCAAAATCCGTTGGTGGAAACTGAAAGGTCCTGTGAAGAGCGAGCTCAAGAGGAAAATGTTAGCCACTGGTCTTCCGAACCCGGATGGGCCAATTAACGAGACATGGCGACAGGCGGCACAAACCATCCTGCAGTGTGCTAGCGAAATACTTGGTAAAACCAAGGGCGGTCAGAAAGGAGACAAGGCTGCCTGGTTCTGGAATGACGAAGTTCAGAAGGCGGTGAGAGAAAAGAAGGACGCGTTCAAAAAGTGGCAGACGTCTAGATCACCGGAAGATCTTGCCAAATACGGGGAGAATAAAAGACGTGCGAAGGCGGCGGTGTCGCAGGCGAAAAATGCAGAGATGGACAACCTGTACGAGAAACTGGAACAACCACAGGCTGAAAAATTCGCCATCCGCTTAGCAAAAGCACGACATCGGGCAGGATTGGACGTTAGAGTAGCGAGGGCCGTGAAGAGCGCTGAAGGAACCGTGCTAAGAGCGCCAGCACAAGTTAAGGCCAGGTGGGAGGAGTATTTCGAAGGCCTTTTGAATGAAGAGTTTCCCCGAGAAAGTGTCCTTGAAACGGAGCCGGTGGAAGGGCCTATAGAGCTTTGGACGGAGGAAGAGGTGCAGAGTGCTCTGAAGAACATGAAGGTTGGCAAGGCAGTTGGACCAGACGGAGTGCCTGTAGAGATATGGAAGGTGCTAGAAGGGTATGGGATAAGTTGGCTAACGAGATTCCTGAACAAGGTCACAGCTGAGGGTAAGATGCCTGAGGCTTGGAGGGACAGCATCATCGTACCGATCTTCAAGCAGAAGGGCGATGCGATGGAATGCTCGAACTACAGGGGAATCAAATTAATATCCCATACCATGAAGATTTTCGAGAGAATGGTGGATAGCAGGCTTAGAAAAATGGTCTCCATCTCACAGGAGCAATTCGGTTTTATGCCGGGTAGATCTACTGTGGATGCGATCTTCATTGCCAGGCAGGTAATGGAGAAATATCGAGAGAAACGCAAAACCTGCTACTTGGCATTCCTAGACCTGGAGAAGGTACGACAGGCTACCTCGAGAAGTGCTTTGGAGATCCCTGCGGGAACGAGAGGTGCCTGAGTACTTGATCCAAATAATAAGGGATATGTATGCCGGATCTAGAGCAAGAGTACGCACCCCGCACGGAAACACAAAGAAGATAGATATCGCGGTCGGTGTGCACCAAGGATCAGCACTGAGCCCGTTCCTCTTCATCCTGACGCTTGATGGCATGGTCAGTCACCTGGTGAAAGATCCACTCAAGACCATCCTCTATGCGGATGACATAGCCCTGATAGCGGATAGTAGAGAAGAACTGCAGGGTAGCGTTCAAGAATGGCAGAAGGCCTTAGCCAAAAATGGACTCCGGCTGAACAGAAGGAAGACCAAATTTCTCAGCTCGTAGGGAGGCTCAGAACCAATGGTCGACTGCTATCGAGAAGCCATAGAGAGAGTGGACCACTTCCGCTACCTTGGGACTGAGCTTTCAAAGGATGGTACCTTAGATCATGCAGTGAAGGAAAGGATAAATGCAGCCTGGGTAAAGTGGAGAGAAACCACTGGAATTCTCTGTGACAGAAGGTGCTCGAGGGTGCTCAAAGGAAAAATATACCGGGCAGTTGTAAGACCTGCGCTGCTCTACAGCAGTGAGTGTTGGCCCGTGACGAAGGCCCACGAGAGACAAGTGCATTCTGCAGAGATGAGAATGCTCAGGTGGGCATGCGGATGGACAAGGCTGGATAGGGTACGGAACGAGGACGTGAGAGCGGTTATGGGAACAGCTCCAGTGCACCTTAAGATGCGAGAGCAGAGGCTGAGGTGGTATGGTCATATTATGAGAAGATCTGATGACCATCCAATACGAAAAGCACTGGAGTTTCAAGCTCCTTGTAAGCGGCCACGCGGCGCCCCTAAGAAGAGGTGGAGCGACGTGATCAAGAACGACCTCAAGGAGGTCAATGCTACGCTCCAAGACGCCCTAGACAGAAGTAGATGGCGACTCTTAACAAGAACAGCGGACCCCGCGACGGCGCGGGACTAAACGCTTAGGAGAAGAAGAAGCTCACCACGTCGATGAGCCCGTTCAAAAGGACTGCAGCTTCAGCATCATTATTTGTGTGCGCATTCTCGAGAAGTGCGAGCAAAGTCGTTAATGCCACACTGCTAGCGAGTTCGTTAGCGGAGGTGGCTGCGTATATTTGCGCCGTTCTTCCGTTTTCCTTGTCTTGAAACCTGAACGATTTTTTTCACCCAACCATTGACATTTTTATTGAAGGTACCAGCTGTTGGATGGCTTATCGGCCGCCAACTTTCTGACCGGTAGGTTCGCTTCTAATTCGTATAAAGTGTTGCTCATCTACAGCTGTGGAGTGTGAGCACACCACATTCAGCGTTGAGACGTTCGACATATTCGGCATAAATGATCACAGAAAGCGGTGTGACAGTAAATCATCTCTATAGGTGAGGGCCATCGATGAACGAATTCTTTTGATTGGGAAGGAGGATGTTCAGTGATGAGCAGAGACTCGACTTTTTCGTCAAACTCGAATGAAAATGTACTGGAAGAGACCACCCATGTTTAATTCAGCTGGCACATCACTGTGGCATAGGTCCCTTATAAAGGTTGGTACAATGATAGCTGGTTGCGTAGAGTTGTAGGATATGATGGACATCCCTTCCGCGGAACTTCGATGATGCAGCCCTTTGTCTAGCGGATACCATTAATTTCCATGACAAGCATCCACCAAAAAAAGACTACATCCATTCATATGATGAATCCGATGTTCCTCAGAGAATACGAATTGCGAATTTTAAGCAAAAAATGTTCTTGTTGCCACTGCTGGACTTCTTGAACCAACGTTGCGTTTAGTATTATGCAGTAGAGAAAGTTTCCCGCCACTCATCTTGACCGTTCACTAAAGTTTTAAAACAGGTTCTGGAATCCCCATAACCAGCATGTGAGCTGATCTATAACCTACAGATACCGCAGTTGTCGTGGTTCTGCGCCACAAGTTCCGCAGAGAAAACCGTTATTGATTGTCAGCACTATGGACTGCTTTTGCTTTACGAGCTTATAAAAGAACGCATTGAATGAAGCTTAGCTAAGGACATGTGCCTTACAGCAGGAGTTTTATTTTGAAAGTTCAAAAAGGCACACTTTGACTTCGAGGACCAACAGCAGTTGCCGTACTCGAGGCTCGAGAAGGACAAGGAGATAGTTTTCATGGACGCGGCATGCCTAAGCGGCCACCAGCAACGGATGTAGATGGGTACGTGCAAGAACATCTCAACATTCCGAAAGAATTAATACATGTCCATCCAGCATGAGCTTCTAGTAGCGTCAAGGAATGGGTAGTGTACACCTACCTCATGACAAAGCTTGCGTGGCTCAGGAAACCCGACGAAAACTATAAATTCACCGAAGGAAGCAGATGATCGGTGTGTAGTTGAACTACAGAGGATGCATTCGCTAGGACCTATTACCTACAAACGATAGCGCCACTTATGCTGTCTAACGTAGCTAGATCGATGGCGCAGCTGTTTGTGGAGAACCGAGCTAAATTTCCTCGTTCATAAAGACGCGGAACCTCGAAATTTCCGATAGCGTTTCCTAGTCAATCCATTACATTCATTGAACCTTGCCTCGACAAACACATTTTCCTCCCATTCGATTTCCATTCAGAGAAAAATCGAATTCGTCTCTGATATCGCGAGCTGTCTCCTCAACTTTTTGGCTCAGTTCGAATTGGGACAGAAGTTTCTTGCAGATTCGCTTGTTATCCAATATGAAAAACAATATTGTTTCTACATCAACTTAATAACTCAGAGGATTTTCCACCAAACGTCATTAAGTAACTCTGAGCAAGTTAAATATTTGAGACTGTGAATTTCCTTCAGCGAACCGTTTTTCTAGCCTTTTTGTGTTGCCACAAACAACATTAGCTGCCAAAAAAGTTCTGGTATGTGTAAAATAAGAAGTAATAATTCCATCTGATTCACATGGATGGCCACGGCAAGAAATCATTCAGAATGTATTCCAGCAGATTACCTCTGCAAAGAGTATTGAATTGTTAGCGAACGTTACATTCATCGCTGTTCCACTCTCCACATGAAGTAAAGTGAGCAACAACTCCTTAAACTTCTTGTCTTCGGTGATCTTTTGCATTTCTCTCCAATACTTGTGAGAGCTTAACATCGCTCGAGAAAATTTCTTTCAAAGGAACTTTACCTCTTTTGCAGTGGTGATCCGGCGCTAACGCGTGTAACAATTCTTCTATAGAGCGGAAGGAAGACCGCAATCTTAAATAATCTTCTGAGAAATGTTCACAGCAAATTTTCCAAGCGTGCGATGATGCGTTGTTTCATGCATATTCTACCTGCTAATTGATGAACTGATGTACAAGCTAGCCGCTCAATCAACTCAACTAACGGTTTTCACACCAAAAACCGCACCAGACAATCTCTCGCCTTTTCTAGATCTAGGTCTGTCATACAGATGGGTCTGCGATTTTTGTGGGGCTCCTTGCAAAGGCATCTCGGAGCTCTTGAGAATCTAGATGGTCTCCAGTAGGGTAATGGTTTTGGGGGAGCGGTACCTGCGCAGTTGGAGCACTCTGCAGTCAACGTTCTACCCAATGGTACTGTTTCATCTTCAAAAATTCGATTGTGCATGCTTTTCTAAAGTTTTAAAAAATTCGACTTTAACTCACCGTGAAACACAGTATTGCGTACACAATGACAAATATTAGTTTCGGCAAGGTGTTGAACTCGGAGACGAGAGCGTTCAGACCAGTTCCAACAATATAAGTTACAATTGCCTGAATCAAGTTTTTCGTTTCCTTTGATGGCGTGATGGTCTCCGAAGCAATTATACTTCATCAGAGGAAATATCATACAAATTGCTAGCGCGGTAATCTATTCGTGAGATATTTCCTTTGATAAAGTATAGAAATGATATATGCTGAATCGCAACAATCTGATAATGAATGAACTCTTGAAAGGCCAATTTAGAGAAGACGTCGTACGAGCTGCCCCGAGGCTACCACTTTCAGTGAAGTAGAGTATGGATATGATAAACCATGAACCACCGTATCAGTAGGGTAAATCAGGAATCATGAGGGACTGATTGAAATTTGTTGAGGGTTCTTGAATTTGCTTCCTTGTCATGCAGCCGCAATCCATTTTTTAGGGGTAAGCAATATAAGACATTGTTTTACCCACCGATGGCACTACCCAGTTCAGAACCTGAAGAACCTTCTAATCAGTTCACTTGAATGCCTCCTAGGATATTGAGACGAGATAATGAATTCTACAATGCGCAGTCCACCCAATCAGCAAAGTTAGGGCCGAATACTGCATCCTAGACGGTTAGGTGGATGAAAACCGAGCAAGATTTCTTGTAGAGCCACAGCGAATCCCAAGTACGGAAATTCATCGGAGTGGGAAAAAGAATCGCTTAGTAAAGAGGACATCAGTTCTACTATTGGCGCAATATTCTGCTATCTTGCTGCATTTTGAGCATTGCAGCCGTATATGCTAGGATGTAGTTTGTTATGTCATATTAAAGGTTCATGACGCCTTTATATGATACACTGAGGGGAGTTCTTCTCCTAGTGTACTTCTATGTTGACTATTATTAGGTTGGCAACTAATTTCGTGGACTGTTTTGCAGTAACGGTTCTGCACTATTTTAGTTTTTCTGTAAAACTGGCCAAAAGGTGCCTTGCGATTTGACCCGTCCCGCGACAAGGGTGGGGCGGATGCTGCAAACGAACTTCGAGCTTTCTCTAAAAGCGAATCACCGGTTAAGAAATGGGTAACGTGCTATGGAAAGAGGATATCTCTCAGTAATCACTGACTTCCTAGCCGGCCACCCAAAACAAAATGAAGGCCGCTGCAGATCCTCAAATCCACCTCCTCACAAGAGGCTGATGATCTCAGTCTGGAGGTTCTACGAAGGTGCCACCTTTTGAGAATTGATCGGTGGTAGTCTCAGTATTCACCTAGAGGCCTACTCTCTTTAGCCTGACTGTGTACAGCTTGAACTACGCGGTAGTCGGTTTAAGCAGTTCTCTGAAAGTTGTGTCACCACTCATCAAGACACCGCCAAACATCACGCTGAGTTTCGATCGCTCCAAAAATCCGAAGATGTAGGCTGGGAGACTCCTGTTTATGCAGGTTATAGTGC
Organism: Nippostrongylus brasiliensis; assembly: GCA_030553155.1. Lineage (NCBI taxonomy): Eukaryota > Metazoa > Nematoda > Chromadorea > Rhabditida > Heligmosomidae > Nippostrongylus > Nippostrongylus brasiliensis. Next base: position 30,170,895 of record CP130735.1, on the reverse strand, counting down.
AGATAGAGCACTATATGTATGACATTTATTTTGGTTTTTGCTGCATTCTCTGGGACAAAGACGATCCAGTAATGAGGTGTAGGTCAAAATGCACCTATGAAAATAATTCTTCTCAAAAACTCAGCATTTCTTCGGAAGTGGAATGGGGCAGTAACCAGAGAGTGGAGAAATATCTCTTCGTTTCGGTGGTTCATATGTCGTTTAGGTAACATTTTTCTTTATTTAGTAACTAACACTTTTGTTGAAGGTGAGTGAGAGTCCACGAAATTAGTTGCCAACCTAATAGTATTACTGTTTATTCATGCATGATCAATAATAATAATAGTCAACACAGAAGTACACTAGGAGAAGAACTCCCCTCAGTGCATCATATAAAGGCGTCATGAACCTTTAATATGACATGGATCTCCCCGGGACCTCCATATCAAGTTAAGGGTGGCCGTACCTTACTCCATGCACAGGGCGAGACTGGAACCATTACTAACATTTATTCATAATGACAGAAAGGGTGTAGAAAGAGCAAAGGGCGGCTGCCCTGGAAGGTGGTTGAACCTCGTCTGCCCGAACAGTGAGCGGTCGCGACGAGTCAGTGTTATCAGGTGAGATGCCTTATCAGGTGAGATGACGACAGTTATAATGGCACTATATGTACACTATGTAAAAAATTACGTACCGTAATAACCACTATAAAGGCGGTAATAGCGGTTGAGACGTATTTTTCGTACCACGATACGAACAGTACGGCCACCATCCTCTCGACTCCAAGCAGGAAGTTTCCCATAAAGAAAAGAATCCCGAAATACCGAATAAGAGGTTTCGTCTTCGTGCGAATTTCCTGAAACAATGCATTTCCAATCGGCACAACTTCAAACTAATGCATGCACAAAGAACACACAGAAAGGTGAGTTTTGGTGTGTTCGCCGCATCGCAAGTTTATCTTTTCGTCGTTGTGATTGAATGATATAATCAGCATCATGGCATCCCGTCCGTGCGTGCACCATTGCAGCCACAAGACGGATCACAAGGACTCCAAATGGTGATCCTCTGGGCGGCGCAAATTTGCAACACCTTTGGGCGACATTCGTTTTTCTGTCTCAAATGTTTATCGTATTTGTAGGGAAATAAAGCTGAATCTCATTGAGTATTGGATTTTTAAGCCTGTGAGCGTTAGGAAAGGTTTTCATATACAATACCATAAAATGTCGAAAAGTAACTTCTTTTGGCTCCTCAACTGCATATTTTTTACAGAACAGCCAGATGTTTTGAATTACTCCCATCAGGAATTTGAGATGCTGAAGTAGTTTTGTTTTCAGAAGATTGTTTCACCGAAACATCGTTGTGATTATTTGTATGTTTGAGAATTCATGATTTTGAATGAGCAGTATCACCTTATGCTACCCGAACGTTGATTCAATAAAGGCGAAGAAAATTGTACATTAGTATCTCCTATGTTTTTTCCGAGTCTTTCTTGCACTACATCACTTCTGTCATTACTTGAGTACTATTCCAATTGACCTCGAAATCATTTTCTATAAAGCACTCCTGGTATGTCGGTTGAATGATGTTGTTGTTAGTTTTTTTTAAAATTTCTTTTCTCTAACGGGTGACCTTTTTATGTTTGTTCGAGCTCCGATTTGCCTAACTAGTTTTTGATGATGTTTTCTTGTACACCCAGAACACCTGATGCCACTTTTTCAATGTAAATTTCTCGTTGCTTTCTGGGTGGTGTGTACTTATTGTTAGCTGTATTTTTAATGAAATAAATTGTCTGCGTCAAAATGCTATTCTGTCATGAAAAAAGTTATTCAACGACTCACCGCAGTTTCGTATCCTAAGCGACTAGCACTCAGCATCACCCATTCGAAGATACTCATTACCTGTGCACTAACAGTAACCATCAGTATGAGAGTCCTTAAGTACATAGATGAACTTTACCTTGTTCAGAGGAAGGTTTGTTATTCGAAGATTAACGAAAAGTCATATTTAGGATGATTTTTACGCACAGGTTCTAGTGGTTCGTTTTCACGTTTTTCGGACATCTGACGTTTCTACGCTAGAACAACTTCGAGCAATTATTTGCTTCTGAAGTTGTTGTAAGCCACGCTGTCCTTCCACGTTCGACAGATTTCGCTAAACTTAGCCTTTTCTATTGGCTCAAAACAATAGCCGAGTCGATATGGCTTACAGTCATTACATATACAGGGTGGCAAAAATTACGTGCGCGCTAACACTCGAAACGTTCAACTCGAAACGCGATTACACAATAGCCGGCAGGTGGGTTGGAGAACTCGGCGTTTTCGTCGACACTTGGTGCTTCTATATGAACCGTCCAGGAGACTGTGAAGCAGTGGAGTGAGGAAATACATGTTTAAACAAAACCTGGAAGTGGATGTCAATCAATGACTGTTAATGTACAAGAGTGGCATGGTAAACTCAAGAAGAGGATTGTCTAATAAAGTGATGCGAAGCTGTTAAAAATAGCCGTACAACTCGAATATTTTTGCAAATCGGTTCAAATGTTAGTATGCAGGAAGCTTAGGATTTGAAGTTATTGTGTTTTCAGAGCACAAACTCTTATCTTTGAAATGAAAGAAGAATTGAAAGAAATTGTGAAAATTGTTAAAGGTGCGCCGCAATGAGGGCAACCTCTTTTTCGATGAGAAACTTTTTACTGTCTACATGGCTTAAAGCTTTCAAAATCACTCTCATCCTTTTAATACAGCTCCACTGAATAACCGCAACCGAACAACCACCGTGAGATTCTGATATCCAATAAATTTAATGGTTTGAAGCGATTTCAGTGCTTCAAACGAGACTTTTCTCTTTTCTATCGATAGAAAAGATAGAAGCAATGCGTAAGTCTATGGAGAAGAGATCGTCATAAAAGCTGCAGTGTCCCCAAAGGATCTTGAAGCATAAACATCCCATTTTCACTATTCAGTAACGATAAATGGAGCCAAATCAGTAGTGTCCCTCCATAAGACCGAAATCAGCTCCTTTCCGACTATAACTTTGTAGCCAACATCCCGTAACTGAATATGTTGGACTTTCCCGTTTGAGCAGTTACAGAAGAAAACCTCAGAAATACAAAATGAGAACTCTAGATAGATTATGGAAACAACTCATCAAAATTCGAAACAATATAGAAAACTGCCATATGCGGCGCACCATCGATTTCAGGAAGTAATAAAATACCACTTTCATAAAAGCTGAAGCCAGTCACATTAGAAAAATTTGGTAAATATGAAATTCTATGTCATGTTCTTGAATATAATTTGTTCAAGCAATGTCCCCAAGAAAGATGAATTATGAACACTGTATTATGGCGCAAGTAATTTTTGCCACCCTGCATATCCCAGCCTCTTTGATAGGGGTTTGTATGCAGTTCAAACACCAGTCATAGTATAGGTGAGCTGTTTCTCCGTTGGTAGTGGGTTTTAGCTGGATCCTCCTGATTGATGGGTTAGCTCCTGCATTACTATTGTCGATCTTAGGGATTCATCGAGCAGGAGCGTACATGGAATACTACTTAGTAAGCGAGCTCGTTCTGAACTGGGAAGCTTTCGTCCTCCTAGTCGTTGGAGGGTGCATTCTCAAGAATTTTGCCGTCTCTTGCCAAGGTTAGTTTTACGGTGTAGTTACAGTTTTCTGGTGGAAAGAGATACCACTTCTCGCGAGTGTTCTGAAACGATGCCATTTCTTTCAAAAAGAGGAGATAGAAAGGGCTATTCCACATTAATTCCATATGAACCGCATGTTTCGGGAAAACACAGGTCACTAAGAACATCATCGTCGAAAGTTGCAACAGGTGATTTTCGCGCACCCTGTGCTATCACAATGGATGACTGTGATTCATTTATGTAAGGAAATGTTATGAAAGATAACAAATGATTCACTTGTACCTGAAATTTGCATGAAGAAAACGCTTCGTTAGCATGAAATAAAGCAGCGGCAACGAAGTTAACGTTCCGGAAACACATAGACAGAGAGTGATCGTGAAACAATAATCGTTCATCCTGTAAGAATGTTGGATTTTGGGCAAATGTGAGCAAATGTATTGTTCCGAGTTTTCCTGACGAGCGAAATGCATAGGAATCATTTGATCAATTGTTTCTTGGTTTCACGCCTAACTCAAAACTATCGATGGATTATATATCGAAAATAAAAACAGTTCAGCACGGACTACAGAAGCGATCACTGAATCGATTCGAAACAATCATGCTTATTTGCTTAATAAACGTCAATAACGAGAAATATGACCAGGGAAATGGTAAAAAATACTTTGGCTCGAACCACGATGAAAAATGTCTCGATTCAGCGACGTTGGAAGGTGCTGTTGATGAGAATGTCGGATTGTGAAGTGCGAGATGCACAACCCTAAGACTTTCGAAAGGAAACCGTTGATTATCGATATCTGCCGGCCGCCGCACCTACCACAACATTGGTATTACCCTGTTCTCAATTCAACTGTGATCGTATTTGAGGCTTTATTATCAAACCCTATCGAACATACCGTCTGCCTTGCGAAGAGCTCCAGCCGCCACGGAGAAAATTGATATCTTCAAGAGAGCTCATAGCTGCATTTTGTTCGGAATAGAGCTGCAGGCTCGCAGGCGTTGCATCTTTCTTCGAAATGTCATATCTGAGTAAAATGTGAACAGTTTCATCCGGTGCAAGCACTGCCTGAACTGAAGCATCTCTGTCAATGTGAGACAATATGAAATATGCCGCTATTGTGACAAATTGTTGTGTCGAGCGCGTTTAAAATGTGAGCAAGGTTTTATTTGACCTTACTTTATAAAATCTTTTAGGATTAGAAGTTCCGAGCCCACTTTTCGGCCTCTAAAGACGACTTCTCAGCACCATGACAATATAGGAATAACAACATGATGAGGCTTCAAAAGGGGAGTATTAACAATAGGAAGATGTCCCAATTTTGAACCAGTTAAACGGAAAATTCTACTGGTGACTTTCAGAAAGGCTGTCCTCCATGGGTGCGCAATCATCTTGAATTCTTGCATTCTTATCACTGTAATTAGAATATTCTGTTCTCACCCTGCCCGAATTTGAACGTCTCTTTTCATATTTACGAACGATGTTCTTTGGGACATGGGAAAGGAGAAGTAAACGCAGAAACGTGAACAGGCTGATATGTGAGAACTTATAAACGGATGCCAATCTGGATGAAAAAGAGAAGTAATTATCGGCTGACAAAACAGCATTCTTACACGGAAACCCATTTGCAGTGACATAATCAGATCTGTCGTCGTTATTCAAACCGCGAAAGGTGAACGTAACCAGCAGCTTTTGAGGGATATGACGAGTGTACTTTTTTGTTCCTGATATCTCCAGTGAGTGTTCAGTTTAGCGCAAAATATCGAAAACAGACCAACGCTTTCACGGTCATCCTGGAAAATTTTCGCCGTAGGCCCGTACTCTCCTAATGACCGGTAACTTATGTCCAATCCATGAGCGCGATAGTTAGCTCTAAATAGCGTACATAGCGACATATAGGGTTGATGACAAAGTAATGCCGTTTCAGCTCAAAGAAAGACGACATATATACTGTAGGAGCTGAATGGCAGAGCCTCAATTCCTTCGATAAAAATCGAAGTTTTCGAACGAACGCTGCTAGTTACAACCCAACAGGAGAATCAAGAAGCTTATCGAAAAATCTAGTTCAAGGCGTTCATTTCATGGATGCATATACTGTAGTTGTTCTCCGAAATTTCCTTAAGTACCGCGCCGACGTTGTGTCCGCTGTTCCTGCCGTGTCGCTATTTGCAACTGTTTAGAGCGTCGCTGATTGCTCCAGGCTCGTTAAGGTCGTATCCTGTGGCCCCTTCCAACCCTTCTTCAGTGCTCTTCGAAGATGCTTACAGAAGCCGTGAGCTCTTCAGGACCGGGAGGTTCTAGGTCTCCGCAGGATGTGTCCGTAAGATCTCAGCGTAAGATCTCAGAATCCACTCCCTTACCTTCAGAATATATTTATACCTTCAGAATAATTCATATATTCATTTATTCGATTACCTAATTATTTTCATTTATTTATTTATTTACTAATCCGCATTAAGGCGCGCCACGTAGAAAAAGGTATTCACAGAACCAAATAGACCATGTCTTAATTCAAAAAAGGATTCAAAAAGGGCATAGAGCACGTAGACTACCATATATAGCGGTGAGCGTCTTAGGTCAGTTCAGGCGAACTGAAAAAAATCCAAACCAGTTTAACGGTAATTCAACTGGTGTATATTGATGACTGGAGAATATCACCTTGTTGTTAGTAAGAATCGATTATTGGAAAACCACCTAAGTGCAAAATTTGTACAATCTGAGCCTCAGCTGTGATTCCGCCTCGCGTCTCGCGGCGCATCCATATAGGGTTACATTTGGTCCGCGATTAATCCCCTGTCCTCCACCTGGGGTCGTGTGAGGTAGCCTCGCCACCAACCGGTCGGGATACCTCTTAAAGGTATACTTTCAAAGAAGGAGATTCGTGGCTTGAAAAACTAAGGAAGAAGAATGTGTCGTAGGAGGGCATCTATTACTAGAGGAGGAACCTCCTGCAGAATGGATTTCTTCACCAATAGTAATCGTCCCGCTACAGCTATGGTTTGTTAGAAGAGAACTATTATAGTTCCAGCGCGTCTCAACGCTTTCAAGAGAATAGTCGATAAATTTCTTTAACCATGATGACATTTCATACTCTCTCTATACCTTTGATTTATATAATCCTCGATGTTGGCCCGTCTGGTGCGTTTTTTTTGTTTTCTAATGTTTCTAATACTTTTTTGTCTCCTTATCGTTCTATGATATTTCTTATTTTTTATCACGCTTTATCTACCTACTTTCTTTATTTTCACTGCCTGTTGGTTACTTATCTCCGGTTGTGTTCCTTGTTACCTACCGCATGCATCTTTTTTGTTTTTATATCACATGGTGCTCCAGATTATAAGTGAATGAAAGAATGTCAGTGAAAATGTGAAAATTTTGAAAAATTAAGGGAGAACAGTGTCGAGATCTCGAAAAAAGGAGAGCTTTTACGTTGAATGTCATCTATCTTGCACGATGGTTATTTACAGACATGTCAGATGACAGGAGAGTTACCTCAAAATGAAGTGAGCATTTAAAATTCCATGAATTATCGTGCAAATAGCCTTAAAGAGTAAGTCGAGAGCTAGTTGGTTATCGTGAAATAACATTGCATGAGCTAGCACATCAGTACCATTACATTCCATTAACACTGCAGTTACTTCATCCTTCAGAAAACGAACTGAGTAATTACCTCTGGCAAGGAAATGAAGCGCATAGAACGGTTCAACGTTATCTAGTCACTTCGTAGAGTACATGGCGACTTTAGCTCACATTCTGGCTTGAACGTAGTGCAGGACTGTGGCACATCCCCATGTCGGAATGGTGGCACCATTTCAGACAGCTCTCTCAAGAGTTTGTTGCAGTCTTCATAATTACAGTCTTTTTAGACTCTACTGCGGCAGTAAACCAAAGCAGTAAAAAGGGTGGAGTGCATAGTTCCGCAATAGCTGCTCCCTTTGCGACCGTCTATTGGACTGACGTAGACCAACAAACTGTTTAGTACTTGAGGCTCCTTCAGACTTCACTTCGTTGCTGCCGCAGTAATGATGAAAATAGAGAACGGCCGCGCGCGCGGCACCGGCGCAGTAGCGGGAGCACTGCTGCCTCTTTCAGTGTTTTACTGCGACAGCGCTGCCGCAAAGTCGCCGCAGCAGGGAAAGTCCGGCTCATTCTTTAATGCGGCAGCAAATCGGATCTGGCCTTGCTCAAACTATTTTTCTATGAAATTTCGTTTACCCAGGTTGTCCAGGGCGCTGATAACGAATCTCGCATCCGTTTTCAACTTCTCTGCGAACACCGCCCATAGGCCCCTGTTATGCCGACGCTCATGGTGAGCATCAGCTGCTTGCGAGCGGTGAGCGCCCAGCCGCTAACCTCATACGCTGAGCACGCGACGCACGCACGCACGCGCTCGAAGCGCCGCGAGGTGATAGACCCAGCGAAAAGGTCAATCGCAGTGCAATGCACAGCGATTAGCGTGGAAGGTACGCGTAACTCCCGCGTGAGCGTCTGCATAACAGCCCATGAGCGTCACCACGCCAGCGTCAGACGTGATAACTGGCACAAACGTGTCTGGCCCTACGGTGTCTGATAAGGAGGCGGATTAGTTGCGCTGGTAGACGCTGGGGGTGAGCATCGGGATAACAGGTGCCATAGCAGCTGCGCTGCGTAGCTGCCGCGCGCGCCGCCGCTCCCTATGTTTCATCATTGCTGCCGCAGCGATTCAGCAAAGTCCGAAGAGGCCTTTAAGGCCCCTTCACACGTTACCGCGTTGCTGCCGCAGTAAAAAGGGAACAAAGCTAAAGGGGGGTACTCCACTTCTAAGACAGCCCACGCGATGCAACACGAGCTGCATATTGTGAAGGTCCGACTAGTACAGCAGGTTCAGAAGGATTCCCGGTGTAGCTCCTAGCGACTAACAGGTTCGAGTGCCGCCACAGGGAAACCTGCCACGTTCTCGGTAAGGCGTGGAGGTGTGGTTGTTGTATACTGTACGCTGTTTTCCGCAGCCCAGGCTACCGCCAGCTGCATGAGAGTGGAGGTGTACGTATGATTACCATAACTTCTTAGCGGAATCTTTCTTCTATCAAGGAATCGGTATTCGCCCCAGCACACTACCATCTATATTTCGTTCGTTCTCTTTTTTTCTTCTTCATTCAAAAATCTAGTGGAGAAGAAGAACTACGATTTTCGCAACTTGTCATTGTGTGTTGAAGATGTTTTTCCTTCGAAAATGTTTCAAAATTAAAATAAACAGAGTTAAATTAAATTGTATTCGGTAAAACTAAGCATGCATATGCAACATGCATTAGATAGATCTAAGAATTCTCTCCAAAATAATTCCTAAAGTCATGTTGACCGTTTACAATGGGAGCAAGAGCAACATCGAAAAAAATATTGCTGCTTTTTAGAGTTCCCGCTTCAGTGGCCAGAAAGTTCACAGAATGTGTAGGAAAAAGTAAAATGAGTGCATCTTATTGTAGAAAATTTCTTCTCCTTTCTAAAATTTTCCAAGTTTCAAATATCGTTCCACACCAGAGCAGAAAAATTCGCTGTCGGCGAGGTCAATTTCACACGTTGTAACTTTTCACTTTACGGGCCAAAAAATTATAAAATTTTGAAATTCGACAAATAGCTAGAGCACTTTCTGAAAGAACAGATAATTCTCTTCCGAATGCTGTGTCGAGCTCTTCAGAAGCTTCTATAGCAAGCTTACAACGGTCGCTTGAAAAAAAACGACACGATCTTGTGAAACAACCTAATAGTTTTAGGAAGCTCCTTTGTAAACACAGCACATAACACGGTACACAAGGCACGCGATCCATCGAACAAAAGCTTCGCCACGTAAAATGTGAAAGTATAAAATTTGGGAAGGTGTTTCATGAACAGATAAGCAAACTAAAGGGATAGAAGGAGGACTAACGTGAGTAAATGAGTCTGCCTTCGGTAGACGAGGTCTAATCCATCCGCCGAAATGACATTGTGGCTCACAACGGTAAAGAACGATTGTGGTTGAGGACGGCGATAAGGGCGTGAGCAACATTTACTCTTTTTCAACGCAAGAACGGTAATGTTAAGCCGTTGATATAGATCCTATGCTATGAAGAGAGAACAGACCACTTGAGGAAACTTTTCATTTCCTCAGCCTTTTCTATTCAAAGTTCACTGGAACCTTTCGCGTATAAAACGATAATCCTTTTACTGCTATTACTTTTGAAGTTAAAAAAGTCGTGCAGGTAGCAGAATGGATGCATTCAAATTTGCTCTCAGAATGCATGAAGTCATTGTCATATTCTCAAAGCTTCACTTACAGCCCTCTCACACTCGGGCGGCGCCTTGCGCGGCGTCGTCGGCGGCGGGTGGGGGTAGGACCGGCGCTCCGCCCACCAACTGTCGCTGCCGGCGCTCGCGGGGCGCGCCATCGCAACCGCCGCCGGCAAAAAATGCCCGGCACCATTCCCTCCGCTGCGCCGGCGACGGCTTCGCCAGCGACGTCGCGGCCGTCGCCGCCGCCGCCGAAGTATGAGAACCCCCCTCAGGCGGCGACGTCGCCGGCGAGGCCGTTGGGCCGGCCGCGCCCTATCTTTCATCATAGCGACGGCGACGCCGCTCAGGGCGCCGCCCGAGTGTGAGAGGGCTGTTAGTTCTTAGAAAACAGAATCTTCAAAGGGCACTTTGTTATCAAATCTGTAAGTCTGGCTTGAAGCATTAAGTGCCCCATTTGCGACGATTCGAAATTCAACCTTATCAGCAACGGCTTCGGGAATGTCGTCGCTCTTGGAAATGTTGAAGGATAAAGGAATTCTTTAGGGAAATACGGAGACAACTGTGAGTCACCACCACTGATTCATCGCTTCTGTATGTGAAATCTTTGCTGAATTCCTCACACAGTGCTTAATAGTGAGACTCACTACCAACCAGGGCTGTGCGTTAAATTCTGGCCGTTAAATTTTTTAACGACTTTTTTAACGGCAAAATTTGCCGTTAAAAACCGTTAAATTCGTTAAATCCGTTAAATTTTTGAAATTTTGCAAAAAAAGTTGAAATTCCTAAAAATAATGGTTTTTCACCGTAATATCGCGAAAATAAACGACGCTAATATATAAGCGTTTGTTTTACTGTTGTGCCGGAACGATCAATTCATCGGTTAGTACACTAGAGCGCATATTATTAACAACAGCTAACGAAAGAGCTAAGTCTCTTACAAAGAAAGCATATTCAAAGTCACGAATGATCAACGGTCGAAGCCAATCTGTGGAATATTAAGTTTGAGAAACAGAAGAGCTGCAAAATTTGCAGGTGTTAGCGACTTACGAGAGTCGGTCAAAACTTGAACCGCAGATGAGAAAACCCTTTCAATTTCAACTGTTCCCGGAGGAGCGCAAAAGTATTTCGGAATTAAAGAAGTTATGTGAGGAAAAGGAGATCGTGTCAGTGTTTGTTTGTTTGAATCACACTTGCCATTTACTTACCTTGTGCTTGATTTCGAAAGACTCGAAGAGTTCTTCCAATTTATCCTTTATGATAACGCCTCGATGGCTGTCGTTTTTAACATCTATCAGGCCCAACACGCGATATACTTGAGTAAAATCTTTCACGAAATGCACAACTGCTCGCTATTGCTATTATTTGATGGATGTTGCCTTCATCGGCAAAGAGATCAAATGACACGGTCATTCATTCAATTTCTCTGAGTTCAGTCTTCAGCAGATGTTCGTATTCTTCAAAAAGTCTCGGAAGTTCGCTTCTTGTGAAATGCGTACGCGACTTGAGATGTTTCCACTGAGGAATGATGGTTTCAACAGATTTTTGAATCCGGGTTTCTCGACTGTTTGTATTGGGAGCGTGTCCACACATATGAATTGCATGATGGCTCTCTCAATATCTCCTGTCTTCTGCCCCTCTTACAATGCCCAGATTGCTTCTAATGTTGTGGAAGAGAGAAGCTGGGTGGTCCTGACACGATTGCGTGCAATTTGGACCTGCTGCCACTCCCGCGCGGGCAATTCAAAAGCCGTTAAATTTTCCGTTAAATTTCGAAAATTTGCCGTTAAATCCGTTAAATGATTTTTAACGGAAAAAGCCGTTGAATCCGTTAAAACCGTTAAACCGTTAACCGTTAAATGCACAGCCCTGCTACCAACCCATATCCCGAACGCACCTGAAAAGGAAAGTTTTGCCACGTTTGGGACAGATGTATCAAGTAGAATATCTTCAACATTGGGGAGTCCTCATACAATAGGATGGGACTTACTACACACCAATATCACATACCTGAATAGGGACAATTTTTGTTAGATTTTGACTGGCGTAGTTATCCCAATACTCCTATAATTCTCAGGGCATGTCACAAATCTGTTTTGTTTCATCAACCTGGAGCGAATTGCTACACCTCAAGAGCAGACCCGCCTTTTTTCGAGAGAGCCGAGAAGGCCAGACTGACCACTGGGAACCCTTATGGCTTTAACACGCGAGATCCGTTCGCTCAGCATTTCTCGAGGGAATGAAACCGTGGTATACGTACGCTGTAGTTGTATAGTTGTTGCAACACTGCCAGTGCTCATTTCCAAATCCGCTTTCACAGCTTAAAGAACGGTAGAATCGTCTACCTCTGGAGGGTGTCCAAACCAAATCTTGCGTTCGAAGCCGGTGTCTCCCTCGTCGCCATCCATTGAAGATCAACGCTCGAGTATGATCTCGTATAATTGACATCGTTCAATGAAGGCAATGAAGACGGTTTGTTATTTATACCCATCCCACCAATGCTTCTTGCAGGACAAACGATAAGATCAAGCTAGATCAGAATACCTTTCAGAGCCGAAAGTTATGAAACTTTCAAACAAAGTGACTCAAGACTTTCTTACCGCCCTACACTCTATACTACTGTAGCTCTATCATGCAGTTTCATTTTCGCTGAAGTGTACTGATATTCCTACAACGTAGTTAAAGTTCTAACAGGAGTATCTGTCAAGGGAGCTTTAGCTGTGGACGGCAGTGTATCGTTTCTACGCCGACTTAAGAAAAGAGTGCAGTTGCTTTTCTATTTTCGAGCCCTGTAAACTATTATGACCACTGAATCAATAACAATACAGTCCAGATTAAGATGTAAATGTTTGCTGACGAAAGAGCCGGCTTCAAGTGGTCTTTCGCTTACGTTACGCTGTACAGTTATTCAACTGACTGCCTATTCGGTTCAGGCAGCATGCAGTTGCTTGTTCGGCTCACAGAAGTTGTCCGCTGCACATTTAAAACAGCTGTAATGGCTTCGATCAGGGTTAGGCCGGTGCTTCTGCGGTTTAGCGAGGTTTTAACTCACAGGTTATTCCCACAGTAGTCGTTTGGAGAACCGAGCCGGCTATTACGGTGCGGCAAGTCGGTTGAGGCGAGGAGAATCGAGAAAAGAAGCGAGTGCGACTAGGACGGTTCCTTATATAGCCGGCTCGGCTGGGAAGAGTACAGTACACGAGGATAAGGCGAGATAACATTAGATTCCTGAGTTTCAGAGAATCATACGAATGACCCGAGGGCCACCCATGCCAAGACTTTCGAGATAGGCTAACTGGATAACGAGGCTAACTGTATAACAATACATGGATAAGTGATGATAGAATGAGGTCAGATAACAGATAACTGAGCACAGGTTATACACGGTAGTCATGGCACCAATAACATATGTAACACTTCAAGTATACATAACGTTACACGCCCCACCCCCTCGGTAAGACGGCTCCAACGTCTTAACCTAGTGACGTCCTCCTCGGGAGCGTGACTCCTGACTCTTATTATGGCGAATACCCGTTTGTTTCACAAGGTGATCGAACTCCTTATGTTTACCTTTAAGGTCCTTAAGGTAGTACGCATCAAACCCTTGATGGGGCTTCTTTTCAGCCGACGTGATGTCGGTAGGCATCGATGGTTGAGACTCTACCGGTGTGCGAGCTGGTTCAGGAACGTACAACATTGCCACGGTCTGACGGTGTCTTCGCCCTTTCTGGGGGACACACCTAGACTAATGGCTGGGTGTTTAATGGCAATTTTGTCCCCAAATATGCTGTAGGAATCGATGATTTCAGCATCGAAGCCTCTCGCGGGGCCAGAGAGAAACTCGGCCATCTTACGGCATACCGTGCCGATGTATCGCCAATCGTCCTCGCGGCACAACTCGAACGGTAGGAGAAACAGCTGGAGCATGCCTCCGCATTGCAGATGGCGCTCCACCGCGTGTTGCATCAGAAGCATGTGCTGTGTGTTGGGCACCTTATTTGGCCACACCCAGACAATCACGGATGAGATGCTGTTTCTGGAGTTGCTCTGCGAGGTCTCCAAAGTGTGAATACACCAGGAATTTGACCGTTGCGGGCTCGAGTAGTTCCTTGAGCACTGCTGTAAAGTGCTTGGGCAGAGCAATCAACACCGGATTTTCCGGATTATCATCTTGTGAAGGCTTGGTAACGTCTGCTCGCTGCGACATGGCTAGTTTGTATATTAGCTCTATGTCGTACCCTGGATCAGGCTCAAGCGTGAGGTTCGATTTCTGCAAAAAATTGACGACCCCCTCTGTTACTGGCGGTCCCAGTACGACCCCCCTTGTTACATAGGCTTGATCTGAGAGCAAATATTTTGTAATGAACACTCACTTTTTTGGACTCTGAAAGGAGCATACAAAAATTTCCAGGAGAGAAATGGACGAGAAAGATCGGCGAGACGATGGAAGCATATTCTACTACAAATGGAATGATAGAAATGGAGATCAAGAAAGCGACCGATTTTGAATTAGCAGTTGATAGAAAGAATAAAAATAAAAATTTGACGGACAAATTCCATACATATCAAACAATACTACACAAAATATCTGCATATTTTACAAGTAAAGCTCGACCGATTTCGCCGCGTTGCTCTTCGGTAGCAGTGGCAGTGAAAAAATTAAATATTTTTCAGAAACGACTGGACCTATCGCAGTGCAACTCATCACACTATAAATTCGAGTTCCCTCTTAACATTGGTGTGAAAATCAGACTCGAAAATCACGCTTTTCTTGGTGAACAGGGTAGGTTCGATTTTGCTTCGATTTCAGGCGAAAATCGAAGCTAAATCGAACCCACCCTGTTCACCAAGAAGAACGTTTTCGAGTCTGATTTTTACACCAGTGTCAAGAGGAACCTCAAATTTATAGCATGTGGAGTTTCATCCCACGGATCTCCTTCTTTGAAGGTTCTCCTTCAAGAAGGATCCCCAGCCGGTTGGTGGCGAGGCTACCTGGCGCGACCCCAGGTGGCGGATAGGGGAGTAATCGCGGACCAAAAGCCACCTTATACTTGCCGTGAGACGCGGGCGGAATCAGTGTCGAGCAAGCTGATTCTACTGTGCCAGACGGTGACACCTCCTCACGGAGGCTAACTGTCTGGCCTAAAAACTCGCATTCGGTAGACACGGAAGTATAAGAGAGGCGGTTCAGGGTCGCCTCTAATAAATAAGCCCTCAGCTCCAGCGGGATAGTCTGGCTAGCTACCCGCCGTATCCAGCCCGTACGGCAGAGCCTGGCAAGCTGCCCGTGCGCCCCTCATATGCCGAAGACAGTAACAACAAAGGGCCTCATTCCCCTGACCCCAAAAGAGCCCCCAATACGGCAGCGTTGGGAAGGACGAGTACGGAGAGGCTGCGAAAATCTCAAGGCCTAGACAGGCTCCCAAAAAGAAGAAGGACTAGGATGGCGATGTGTACTTACAACGCACGAACGCTTGCATCGGATGCGTCTGTCAAAGACCTGATGATGCAAGCCAGGAAGATCAAGTACAGCGTCAGCGGACTGACCAAGACGAGAAGACACCGCCCACTACACGCCGTGTTCGACACTGGAGAAGAACTGTTCCTCGGAACATGCAATAGCAGAGGCGTTGGTGGTGTCGGTGTCCTCGTCAACACAAACTTGGCCATGAACATCGATTCGTTCGAACAACTTACAACCCGGATCGGATCGGACGTTTACGGCTGATGCGACGTGGATCAATGCCGGCGTTGACGGTCTTCGTAGTCTATGCACCAACATCGGACTACGATGACGAAGAAGTCGAGGCATTCTACATGGAGTTGGAGAAGCTCTACAAGGAAAATCATACCTTCTACAAGGTCATCGTCGGAGATTTCAACGCGAAGATCGGGCCTAGAAGGTCGTCGGAAGAGCTTCATATCGGCGTCCATGGTCTGGAGTGGAACGAACAGGGTGAAAGACTGTCTGAGTTCATCATGTCGACGAACACCATCCATGGTAACTCGCAGTTCCAGAAACCCGCCTCCAGACGATGGACTTGGGAGTCTCCAGGTGGACTGCACCACAACGAAATTGACCACGTTATCGTCAACCGAAGGTTTTGCCTAACCGATGTCGCTGTTGTTCCGAAATTCTTTACGGGATCCGACCACCGTCTCCTCCGTGCGAGCTTCTATCTCACACGGAGGCAAGAGAAAGCCATGAAATTCAAGAAGAGAGGCCCTAGAACACTCGTGAACTGGGACCTCTTCTCTTCGCTGGCTAGCTGCTGGAAAGATTCCGCCGAGGACAACATCGACGAGGAATACAACAGGTTCATTGCTCACATACGTGACTGTGCTCAAGAAGCCGAGAGCCCCAAGAAAACCAGGAAACGCCTTTCCCACGAAACTCTCAAGCTGATTCGCCAACGCGGAGTGGCAAGAACCGAGGGCGACTACCTGCGAACGTCCGAACTCGCAAAGTTGTGCAGAGAAGCGATAAAGGAAGACCTTAAAGAGAGAAGAGTAGCTGCGCTAGTTGATGCGGCTGAAGCGGGCAAGAGCATACGCAACGCTCGTCGAGGCTTAATCAACTATAAGACCACGATGACAGCTCTCCTGCGCCCTGACGGAACCCTCACGTCCTCCAGAAGGGCTGGAGAAGGTCATCCACGACTTCTACTCCGATCTCTTCCATAGCCGCGTCCATCTTCCCGAATACCCCATCCCGAACGATGGACATGTCATCCCTGCGGTCCTCCCTTCCGAGATTCGTCACGCGATTTCATCGATGAAGAATCGCACAGCTCCCGGTCCCGACAGGATCCGACCCGAACATCTGAGTACCTACCGCCAGTCCTCATCAACACCCTGGCCAGGCTCTTCACACGATACCTGTCGGACTGCAAAGTACCAGCAATATGGAAAACTAGCAGGACTGTGCTGCTGTATAAGAAGGGAGATCCGCACGACATCGGCAACTATCGCCCTATTTGCCTGCTGTCTGTAGTCACACGTGTCATTCTGAATAGGATCGACCGAACCATAGACGAAGGACAGCCGTGCGAGCAAGCCGGGTTTCGAAGAGGGTTCAGCACAATCGATCATATCCACACCGTGATCAGGCTCATTGAGGTGTCCCGAGAGTACAAGACGCCGCTATGCCTCACATTCATCGATCTCAAGAAGGCCTTCGACTCTGTCGAAACGGAAGCGGTGATTGAGGCTCTGTGCAAACAAGGCGTCTCCACTCAGTACGTAAAGATCCTCAGTGAGCTCTACAAAGGATTCACGACCGTGATCACACCATTCTACAACAACGTTCGCATCAACGTGAAGAGGGGTGTGCGCCAAGGTGATACCATATCACCGAAGCTGTTCAACGATTCTCTCGAGAACATCATGCGAACACTAGAATGGGACGACATGGGAGTGAAGATCGACGGCCGGCAGTTACACCACCTTCGTTTTGCGGATGATATCGTACTCATAACACCATCTATCACCCAGGCAGAACGCATGCTGGCCGACTTCGATCATGCGTGCGGGAAGATCGGCTTGCAGCTGAACTTGACGAAGACGATGTTCATGAGGAATGGATACGTTTCTGATGCACCATTTTCGCTCAACGGAACGAACATCTCTGAATGCTCCAGCTATGTGTACTTGGGTCGGGAAGTCAACATGACCAACGACTTGAGTCCAGAGCTGGGCAGGAGGAAACGAGCGGCTTGGGGCGCGTTCAAGAGTGTTGAAGAAGTAGTGAGGAGGACGAAGAACGCCCGACTCCGCGCCCATCTCTTCGACTCTACGGTTCTTCCTGCGTTGACGTACGCTTCAGAATCCTGGGCGTTGCGCTAGCAGGATGAACATGCGATTTGCGTTGCGCAACGAAGTATAGAGAGAAGGATGCTCGGAATGACTCGCTTCATCCAGGCGAGAGACGGCATACGGAGCTCCGAGCTACGTCGACAGTCGAAGATCAGAGACGCAGTCGCATGGGCCAAGTTGTCGAAGATCAGGTGGGCCGGACACGTAATGCGATTTCACGACGACCGTTGGACGAGAGCCGTTACTGACTGGATTCGACGGGACGTCAGAAGAACACCAGGTCGCCCACCTTTGCGCTGGTCGGACTTCTTCGTCAAATCCCTGAACGACCGATTCGATGCCCTTCGTGTTCCTCGAGCGAGCAGGACCCACTGGTCTACCATGGCACGCGACAGGGACGAATGGAGACGTTACTGGCGCCCGCTCGAGCAAATCGGTGATCAACGGGACGACAGGTGACAGGTGATACAGGAGTTTCATCGCAATACGTCCAATCGTTCCTGAAAAATATTTAATTTTTCCACTGCCACTGCTACCGAAGAGCAACGCGGCGAAATCGGTCGCGTTTTAATTGTAAAATATGCTGATATTTTGTGTAGTATTGTTTGATATGTATGGAATTTGTCCGTCAAATGTTTATTAAGTGCTAATTTAAGATCGGTCGCCGTCTTAATCTCCATTTCTATCCTTCCATTTGTGGTAGAAGACGCTTACATCGATTCGCCGATCTTTCTCGTCAATTTCTCTCCTGAAAATATTTGTTTGCTCCTCTCAGAATCCGGAAAAGTAAGTGTTCGGTAGTAAAATTTTTGAAAAACAATCAAGGCACTTATATGTCGATTGATTTTCCTTGTGTGTTGTTGATGTAAAACCATACGAATGCACATGGTTCTCTCTTCTTCTGTCCACATCTTCTTCTTATATTTCAAAAACAAAATGAGTGAAGAACTGATAGTTTTCTTTTTCCATAAATATGCTAACATAAATTAACACTTGTACGAAGGCAAAATTTTTTATACGACAGCACTAGTCAGAAAATTAACAAAAATAAATATTTGAATAGAAATGAATAGTAAAATTAGGATCAAATAATGCTGCACACAAATAGAGTACTGATTTCCTACGCTCCTAAGAAACGGCCCTTCCGATACGACCCCACTCGACGCAAGCCAAATACGACCCCCCAGCTTCGATTCTCGAACCTTCAGCTTGACCCTGCCCTGGATCCGTCGGAAACAGGGCGGGTGGACCAGCTCCACATATTCTTTGGCTTTCAGCGCCGATGCGTAGTCAAAGCAAAACTTGCTGTGGGCGTGGATCGCCATAGCCAGGCCATGGACCGAGAGGTACTTTGAGTCCTTGTTTAGCAGTTCTGCCTCCTTGTAACCATCTCCCCAGTGCGGGTGCAGTGCCACCCAAGCGACGTTTGCGAGTCCGAACAGGTTCTTCACGGGCTTTGATCGAGCGAGGTCGCATCTGATACTGGGCAATCCAACGTGGGCACGGATGTTGAACATTCCGCATTGGCATGGATGAAGGAGGTGAAGCACTTCGTGACGAGGATCTCTGATCTCGACTCTAAAATGAATAAGGTTAGACGTTAATCGCTGAGTTGTTTTTTAGGTCTGCCTTTTTTGCTCTACGCCTTGTTGTATTAACAGGCTCTTTATCCATATTAGGGGGAAGCTTCCGGTGTTGGTCAAACGGAATCCGTAATGGTTCTTCGTCGCCGTTTATAGCGACAATCATCGCACTGTTATCACTAGTTTGAATGACCCTATATGGTCCGGTCCATTCGTTCACCAGTTTAGGATGAGTTGCGCTACCTTTTGCGGATGACACGCGCATGTAGACTCTGTCCGTTTATGGGTCGTAATGATACGTTCTACTCCTGGTCATATCCTTTTTTCATAGCGCTGCGCGCTTTTCCGTTGCGTTCCCATGCTTTCTGTCTACCTAGTTTGAGTCCTGCTAAGAATTCGGGCATGTACAACTTCAGACATGGAATCCCAGAGAACCTTCGCAGCAAATCAATGTAAAAGGAAAACAGGAGATTCGCCAGTTGTTTCATGAGCGGTTATACCGTTTTCACGCGGATTATATCCTTTCGTGAATAACTAGCGAATACCCATGATAGCCGCTAATTCGTTCATAAGCGAGCTGTCAAACTCCTATCTTTGATCGGACAGAATGGATTCTGGGATGCGACATCCGTCTGCCATCCAGCGTTCAAACAACGTGCGCGCTATTACAGGGTGCGGCAAAAGTCCTTCAACACAGATACTTGACCGTGTCAACGGCAGATCTCAGGTAAATGAGATGAAATTTATAACATTTATTGCCTTTGACCACACACACACATATAAAAAAGCATCTAACTTCCGAAACGACCTCCTTTCGCACGAATACAGGCCCCAAGTCTCTTGAGGAACGCGTCTACGCAGGTACACCGACGCGTCCGGGAAAATCGACAGCCTCAAGTCCTGGAAGACGTTTTGAGGAAAGAAATGCCTCTGTCGGCTTTTCAGCACTTCGAAAACACCACTCGGACCTATCAGCAGGAGAGCCTGCGCCACATCCCACGCGAGCACTGATTCTCTCAAAGAAGACTTGAAGAAAGCCTGGGAGGAAATTGATGAAGATGTCCTGCGTGCCACCGTATACGCGTTCCCCAAAAGACTTAGGGTCTGTATTCGTGGGAAAAGGGGTCATTTAGAAACTCAGATGCTTTGTTGTATGTGTGTGGTCAAGCGCAATAAATATTATAAATTTCATCTCATTTGCCTGAGATCTGCCGTTTAGACGGACAAAAATCTGTGTTGAAGGACTTTTGCCGCACTCTGTACATCGGCGGACTTAGTTGAAACGGGACATGCGGCTCCGTACTTGCTGAAATAAGCAATCACGGACAGTATGTATCTATTTCCGGTGGAGGTCGGGCCCTTCTCTAGTATATCGATGCCGACGACTTCATAAGGTTTCAGTGTCGCTAGGCTTGAGCGGTGGTACCATTTTTGGTTGAGCATTGAACAGCGTGCACTTTTTGCACTCTTCTGTCTATGACCTTACATCACGAGCCATGTTTTCCCAAAGCTCAGAGAGAGCTCGCAAGGCCTTCTTTACCCAAAATGGCCTGCCAGTAGCGCCGAGGGTCTCATAAAACACTTCCTTGCGACGTGACTGAGGAACCACTTTTCTAGCGTTTTCTTTATCTAGGAAGCAAAGGTATCCGTCTCGGGTAGTGTCGTTTGTTCGCAATGTCGGCTCTACCAAGGGCGCGCGACAGTTATTGTGGATATAATGAGCGACGACTCGAGCAGCGACGCATCCATCGCAGTCGCCGCGTGGGTGATGAGCTGACTACGGCGACTCCTCAGACAATTTTCCCCCACTGGGGCTCACCCAATAGGACTACAAACAGAACGTAAAGCGATTGCAACACAATACGGACACGTCGTTCGGCGTGGAATAGTGATGCTATTCAGTTACTATTGTGTTGCCAATGTCGTTAAACGCCGCATAATGGGGCCATTGTGGTGTTATCAACTCGGAGAAATTCACCCCAGTAGCGGATAACGTGACGGCTTCTAACGGAACACAAACGACAATAGGAACACGCAACGAACACAATAGCACCAGTAACCGAACTGGAACTCAAGTGCAGTTGTGCGCTCCAAGGCCATCACGCGACGCGTGCGCGCGCGCGAGCGGCAGCGCATAGCGGCCGCGTATTTTCGAAATTCGAACATCAGTTCGTCGACTTCGCCCATGGATGTGATTTCTATTTCTGATTTCTTTGGATTGCTGATTCCCGTTTTTTCGCACTTTTCACACTTTTTTGTTTTCTTATTTCTAATCTGCATATCTGATTCTGATTTCAGGGCCCGCGTGGTGCAGTGGTAAGAGGCGCTGCTGTCACCCGCACGGTCGAGCGATCGATCCCGGCCCGGGCTAACCAAGCCTTCCATCCCTCCGGTGTCGGTAAATTGGTACCAGACTAGTCTGGGAAGGTAAAGACACTGACCTGGCATAGCGGCTGGGCCCCGTAGGTCATTGTATAGGCCAAATACGCATTCACCATGCCTCTACGATTCTGAATTGAACACGAATGCGGCGGCGCGTCCTCCGGGAACTGATCAACGCCGACACCTTTACCTTTACCTTTTTTTAATATCTGATTCGCGTTTTTTTCACATTTTTTGTTCTTTTTGTTTTCTTATTTCTAATCTGCGTTGCTGATTCCCGTTTTTTTACACTTTTCATACTTTTTTGCTTTCTGATTTCTAATCTGCATTGCTGATTCCATTGAGCTTTCCATTGATCCATTTATCCATTGAGTATCTGTTTCTGTCTGAAGTCACTTGTCTGAAGTCGAACGTGAAAGGTCAGCTTCTTATCCTTCTTCGTGATTGCTGCGACGCGAACTGTAGCGCTAATCATCTGCTTCATGGGTGTCCAAGTACAGCAATGTTTCTGTTTCAGGAAGTTGTCTATACATTTTAATGCCTCTGACTCCGCTGCCCCCACCCCCTCAGGTGCCATTCCGAAAAAGATCCTTGTCAGCACTCTCAGGTACTATAAAGGAGTAGTTTACCATTTTTGGGACTACTTCGAAACCTATTTGCTATATTTTTAGCTATCTTACCGCCGCTTCCTAAAGTCCCTCGCGTGGATGCACAGGCTCCTAGACAAGGAGGAAATGAGGAGGAATCACTTGAGGGGACTGGTTTAGAGGACCAACAAATGCCTAGTATTTTTCAGAGCGGCATCATAACTGTTTGTCCCGTACTTTTAGCCGTAATGATGGTCCGCTCATTTTTTAGGACCTAGTCAAAAGGCTGTGTATTGCGCTGCGTTCAAGTTACATTTCGGAATTCCGTCAGAGCCTTATTTCACTGATTCCTGTGCGATACGAACTGGAGTTTCTACCGGACAAACAGTTATACGATGCCTGGAAGGGAGCGCTCAGAGGAGTGCTAGGAAGAGCTCTGTAGGTTTCTTTTAGTCTGGGTCGAAAATTCACATGCCCAATCCTTTGTGCGTAATATCTTTTCATTTTCAGAAACGACATACACAGATATCAAAAAGTGGGGGAAGCGCTCGTTCCAGTAAGCGATCTGTTGACTATTAATTGAGGGCTAAATACGAGTGGTAATCTTTACTTTTCAGAGAAGGAAACAGAAGGAGGACCACTGATCTGCTAAGAAGACGACTCTCGGTGAATCACGGGTCATTTATTATTTACCTCGCATGTAAACCAAATATATTTGTTACCTCGCATGTATTTCCATTATGCTTTATCAGAAGATGAAAATAAATTGTATCTTTACGCTTTGAGTAGCCGTGATTACACGAAGAAGACAAGAGAAAGGAAACAAGGCAGCGGTCAGCAGTTGAAAGAGAAACTTCACGAAAAACGGCGAAGTAAAAAATAGCAAAAAAACATTTCTGAAAGGTAATTACAATTAACGAATAATTAATCAATTGCAATTACTTTTAAGAAATGTTTTTTTGCTATTTTTCACTTCGCTGTTTTTCGTAAAGTTTCTCTTCCAACTGCTGACCGCTGCCTTGTTTCCTTTCTCTTGTCTTCTTCTTGCTACTGTGTTGCTATTGTGTTGCAATCACGTGTATTACACGTGATTGCAACACAATAGCAACACAGTAGCAACGCAATACCAATATGTCGTGCAAGGGTCGCTAACAAGCGTTGCAACACAATAGCACCACAGTACCAACGCAATACCACTATGTCGTACAAGGGTCGCTTAGAAGCGAACACAATAGCGCTACTAGCCGAATGGTTAGGCGGCTAGTAGCGCTATTGGGTGTGCCCCAGTGGGGTACAATTGTCTGAGTCGATCGTTGTCGGTGGTCCTGATGTCGCCCATATTCGAAAGCGCCCGTCCTCGATTAATGAAACACCTCACAAAAGGATTCGAATAAGCACTCACTGGATTCAAAACCATGGAAATCCGTACATCTTCTGGATCAGAATTTCATCCTCTCGAACGAGTTAAGAAGGAACGCTCTTTCAGTATCACTAACGGCTGTGGTTCCTACACTTCTGAATCGTAAACCACTTACCCATTTTCTAATTTTGAAAAATCAGCGAAAGGGACATTATACAAAGGATATCCTTTGCAATAAGATAAGAAGCGAGAATGATTGAATGGGAAATTCTGAATTAAGGTAATCAAATAAGTCGGGCAATACACTTCAATGTTCCTACCGCTACTTTGCTTAATAATACTAATGTTCACATAAATCATAATAATAGTAACAACAATATCAATAATACCATTACTTTGGAAATTCTGCGATTCGTCGCTATAGTAGCTCTGAGGAGGACTGTTGGTGTAGTTATTGTTGAATCAGTACATTGTCGTAGATTATCAAGGTTAGAAAAGGGTCATTCCATTACCCATCCTTTTATTTTGTTTTTTGACCCTTGCAGAGGTGTTCCCTTATGACTGCAAGTGCTGTTTCGACCTCGCAGCCCATGAGCGGAACGTTGATGTCACCAACTGCTGGGGTCACATCTATTATTTAATAGACACGTCCCATCTATGGTTCGATTTGGATGGCTACTTCACGCTTTCCATTCCAACTTTTCATAAACCGGAGTTCCGCTCTTTTACTGCTCATGAAATTATTAGCTTGGTGTCTCTCTTTCATGAATTATTGAAAATTTCCGTTAGTGTTACAGGAAGAGCGTTACTTGTTGGCTCGTTCGATAGAGGATAAAATTCTGATTCAGATAGTGTATGGGTTTCCATGGTTTTGAATCCAGTGAGTGTTATTCGAATCCTTTTGTGAGGTGTTTCATTAATCGGAGGCGGGCGTCGGGACCACCGACTACGGTCGAGTCGCCGTAGTGGGCATACTCCACGCGCCACGCGGCGCCTTTGGCGCTGAGCGGCAATTGGGAGGGCGGAGCTCAATTTCGCCGCTGGCTCCTCCCCGACGGCGGCAATGCCCGGCGCCAAAAGGGGTGGGCATACTCCACGCGCCAAAAACGCGGCGAATTTGAGGCGTAGTGGATCGATATTTGGTGCTGCCCCTACTCCAAAGCCTTTTAGTTTAGTTAGTGTTTTTTCTTTCATTTGATGTTATGTTGTTCGTTTTTTATTTGTGCAGCAGGTTATTAATTTATGGTTTGTAGGTAGCTTTTTCTTTATTTCTCAGATTTGAAATCATAAATTACGATTTGTGGGTTGCACATCATAAGCTTGTGGTGTCTGTTTTTTGTTTACAGCAAAGCAGAAACTAATGTGCAATACACAAACCGTAAACTACGAGTTGTGTGCTCGCTTTTAGTGTGTTGTGTTCACGATTTGCAGTAAACTAACTGCAAATCAACAAGGTGTACAACCCACAATTCATAAATTATGTGCACGCGCGCTGCAAATCACAAAATTATGATGTGCACCACCAAAACTGAAAAGAAAACACGCAAAACGAAAAAAACACATCACAAACGAAAAACTGAAAAGAAAACACGCAAAACGGAATCACCACCATATGTTTATCGATTAGCGCACGGCGGCAATGGCGACCAAAAGGCGCCGCCCTCCGCATTCCAGCGCTCTGCTCGTCTGCGCTCTCTCTCAACACTGCGCCAACGGCGCCGCCTCGTTATCCGTGCGCGGTCCATTCTTCAGTAGCGGATGCCACAATGAGCTCATTGGGAATACTACCCTGTGCTTCGAGGTCAGCCGCATCTCCTCTGCTCAAAGCGTCCGCAACTCGGTTAGCTGCACCTTTTACATATATAATTTTCAAGTTATATTTCTGCAGCTCTAGTGCCCAACGTAACACTCTTGCGGAAACATTTAAACGTGTAAAAATGGCAGTCAGGAGCTGGTGGTCTGTGAACACTTCCACTGGTAACCCGTACACAAACATGTGGAACCTTCTTAACGCTGTTACGACGACAAGACCTTCCAAATCCGTGACATGATAGTTACGTTCACTCTTGTACAAGCCTTTTCAAGCGAAGAATAATGGGTGCAGGAAATTATCATCACCCTTTTGGCTTTGCACCGCACCGAGGCTAGAATAGCTAGCGTCCGCATGAATATAGAAAGGTTTTGCACCACTACGAGCGCCTTCTATATCCGGTTGTGCCAACACGGGTGTCGATACGAGAGCACTTTTAAGTCTATCAAATTCTAGTTGTCGTACATAGGTCCACTTGAAATCGTACTTTTCTGATGTCATTTCATGAAGTGGAGCTGCGATTTGTCAAAATCGCAGAATAAATTTCCTATAATAGGAGCACATGCCCAGGCATATTTTTAACTCTGAGCGCGACTGCGGACGTGGGTAGTTTTGGACCGCAGCTGTTTTCTTAGAATCGGCGTGTAATCCACGCTTGTCGAGAACATGACCAAGAAACTCGACACGTGGTTCCATTAAAATGCACTTCTCCGGGTTCAATTTAAGATTAGCTTGTCGTGACCGTACAAAAAATTGCGCGAGTACTTCAAGGTGACGCTCTTCGGAAGTCGTCGCTACGATGATATCGTCTAAGTACGACGAAAATTCGTCCCCCTCAAGCGATCCGAACACCGAGTGCATTAGTTGTTGAAACGTCGCCGGTGAGTTGCTAACCCAAATGGCAATACTTTAAACTGGTAAAACCCTTCTGTAGTCGCTAAGACGCTTTTTCCTTTTGCAGACTCGGAAAGCTTTACCTGCCAATATCCGGCAGACAGATCTAAGGACGGAAACCAACTTTTCCCGCTTGGATTCTGCAAAATTGCGTCAACTGACGGCAATGGATGACTTCCATTGGAGCAACTTGGTTCACTTTGCGGTAGTCAACACACAGCCGCAGGGGACCATCTTTTTTCTCTACCAGGACTGCAGGCGATGACCAAGGAGAGCAACTGGGCGCTATCACATCGCAATTTTGGAGGTCATTTAAGATATTGCGTAGTTCTCCCGGCGTTGCTAGAGGAACAGGTCTCGCCTTCTGTTTAATCGGAGCGGCTGATCCCGTGTCAATTTGGTGCTCCACCAAATGTGTTTGAGATAGCTCCTGCTCTGTTACAGCAAACACATCCTGGAATTCTTCGACAGTTGCAAGCACCTTCGACTCCAGGGTGCGTTCTGTTGTATTTGCAGCTAGGAATTCTATTAACCCATTGACGATGTCATTGACCATGTCACCCATCGGTCTGGAATTGGAGCGGTATTACGCTCGAGCATATTTGCTCTATCCACAGACAATTTCGCGACAACAGGACCTTGCTCGCAACATCCGATTTTTTCACCAGCACGGAAACCCTGGGTTTATCCGTCATGTTAGTGACTGTAACTGTCATTCTGTTTTGATTAGGACCGCACAACAAATCAGGAATTGCGTCGCAGGTGGACCATAGAATTTTGTCCGCATGAGCATTAATACGTATATTTCGACCAAACGTGTTTGGCCAGGTTTCACAAAAACCCTTGACACGATGACCGCTGCGCGTCTATCCTTATAACACGCCCTAGCACGAATCGTGGTGTCATTCGCATTTGACCTGCGAACGGTCACGTTGGTCATATTTGACTTCTCGCCTAAGTGACGGCGACGAGTATGTGCGATCTCCTTACCGGCGGTGCTGGGCAACAGCCGGTGTTCTGTCTCGACACCTGGAGCGTCGACTACGACCTCGATACCCAGTCTCGGTAAGGTATTTGTTCCTAGGACGATGGTCTCGACGCCTCCTTTTCTTACTAAAAACACCACGCGCTGTATAAGCTCCAGTTTTAAGCTGAGTTCTACCGCTCCTTTGGATGCCATTTTGTGTCCAGATGGTCGTAAATGTTCATTTTCGTATTCGTATCTACTACCTGAACGCCTGCATCTAGATCAAAACCGCTATTCTGTGCCGCTATTAACAGGCCAAGTGGCAGAATACTCACTTGCGACCCTGTCGATTAATGCCTCTGTGACATAACCGAGTAGTTGCACTTTACAAGTAGTCTTTTTACCGTAGACGCTATTTTCTGATTCCTGTACTCTCACGGTGATACAGGACCATTTTTTTAAGTACCGTCGTAAATGCACGGCGACCCACGTCGGTGCGAGTGTTAACCACTCGATCCGATGTATCCATGGATTGTCGCTTACCTTGTTGTTCTGATTTCTTGCAGTCTCGTTGGAAGTGCCCTTGCTCACCGCAATTCCTGCATTTCCTTCCAAGCAAAGTCTTGCCTTTCGATTCGTTTGACAACGACTCCTTCAAGACCACAGGATTACTTTTTTCTTGGTCAGGGTTGGTAGTTGGCGCATTCTGCGTTGAGATGGTGTTACCTTTAAATTCCCTAAAAGGAAACGCCCGTTGAGATCTGTTTTGCTCTTCAATCGGTTTCTGATCGGCAGTCGCTCGAACAGCTATTGCCACTTTTTTGCTGTTTTCCACCTTCTGAGCGAGATTCTTAAGCTTTTCAAAGGCCTCTGTAGGCGCTGCCGTTTCCATTGGTGCGAACAGTTGAAAATACTCAGGCCATTCTGTAAGCTGCGAGATGAGTTCGCTAGCCCTAATCATGGAAAGATCACTCTCAGAAACATCCGGATTCGCGGACCTTGTGAGGCTCTCCAACTGCACGCAATATTCCATACCGATTTTGCCATTTTCAAATGCTTTAACTTCATGTGGGATTCCAAACGCTTTGCCAAAGAATCCTCGCCGAACCTTGTTGAGAGGGCGGACACGAAATCCGCAAAGCGCCCTTGCCGAATTTCCATCGGCACAGTTTTCATTACCGCTCTAGGATGTCCTTCCAGTTTCTCACTTAGTAGGTGAATAAACATATCGTCGGTCAGCCAAATTCCACCTTACTTCATTGCGAAAGAGGTTACAAATTTTCTGAACCCTTTTCCTTCTTGGTGATTGAACTGTTTGACTTATGGAAGCGCCATAGCTGCGAGCACAGCTACTATCCCTTTATCGCATTGAGAACTAGAATCGCTCAAAGATGGGGACCAACCTCTTGGGAGTTGTCCCTGAATGGGGAGAGCGTCCTGGGAGGATCCCAACGTTCTGGGAGGCAGGTTGTTGATGTCCTTCTGGAACTCGCACGCCTGCAATATTGTGGTATTATGTCGTCTGTCGTTGACAGCTATGCCGTGAGGCTTATTCAACCTACCACTGCCAGCGTTTGCTTCGAGGAGGTTAAAGTCCGACAGAGAGGCCACCGATAGCTCCTCTTGCTCGGTATGAAGGCGTTGGAAAGCACTGCGAAACGCATCATGTTGTTGAGCAGGTGGATCGGTATCCATCGGAGCGGTTGTCGACGAACCCTGTAATTGAATAGTCTGGTCATTGTATATCAATGGTTTCTTTGTTGAGAGCACTGACTTAGTTTTGAGGCGGAAGGTCCCCCTTCTTTCGCGTTCTCCTTCACGAGAAAATTTATCGCTTTTACTACGTCCGTTGAAGGAACTTTAAGTATTCTCGAAAGTTCACGCATTCACCTATCATCGTGCTGGACCTGCTCGAGAATAGTGTCAAGCTCCTGACAGTATTTTGAGTTTGCTTCAGCGGTTAGTGGTACGAAAGATCTTGAGGCTTCGCTTAAGCCTACTAGCGCGTTTACCAAAGTTACCGTAGTTTACCTTTTCAGCTTCTAGGATTTTGGTGAGCTCCTCCTCTGCCTGCTCAGGAGATGAAATTGCGCTTTCCCTAAGCTTTTATGCTACTCTTTGTGGCCAATCTTGCCACAAGGCCAGCGCCTCATTGAAAACTTCGATAGTTTTTGATACCTGTTGTTTGGCTTCTTGAGTCATTTGGAGCACTTGTGATCGAAGCTGCATCAGCTCCATCTGCATGTTCTCGAATCTGTCCTCGCGTACCGCATCTTCTTCCAGGATGCGATTCAGGTCGTCATCCATATCTCCAAGGAGAGATATGGTTTACCAATAAGAACACGATAATAGTAGAGAGAATAGGCGAGGAAATTATCAACACTTGCAAAAAATTTGCGCAGCGTTCTGCCTTGTAAAATTAGTTCCCTCTGTCCTCCAATTATGCTCTACCGCACTACTTTGCTGATCGATCAATATTGGAGGGGCTGCAATCTAGCAGAATCTCCGTGCCTACCGCTCTTAACGGCTAGCGGCTCGGGCGTGTGTATTATGAAAGTCAAGATTTCCTCGACACGACTTACACCAGGCTCTCACGTACGACTAGTGGTAGCCAAGTGGTTCAGCCCCATGTAATGGCTTCGGCCAGGGTTAGGTCGGTGCTTCTGCGGTTTTGCGAGGTTTTAACTCACAGTTCATTCCCACAGTACCTGTATAGAGAACCGAGCCGGCTATTACGGTGCGGCAAGTCGGTTGAGGCGAGGAGAATCGAGAAAAGAAGCGAGTGCGACTAGGACGGTTCCCTATGTAGCCGGCTCGGCTGGGACGAGTACAGTACATGAGGATAAGGCGAGATAGCATTAGATTCCTGACTTTTAGAGAATCACGCGAATAACCCGAGGGTCACCCATGGCATGAGTTTCGAAATAGGCGAACTAGATATCGAGGCTGACTGTGTAACAATACATGGATAAGTGATGATAGAATGAGGTCAGATAACAGATAGCTGAGCACAGGTTATACACGGTAGTCATGGCACCAATAACATATGTAACAATTGAACTATACAGAACATTACACAGCGAACGTTTCAAAGAGCAGTCTCGCCATGTCTCGCTGCAAATAATTTCTTAGCTAATTTGTAATGCAGCGCGGAGAGGAAAGGACTAAAATTAATACATTCATCTCTCTTAGAGAAAGAGTGCCACGTTCTGCAAATTGACGTCCGTTTTTCAGCACGACAGTGTCGCATCAGATTTCAAACGGCTGCCCTCTTCTCCTGCAACATGCCTGATTCGAGGATTGTTATCATTGCTAAAACTAGCCACCTTATCTTGTCATAAAGACTTTCGAAATAGGCTAACTGGAGAACTAGGGCTAAAATCATTGCTATATCGGAGATCCTTTCATGATATGGTGTCTTGTTTTCGTATGTTACGTATGGAGCGTAGGCTTCTTCTTCTTTAGCGTGTGTCCCGCTTTGAAGCAGGGTCCGCCTCACCAATTCTCTGACGCCACACCGCTCTATCCCACGCCACACCGCTCTATCTGGATGAATTCTTTCTGCCTTCAAATCCGCGTGTATCGTATCCAGCCAGCGCTGCTTCGGACGTCCCCTCGGTATTGCACCTTGTATGTCGAGACCGAGTCCAATCTTGCATACCGTCGTCACTTGCTCAGAGCACGTGCCCGTACCACCTCAAACGGGACTCGCGAAGTTTCTCGGGTATTGGAGCCACCCCAAACCTTTCCCTTATCTCAGCGCTGGTTTTACGATCAAGTCGTGTTGCGCCTGCCATCCACCTCAGCATTTTCATTTCCATTACGCTGAGGCGGCGCTCGACTTCTTTGGTGGCAGGCCAGCACTCAGCTCCGTACAGAGCAACCGGCCGTACGACTGTCCGGTAGATCTTCGACTTCAATCGTTCCGGTATTTTTCTGTCGCAAAGTACGCCGGTGGACGCACGCCACTTCGTCCAAGCGCTGCTTACTCGAGCGTTCACCTCGCCGCTGAGGTCTCCATTGCAGGCTATCGTTGAGCCAAGATATTTGAAGGTGCTGATCCTTACAAGTTCTGTATCGTCAATCGTAATTGTGCCAGTGTCATTCACCTCGGTCGAAAGGTACTCCATCTTCCTTACATTGAGGCGAAGACCGAACTGCGCCAGTCGATCACTCCACGCTTGCACTAGCACTTCGAGCTCATTCTTGCCGTCGGACGCAAGCATTACATCGTCTGCATACAGCAAAGTCCATGGAACAGGTCTTTGCAGATCCTTCGTTACAGCATCCATAACAACAACGAAGAGGGGAGGAGAGTGGCGATCCTTGATGGACTCCAACCGAGATTGGAAATTCTGCCGAAATTCCAGCAGTTGCCCGGACTCTGCTCCTCAGGTCGGTATACAATATCCGTGCCCAATTTATAAGCTCTTCAGGAACGAGCTGTTTCCGTAGTGCGTACCAGATCACCTCATGCGGCACGCGGTCAAACGCCTTTTCTAGAAATGCAGAGGTCTTTGCTTCTCCCTGTGCTTCTCTACTAGAAGTCGAACCGCATGGATGGCATCGGTGGTGCTACAGTTGGCAACAAAGCCGCACTGATTACCGGATAATTCAACGATGTCTCGAATTCGTCTGTCAGTTATTCGCTCAAACATTTTCATGGTGTGAGAAAGCAGACGAATTGGTCTATAAGTAAGACAGTCCGCCGGACTACCCTTTTTCTTCCAGATCGGAATCGTCGTGCTTGACTGCCAATCTTAGGGCATCTTCCTTTCCGCTATGATCTGGTTGAAAAATGCAGCGAGCCAGTTGTCGGAATTCCAATGGCGTGACTTTCACAGTTCTGCGGCCACGCCATCCGGTCCTGTCGCCTTACCAGGCTTCATCTTCCTCATCGCCAGCACCACCTCTTCAGCCGAGATGGGCAGGATTGGACCAGGTATAGGTTCAGCGTGAGGAAGCGGGGAATGAGGAAATTCTTCCGTGGAGATCTCTTCAAAATAATTACGCCATCGTTCCATGACCTTCTTTGCATCCATTATCAACTGGCCGTGCTCATCATTAACACCGTGGAACTTTTCGACATCGTCTGACTGCCGCTGTCGAGTCCTCGCAAGTTTGTAAATAAGCCATTCACCGTCGCGCGTTTCAAGTCTTCTGGTAACTTCATCGTAGTGAGCAGCTTTTGCTATGGCCACGGCCTTCTTAGCTGCTCTCTTAGCTTCTCGGTACGCGGACCAGTTTGCGGCCGTTTTATTGCAGAGGAAGACGTTGTAGAGGCGTTGCTTCGCCCGAACCTTCTCCATGACTTCTTCCGTCCAGAGCCACGTCTGTCTGTCAATCATACGTCGGCCTGGCTTGGTCACTCCCAGCTGGGACCGTGCGGCATCGTCGACCACGGATTTCATATCCTGCCACGTGCCGTCGACATCCACAGTCGGGAGCATCCGTATTCCACCGATAACTTCGGCTTCCTTTTCCCTAAGACGCCACCACTTGGTGCGTTCACGTCCACACCGCTCGACCCTCATTTGCTTTGGCGGAGTGAATTTCATCGTGCAGATCAAAGGCCGATGTGTGTAGCCACCGTCTCGTAAGGCACCACCTTCGCATCGCTGACAAATTTAGCATCGCGACGTCTTACGAGCACGTAATCGATCTGCGACCCCGTATTTCCGCTGTAGAACGAGATCAAGTGGGACGGACGCTTACGAAATGTCGTGTTCGTGATGACAAGGTCGTGCGAGCATGCATACTCGAGAATGCGCTCGCCATCTTCGTTCCATGCTCCGTATCCAAAACCACCATGGCATTTGTATCCATCTTTTCTTGCGCCGAAATGACCATTCAGATCTACTGCGACAACAATCATTTCTTCTTGAGGTATCTCGGCCTGTCTTTTCATGGAGCAGTGTCCAGAACTCCTTCTTCACCTGCTCGGAGCAGCCTGCGGCGCATACGGTCTGCGGCGCATACGCAGTAAAGTAATGAATTCGTTCATTTTCCGTGATGACCATGATCTTCATGAGACGGTCGCTGGAGCGTTTCACCTCCGAAATGGAATCACGAAAACGCTCGGATACGGCAATGCCGACGCCATTTGTGGTATTGGGGCTGCCAAAGTACAAAACTTTGAAGCCATGGCCGATGTCTCTTGACTTACTGCCAAACCATCTCGTCTCTTGCAACGCACACAGGTCAATTCTACGATGCTCCAGAGCGGCGGCTAACTCGCTCGAGCGACATATTAGTGTACCGACATTTAGCGCTGCAACACGAGTTTTGACGTTGTTATTGCATTTTTGGGCTGGCTTGCTTGGCCCTCGAGGTTGTCCTTCCTGCTTCCAGACAACTTCGCTCTGATACTCGCATGGAGTGTAGGCTTCGCCCCAGTAAATATTGGTCCTTTTCTTCGGTCAGTGGTCGCTCTGCAAGTTTTTCAGTAAATCACGCTATGCCTAAATAATCACACTTTTCGAAATTATTTAATCCGTTCTTTTTTCGGAGCACTAGGCAATTTCAGAAGTTGCCTGTTGATTTGTTCGCTTCAGCTGACGTGACGTCATTTAAAAGGAAGTTGAGAGAAGTTGATTTAGAATCTATTCTTAGTTTGCACTTGTGGGAATATTTCTAATGTCGTCTTCTCTTCTTGATTCAGGACCTCAAATATGGCGTCATCTCCCTAGCTGCCATCATCGACATATCTGGGGCTTCTGAGGCTTCCAAGGCTAGTGATGAATGGTTGACCGATATAGTCGCTAGACCCGTTGTTGGGCTCAAGATAAGTCTACGGTGGTACTGTGGTCTGAGAGTGTTTCTTTTGTTTCCCTGTTGATGTTGTTGTTTGTTGTTTCTCTTCTCTGTGGTTGTTTGTTGTTTCTCTGAATGTCATTGATTTCCTAGCTAATTGTGTTTAGTTTGTTCTTTAATATTCTTGCTTGCAATGCTCCTTTTTTCATTTGTTCGAATGTTTCGATTCATACTTTCTTTCATCTTTTCTTATTGGTTTTAATTCTTGAATGAGTTATCTCATCAGGATGTTGCTGAATTTGTGCTCACGTATATGTTTAGGGTGAGCAAGTTCCTTGTTGACGTTACTTTGAAAGTTTTTCTTGATTACTTTTCATATTGTTGAGCTTTTCGCAGCCAGCTTGTGCTTAAAGGCTTTGAACATGTTGATCCTTTTTTCCTTTCTCATTTTATTTCCTTTTTCAGCAAGTCTTATGTGCTAGCTCTTCCGGGGTTCCAGTCTGATTCTCAGAGCAGCTAATCTAGCCCATGATGAGCGTTTTTGGCAGCAACTACTGAGATTTTTTGGGCTTGCTATACACCTACACCTGCGGTAATTCTTCGGGGCACAGGCTTCTTGTCCCCCGTCATATTCGTCCGGTTTGAATGTGTTACTCTTGGTTTAGATGCTACTATACAAGGACGAACTACTGGAATGGAGCTTCGTTGTCCCCTACCGCAGGGCAGCTGCATGCATGACGTTATACATTACCGCGTTACCTTCGTTACTCGATATTTTTTCTTACTTTCTGGTTCGGTTATTTCCCAATATTAGCCCTTTAAGCTTTAAGCCTCCTTCTAGCCCTTTAAGCGTTTCAGGCTTGCTGTCAGTTGGGCTCAACCCCTATCTCGCTTATCCGTATAAACGGCAGGAGCGAGGTTTCTTATTATGATAATAGTCAGTATTGATGTCTTGGAACTGCTCACTCTGGACGTTTTATTTGTTCTGTCTCGTCCCATTTTGTGTTGTTTCATGGCGCGTCTTATGAAGTAGTTAAATAAATAAATAAATAATTTTCGAATAACTTCGTTGAAGAGGTCGCTCTCTGGATCACAGCCTAATTCTCCCATTGTTGTTGAAACGTTAAGTGTCTCTTTGTTTAGTGGCTTTGTTTAGTGGGGTTTAGTGGCATTTGTCGAACGACGCTTTTTCTGCTCTTGATTTGGGCCTCCTATTCCCACCAAGTCATTGTGTATCTCAAGGCGTTGTGAGGATATTCGTGAGAAGCCTTTAACCATTGCACGAGCGTCTGAGGAGTAGAGCGAAGATAGATAGGGAAGGTAACGATCAACCAAACAGACTGACGATCACCTCGCCTTTCCATATGAAGAGTTTCAGGTCGTAAGAATCCGACATTACAATGGAGACAAATTTCGTGCATTTTTCTCATCTCTGATATGTAGGCGTTTTGCAGAATGTCTTCGAGCGTAACGGTCATTCAAAAATAAGGCAGTGAAGTGAGAAACCTATCTGGTGCCATAGCATCCGGTGCGCTGAAAGTGAGCATTAGCGACAAGAGTGGAGAATTCATGGACCTCCCTCAAGATTTGTACGTGAATAGAAGGGATAGGCTTTCAGCGGTTTTTTCTTTTCCCGAGGTTTCTGACCTTGAAGACAACATCAGAAGGTCCTCACAGAGGTCATAACGAGTTTACATCTCCAGGACAGGCCCGTGTGACAGGTCGGCTGATGGAGGGACGGATCGATGCTCGCATGTAAGGAAGTGGCGCTCAAGAACCTGCGATCGAGGACAATATGACCACCCCACAAGGAGCTCAAGACTGAGACGAGATGGCAGTGTGGCACCTCAACAAATGCGGGAGCAGCACCAAGGAGAAAAAGACGAAGCGACTATCATGAAAGACGTACCCTGTTACTGATCGAGACGAAAATGTTGTGGGATAACAAGTATGACATTATTATGTATCGCTGAGTAGAACGAAACAGAGAAGTTACTGCAACGCCGAGATCTATCGAAGGTCCGTCCTGGAACGTTGAGTGCAGGCTTTTCATTTCCTCCCCTCATTAACTGAATAACGCAACACAAAGGCTTCCAAGGCGATTTTTTGGAATTGTCGAGTTTCTTTTGCATCTTACCATGGGAACTGCGTTGCTCTTCGGTGCGGTAAGATTTTTCAACTTGGTGTTGGGTCAAACACCCTTTCATTATCAAGTGGGCTTAGAGTGCTGCTATTGAGTAACAGGGCATTTTAAATTTTCGAGTCTTGCTTTGAATGTGTGCTGTGAGGTAGTAGCTTTTCACAGCTGGTGTCTCGATGTGCTCTTTCGATCTCGATGTTAACAGCTATAGATATTGCAGAAGAATTCTTTGCTTGCAGAATCGAAAATAAACTGAGCAACTGAAGTCGAGAACTATGAATATTCAGTTTAGCACCCATGTTTTCTAATGGTATTTCACGCTGATTAGCCCACTGACGTTCGCGCGATTTTCCCATATCCGGTGCGTGGGATTACGCCGTTTGGCGACGCTAGGGTATAAAATTTGAGCAAAAATCAATAGAAGGAAGAACTTTTTAGTGGTTTTTCTTCTCCCGAGGTTTTCTGACTGTAAAGACAGGTCCTCACAACATTTCGAAGAACGCTCAATGATGCTGTGACGCGACGTCGTTTTATAGAGGAGTCTATGGTTTTTGAAAATCATTTCTAATCCGCGAAAACGATTCGACAGCTTTATGCACAAAGTGACGTCATTTGGTGATAAAATCAGCAAAGTACATGAAGTTGATGGATATTCGATGAATTCTACGACAACGTTACACCACACCGAGATAGCCGGTTTGACAATCGCATCATCTCAGAGCGTAAAGCAATCATCCGTGCAACTGTTGGCTCTAGGACGTTTGCTGTGCACGTTGGATCTGAAATATTTTTTTTTTGGTACGTCCCAGTAAGGTCCGAGAAAAGGCAACTATTCTAAGGCTACTACTCTATGCGCAGCAGTTGCTTTGGTGGTTGAGAAATGTACTCTTGCCTTGACTGCCAATACCACTATGATAACACTTCTATGCATAAGTGTATGCCCCTTCATTCAACGACTTTAACAGTGGAGCGGTCGATATTTACCCTGGCTAACCACCCCCTTCTCCCTTAGGGGTGTATCGGTACCGGATTTTTCTGGAAATCCGATGACACTGAGTCGAACAAAGGCTGACCACCGTAAGTGATTGTATAAGCTGGATATCCGTTCAACAAGCCTTCATGATTCTAGGTGGAAGTGAGCGCTCGTGCTTTCAGAGGACTGACCGACACCTAACAACATCCTTACCTTCCATAAGGTACATCTATTTAATGTCACTGTTCCTGTGCTACTTGAGCGAACATTTTCCAAAAGTAAACCTTTTTTGACAGTCACATTTTCCGACTAACCTGGACCAAACACTTCTCTGTTCCACTGTGCAGTGTCGCTTCGTTTTCCCGCCGAAGGCCTTGTGGAAATGCGTCCGATGAAGAGGTTACTGCTGCAGCAAACCAATAATGCACTCAACAATAACAACTGAATCTGTGCGCACATTGCCCTGAAAAGGTTACGTACAACAGAAGAACACATATGAATTGTGTCAAGTTCTTCACGCATAGACACGAACATATCACTTTCGAATGCCAACAAAGACGAGCTAAGAGCCACAGCTGTTGGCGCTAGACAGCTCTTAGCAAGCACAGGGTGGGGCAAAAGATCTTGGCCACAGATTCATGACCGTCTAAACGGCAGATCTTAGGCAAATGAGATGAAATCTATAACATTTATTGCCTTTGACCACACACATATAACAAAGCATCTAGGTTTCGAAACGACCTCCTTTCGCACGAATACAGGCCCTTAAGTCTCTTGGGGAACGCGTCTACGGTGGCACGCAGGACACCTTCATCAATTTCCTCCCAGGCTTTCTTCAAGGTTTCTTTAAGAGAATCAATGCTTGCGCGGGATGTTGCGCAGGCTTTGCTCTTCAATATGGACCAGATTGAATAATACATTCGGGTTAAGGTCCGGGCTATTCGGAGGCCACTTTTTGCCCGAGATGAAATCAGGAAAATTGTCGGCGCACCACTTCTGTACGACTTCGGCACTATAGGCAGGTGCAGAGTCCTGCTGATAGGACGGAGTGGTGTTTTTGAAGTGCTGAGAAGCCCGCGGAAGCACTTCTTCCTTCAAAACGTCTTCCAGTCCAGGACTTGTGGCTGTCGATTTCCCCGGACGCGTCGGTGAACCTGCGTGCCGCCGTAGACGCGTTCCTCAAGAGACTTAGGGCCTGTATTCGTGCGAAAGGAGGTCATTTCGAAACTTAGATGCGTTTTATATGTGTGTGGTCAAGGGCATTAAATGTTATAAATTTCATCTTATTTGCATGAGATATGCCGTTTCGACGGTCAAGAATCTGTGTCCAAGAACTTTTGCCGCACCCTGTATAATCGGTTCCATTAAGCGGATTCCTAAAAAACGAATTTGTGACCACAACTCAATCGATGCTCGTGCACTACCATTTCCAAACATCTGCCAAAACACGAGATAAGAGGAATGCCATCTTCCGTTGTCTCGCAAGAACTCTCTCGAAGTTGTTCGAGTTTAGAAAATGCATGATTTGATTCACAACAGCGCGATTCATCTAAAGGTTGAAACTTGTGGCTAAAGTCTTACTTCCAGATTTTAATGTATATCTTCGCTGACCTGGAGAGCGGAAGCAAAGCGCTTGGAGTCGCACTTGAGTGGCTAGACTTTGCAGTTCAAAGAGTCCGAAACGTGTCTGTGTAGCTAATGACAATTAGAGATGAATTACGTGAGCGGGGTATTCCAAATCCAGGTGGTTTTCGCCTTAATTGTCTCGTAACGATGGACTCCGCGTAACACAAGATACACGGTCTGAATGAGAAGAACGCCTTGATGTCAGGTAACTTAATGCAAGTATGAAGAGGCGGCTGACTAAAAATTTACGAGTGAAAGACACCTGAAACTTTACTTTTTGTTGCCGCGTTCTCCTAAATTGCCGCCGGCTGGGAATTTACACAAGAAGAAATGACATATGAAGTTAGAATCATTTAGCCACAGATCTCAGCAGAAGGTGATCATAGGACAGCTATTCATCTACCGTCTTGTTCACTTTGTTACTCCTAATTGCGCGGCAAATAAATATAAAGGTGAAGACAAAGGTAAAGGTTCCGGCGTTGATCAGTTCCCTCAGGACGCGCCGCCGCATTCGTTTTCAATTCAGCATCGAAGCGGCTTAGTGAATGCGTATTTGGTCTATACAATGACTTGCGGGAACCAGCCGCTATACCAAGACAGTGTTTTTACCTTCCCAGAAAAGTCTGATACCAATTTACACAACCCCGAAGCGATGAGAGGCTTGGTGGGCCCGTGCCGGGCCGGTCGCCCGAAGGTGCGTGTGTCAGTTGGGCCTCTTACCACTGCACCACGCTGGCCCCTTTAGCAATAAATATACGGATGAGAAATTTCGCCGTAGTCAGCTGAGGACAGAGCAATTGTGGTTTGGTTATCTATTCGTGGTATCCATATGTGCAAATGGCAGTGTCGGGTTAGGGTGTCTAGAATGTGTCCTTAAGAATAAGGCCGGATGTAAAGGGGGTGGAAAAAAAGACAAAGATTTCGCTTTTCTTCGTAACTTCCAATGGTCACAAAATGTCCAAGCCTTCGTGAGTGTCATTTTTTACAAGACATTTCAGGATGTTGAATACTTCTAGATTACTATGCCTCCATTCCGCCACAACGCGTAGGTTTACAGGTGTTTTATATACTTATAGGTACGGCAGCTGAACAGTCGAAAGAAAAGCAACATAATTGTACCATGTTTGATATTTGGGGTAACATTCACTAGAGTAGCAACATAAGTTCACTGTGAGAAGATTGTTCTCCTGCCGTGAAGTGTAATCTAGGGAAAAATAGGCACTCACACTCCTAATGAACGTTTCGTTAGTCTGCCGGCTCGCATGAAATTCAATGTTTTGCCTTCAAATCCCACAATAATGTATGTCATAGATCTGTCGCAGTCTGCTTCTGAAAAGAAGCTAAAGATTAATGTCTCGGTCTGATGCACCAATGGAGGGTGAAGCCTCTACGTATTGCAGCAGGTGAATGCCACATTTAGATTAGCAATGTCGGCGTCATGCGTGCAATTAGTGCAGTTTTGATGAAGGAAATACCAACCAATGGAAAATCTTTGTACCTGGTATCCAGTTGGTTCAGCGAATCTTTCACATTACTGAGTTCAAAACTGTGTTCATTCTATACAGACATAAGTTTCTCATGATAAATTTATCTCATGTTCATTGAGCTATTAGGGCCCGCGTGGTACAGTGGTAAGAGGCGCTGCTAACACTCGCACGGTCGAGCGATCGATCCCGGCACGAGTTAACCAGGCCTTCCTTCCCGCCGTGGTGAGGTAAATCGGTACAAGACTTGTCTGGAAAGGTAAAGACACTGTCCTGGTATAGCGGCTGGCCCCGCAGGTCATTGTATAGGCCAAACACGCATTCACCAAGCCTATACGACTTGAATGGAACATGAATGCGGCGCTGCGTCCTCAGAGGACTGATCAATACCGCACCTTTACCTTTACCTTTACCTCTTTGAGTTCTCATTTCACGTTCATGTCTCATGGTTTGGCCTCGCCGCCTTCTTCAGAGCCCCAAACAAACGAGGTGTGCCTGAGACGCCATTCTCTGTATATTATTTTACGATCTTTGGAAGAAATAAAGGCGATTCAGTGAGACACTTGGCTGACAACAGCTAACAATTCTGGTCTATCCGCACAAACCAGACACTGTTTACTGACATCTAATAAGCTAGGAAAAACGAACATAAAGAAATATTGAATCGTCGAATTGGGAGGAAGTTAAGTCATCCAGAAATGCAGTCAGATATTCCTGTGCCGTTTTACTGCATCGTGGCCATGGAGCTAAGCTTCAAGAAAGTCATTCTTTTACAATCGCTTTCAATTTTCCGAATGATGTTGCTTTTTTCAACACAAAGCATGCAATTTTCGTTAGGTTTTTACTGGATTATCATAATATCATGCACCTACCCTTACAATGGTCACGCTTTTATTGATGCGACAAACTTTGAGTCCATTTTCGTTGCTAATTCTTCCTTCCCACGTTCTCGGGTTTCGAGCTCAGGCTCGTCAGACTCTGTGATCAGCATTGACAAGGTTTGGTCATATCACCATAATGTGAGCTCCGTTCACCACATCTCACTTGCATAGAACCCAAAATATGCAGTCCATGATGGAAAAATTTTACAATGTTATTCTATAATTAATCCATGACATTATTTGAAAGAAATATCTTATTACCAGCCACAGCAGTTAGAGTCCTTACACATGTTGCACCAGCGTAGTACATGAGGTTCCCCTTGTCTGACCATAATAACTGGATTTGACCAAACCTGCAACTCTTTCCTTTCTCCTCCAATCAGATACGAATTCTCAAGACTCACTGTGTCATAAATTCTTCTCAATGCAAGAAAAGAGCACATAGGCGAAGTCTTCATGCGTATTTATTCTACACTCTATCAGTACTTCAGGGTGGCTGTCAAAATATGCCGGTCCATCATATCTCTAAAGTTGTTGTGCTAGTAGCGCTCTCCATTTATTTATTCACGTATTGTCAACAGGGTAGCTATCTTCGTAGGCGCTGGCTAGATATGTATAATTTTTGTTTGTCGACAACTTGTTATGGACACTAGTTGTGAAAATTTTTCCAGTTTCTGGTTCATGTCACTGGAGATCCTAAAGTCACTGTCACGATACGGATTATTGGGCACTGATGTTTCGTATGGTCTGATATACCTACTACTCGTTTTTCATCTATTTTTAGCCTTGGTGTCCTATATGTATGCCTTGCCCTTAGCATACTTTATACCTGGCTCTTTCGATAGGAGGTAAAACTGAAGACTGTGGCTAACTATTAGGTTGAATCATAAGTAATCGGGCAGTTGCATGTGTTCGGATTTGATCGGTGAGGTTAGAAAATTTGGTCGACGCATACATCAAGCAGTAGGCCAGCGAATCATGGATCGGACCGTAGACGCGGCAGTTTATCTCTTTATTCTAAAGCGCTGGCTGGCCATGCAGCAAGTCACTGGCAATGAGAAGTAGTTGCTCTACCATAAGCA
The DNA here is from genome assembly GCA_030553155.1 of Nippostrongylus brasiliensis. NCBI lineage: Eukaryota > Metazoa > Nematoda > Chromadorea > Rhabditida > Heligmosomidae > Nippostrongylus > Nippostrongylus brasiliensis. The sequence goes on along the minus strand of CP130735.1, from coordinate 30,128,700 downwards.
TTCTATCCGTGTCCAGTGGATCGGCTGAAAGGCAGAAACGATTCAAAACCCGACAATCTCGGCTAATGATGATTGCATGAAGTTCCCATTGTAACAGTGTGCAACGTTACCAAATAGAGTGCGACAAACAGTTTTGTAGCGCATTTCTCTCTCTATCGAATGGTACCTTGGCAGTTTTGATGGTGTCGTCATCGACCGAAAATTTGATTTTGAATTACAACACATGCAAAAATGTCCGATTACTTATGACTCGGCCTAATAGTAGTTCTTTGGGTGCTACAATGAGTAACCATAGTTCGTTTAATCAGTTTTCAAGCATTTTTTCCACCACATCATCCCTAAGTCTTGTATTTGTCGTCTAAACTAAAGGTCTTTCCTGATCAGTGGTTTACCCGACGCAGAAGTCATGCCTTCCCGAGAACAATGCCAAAAAAAGAATGAAAACAGTAACATCATCAATTTGAAATGTTTTTCAAAAAATTGTAATTGCGACAACAAGCGTAGCTGAGATATTACCCAACATTTTCGGGTACGGGTACAATATAGCAGTAAACAACGTGGTCATAGCCATTCGAGTCCAAAAATATGAACGCGTTCCTATCTGCTATGTTCCAAAAAACTGAAATTGCCGATGCAACGGACGCTTTCATGAAGAATATTCTGAGTGGTGATGTGGTCATCTAGGTCGCCATCAGTTCATTTATCCGGTTTCAGATACAATCGAACAGCCAGAACTTTCACTTTGACTTTACACGGAGGAGTGAGCTTTCTTCATCTATGGAATCTGAACTTTCAAATACTATTCTCGAGATCACCAATAGCTTAATGCTGGGCGCTCGATTCCAAAGAAACCGCTGCCAACTCGTTCTTCGATGAGATGTAAAATCCAAAATGTTGGAAAGCCGTAAATAATCCAAATCGAGATATCGGAAGTGAAGTAGTTATAGATCGTTAAGTTCAAAACACGCGAACCCTGAATAGTTTAGTTTAAAATAGAGACTACAAAATTTTGATTCAAAATTGAGAAAAGTCTGTCGTCTAACGTCTACCATTCTATCGAAACAAAGCACACGACACAAACGGGCATTTACATTATTTACTCCCATTATGTGGTTATCGACCAAATACCCAAATATAATTCTCCTCTGAGTAAAAGGAGACGAGATACGAGGGGAAGAGCACGCACTTACAGCATTTTCACACCTTATAGTTAGAAGCTTCAGACAAGCCATTACAGGTGTGGACGCAAACTGCACGACCGACTTTATATACCAATCCTGCATCTTTCATTCGTGCAGCTTGTGTTTTGAAAAGCGTAACTGACCGAGATTGTAGAGGTCTAATGGCTGACGTATCAGCTTTTTCGTAATTACCAGAGCTTCGAAATACGAGAACAGTCGGAGCACGGACGGCGCGTGTGACTATTGACTGATACAGAAATTTCTTCATCGTGGACGGCCTCCGGAAAGAAATTAGCTTCGGCTTTGATTTGGTCGTTTCGATGAAACGATACGGCTCAGTGTGTGTCTTCCAACAGGAAAGATAAGATTAGAGGACCAGAAGGAACAGATACAGAAACAGTCCGACATTGCAAAACCACTCCCTTTTGACCCATTCTCAATCGACTACCGGAGTGAAGCCAGAGCAGAACTGTTACAGGGGATGTGAGAGTATTTCCGAAATAGTGATGTCCTTTGCAGAAGACGGTAATTTTCGCGTTGGGACAGGCAAAGACCCCGGATGGCTGATTAAAAGGGTTGTATGCAGAGGCTCGTAGACATAATAACCCACTCTTTCTGCAGCAAAGAACCCTGTTCATTTTATTTATTTCTACGCCATCTAAAGGCGTGCTTGCAGTAAATCATTAAAACTGAGTTAACAAATGAAATAAATCATATAATACCTAATGTGAGAACCAGTACCGTTAAAAACGGGCAGACAAACATGCACATTTTATCCACCAACATGGAGTATTGTAGATGTCATAAGCTGTTGGATGCAGCTTCTACTGCATATTGCAAATTTCAGTCCATAGGCAGTGATGACGTCATCAAGCCGATATAAATTCTCAATGTTAGCAGCTTCTAAGCCCAAGCTGATTTTGAGAATGAGCTTAATTTTCGGAAAGAAACTGAGTTGATATTACCTTCTTAGAGCACGCACCTCTGAGGCGGGCTTCGTAATCAGAAGCCTCTTTAAGCTGGTACGCACCTCAAGATGGTCTAGCGAGGCGTCAAATAGTGACTGGTTTCCAGAGGCGTAAGATATATTACCCTAAAGGGGCCATTTTGCACTGTACACGCTCCACGGCGAAAATCCTAAATCGACTGTCTAGCTGCCCCTACCGCCGTACTGTCGCGTTCACGTCCGTACCCCAATCTTCACTACTAACGTGAGGGCCCGCGTGATACAGTGGTAAGAGGCGCTGCTGACATCCGCGCGGTCGAGCGAACGATCGTGGATCGGGCAAACCAAGCCTTCCATCCCTCCGGGGTCGGGTAAATTGGTGGTGCCAGACTAGTCTGGGAAGGCAAAGACACTGACCTGGTATAGCGGCTGGGCTCCGCAGGTCATTGTACAGGCCAAATACGCATTTGGTCAGCTACTTTAGGTCAAATCAGATTTTAAGGTACGGCCACATCTCCTTACCTCCTGAAAATATGGACTTTCACCACTGCGATAATGGAAAGGGTGAGGTTGAGAATTTCCACGTCTTCATGCACAGTCTTCGGTTACGAAATTGTTCTCTCAATATTTGAGAAGACGAGTAAGATCTTCGTTGCGTATTTCACACAATGTTTACGATGGAGTAGTCCATCAAACGCCCTAGTTTCCGTATCTGATCGCCTTCATACGATTTTGCATACCACCCTTAATAAATAGCGGTGACATCATGATACTGATATTTGGAATACATATTAGTGTTGTTTCAATCTGTCGCGACAACACAGATTGAAACTACAATTTCGGTCCGAATTACCAGGAATAATTATTTTGCTGATCTTAAGAATAACATATTCTATTTACTTGAAGAGTATTCGACTATCCACTCCACCCGATGAGCTACATATGAAGCACGCAACTACCATCATATAGAGCAGAAAGCGAGTTCTAATGTAGTCAAAAAAGAAAAAAGCGAAGAAAAAAAGCAAAAAGGATTTTCTCTAAAGCTTTATGAAAGACAGTATATCTGAATGTAGGCGGAGTGTGGTGAAGTGTCGCTAGCGACAACGAAAAAACACCTGCTCGTTTCGCCAACAAATAAGGACTGCTGTTGCAGAACACGCATCTATTACTAAAAGCTAGAAGAGTGAGTTAACGAATATTGTGCTGGAATTCTGTTCAAGCAGAGCAATACGTAAAAGCGGCGTGGCGAGGACTTGTAAACTACACGGCTTTGTTCCTTCCTTTCCTAGAACAGCAAATTTAATTATATTTCGCGAAGAATGGATTGCAAAACGGCGAGAGTCAGCTCTGTGAGACTACTTGTGTAGTGAAATGCATTGCTATCACGGTCAGGAAGAGTTCTTGAGGAGGATCGTCGGTCACTGTGTTGTTTGGGAGGAAAATGGTTCGAAATTCTCTACATAGTCAATGAAGTCGTAGCGAGATTAGAAGGAGCTCGATGCTATCACAGATTCATTTGAAAAACTACGATACTGCTCTGTACCAACGTCATTTTTTCGAATAAAGCATTCTAGTGATGCTTTGCGTTATTCTAGAAAAACACCTGATGCCAGTAGCATGCCCAGCCAGCTATGTACATCATCGCGGTGATACATGATACATATATAGACAAATAGGTTCTTGAATAAAAAAACTTGAGCAGGTGAAAGGATAAATCGTCCTATAGTAGGTTCTGAGGTCTAAGTCTACGTTTCCGTTGACCGTTCGATTTTTACAAAGCCTAAACTTCTTCTAATCACTCGAATAAATGAGTACCAGATTTGTTGGGAAAGGTGAAGACACACGGACAGCGTCTGACCTCCACAAGGCATTATATGTGTAGGCCAACTTCTCACTCGCAATGCCTACATGATTCTGAATGGAAGGCGAACGCAATGGAGTGCAAAACGTCACATTAACAGTTTGTTTTCAATGGGATTTTATTTGGTTAATGTAATGTTAGTGTTGGTGGAATAAAATTCAAGCTGAATCGATAAGGTGTTTCTGTTGAACTGTCTTCGATCCCCTACAATCAACAAGGCATACAATTGCGAACTTCCGTGTTATGCATCCGGAACCTTTCAAAACAATTCTAGCAGAAGCAAGAATCAGTTTAAAAGATCTTGGCGCACATCGTGACGCATATCATGGCGTACTGTATCTGACTGTAATTCTTAACCTTCTTGAAGGGAGGTGATCGTGCTTTCTGAAGCGTTTCGACAAATTCGAAAGTTGTTTTTGAATCAATTATCGTTCCCACTTTGATATTTAATGATATGGTAACACATAACGTTCAATAGAAGCTTCCAGAGACTACATCTGAGCAAAGTGCTCAGAACCTGTTTAACATTGAATCTTCATAGAGATATCGGCGCTCACCTTGTAAAATAAGCGTTATTACAGTAACTAGGACATGCTGGAACAAACAGAACGCTTCATTTTTTCGCAACCGTGACGGTTTTGTCTGAAATTTAGCTGACCGGAATCAATTTCTTAATCTATTATTTACCATTTCACATTTAGCTCTATTTACATGAAAAGATTGTCGTTTTACTCTTGACCGTTACGAAGATCAAATGCTTGAGCCACTCCTCCTGGTCATATTATGAGTGAGCAATATTTTGAATAAATAAATAACCTGTTCCGTCGTGCACCAGTATTATATTTGCAGTCGGGTTTAGAAAAGAAATCACCACGCTATGAAGAAATTGAGTTCATCATAAATTTAAATTAGATACAAGGTAAGCAACAGCTCAGACATGCTTGAGCTCACAGGTCGCTCAAATTCTACGCTATGGTGACGGCTTTTATCCCTCATTTAACGAAGCCGCGCCCACTCCACCCACAACGCCAAGCGGGTCGACGTTTTTCTTCAGTGAGCTTGATGTCATACATCGCACGACTTGTTCTGCACCTAGTGTCTTTCAATCCTTTAAAAACACCTGCATAGCCAACTGAAAGAGAGCTGTTAGACTAGAACTTGGTCTCCACTAGTTTTGCAAAGAAAATTTGAACAGGAATTTCGCTGCTCTTGCACTCATTTTGTTGAGTTGCGCAACGCTGGTGCTACTCAAACTGCAGATTCCTAGGAATGTCCTTAGGCAACAACGATTTTGACGAATTCTTTTTCTGCTCTGATAAATTGGCATCCTTCATCAGAAAGGCTCAGTGGCGAGTTGAGTCGTTTCGGCCCAAATCATAGGTTATGAGAAGAAGGTGGAACTGCGAGTTACACGTAAGGTAGTGCCTGTCCTTGGGTAACAGTAGGAAGATAAATTATAAGTGAAATCAAAGAGAGGTAGTGGTACTTGAGCTGAACACCAAGGTTGATATATACAAATTAACGCTTACGCTTTGGCCCAGCCGTCTTTTTCAGAGTCTGGAAGAATCAAGGTGAGTTTGAGAAATCGCCCGTTCAAGGACCATTTCAAGACACAGTAGAACATCAGAAGGTTGGTACGGAAGGGGACTGAACGTCAAAATAGAGTGCTTCCTCGTGTTATGATACCGCACTGTGATATGGATATCTGATGATTGTGACCTGTACATTAGACGATTTAAATTACAAACAACTCGATATCGTCCATTATGAAAAAACAAAGCGCTATAGATTTTGACGGAAGCCCAGTGGGCTAATAATAGTGTAGGTAGAAGTGGAATTTACATAAATGATACCTTTAGTATCAGTAGTGTGCGGCATACGGTGCCCTAAAGGGCATGCACATTCAATACATCGCAATCATAACTTCGATCATACTATTAGAGAACTGTGGCAAAACGATAATTCAAACAGAACAGAAAACCGAATCTCTCTCGAAGTTTTTGATCTCCAAAGTTTTTGATCCCCAAACTCGCGCGGACACCTTTACCCAGCTATGCAATGCCTAGCCAAAGCCTTCCCCTTTTGTTCCTTGCTCCTGATTGTTAGTCCAAATGCTCCTACTTGCGGTGCAAAGGGACACGAACGATTAGGTTGAACCAAAAGTCTTGTCGCTTTTACTACTCCAACATCACCCTTTGATTTCCAAGAAACGGTGGACCGTTGGACTCCTCGCTATGGTTGGTTTTATTTACTACTTTTTGAGTACACTTACTAACAATCCGTTTGAGTTGGCAACAGAATCACTCCTTGTTTGTAGAAGCCAGAAACTGGAGACACTTCTTTTTGACATCGTCCACTTTGCACTTTGTCGACACAGTATTCACTAAGGAATTGCGCTATTAGGTTCGCTAAGTGATATTCAGGTGATGCAAGATCCAAACTATTGACTGTTTCTAAAGTAGTCCAATAGAGGCAATTGTTGTGCCTTTTTCAAAGATTTTCTTTGAAAGGTGCGATTTGCGTTGCGCTGCAGAGGCGGGCCTAGACCTATTGTTGATCAAGTCGCACCATCCCTTATTCCTACCAGAAGCGCGCAGACGTCGCCTTTGACTGTAAGTCTCTCTGCTGTTCTGTAGTCGCGCTGAAGCTCTGCTACCTGTAATAACGTTGAAAGATACGAATCGCATAGAATTTCTGCGTTCTTCTAGCTCTTAAAAAAACTTAAGGAAAAGCTCAATCAGGAATTTTCGTAATAATTCGCATAGAGTATTTTAATAGCTTCAACTTAATATAGGACACATCACACGAAATGGCTTCACTAAATTGAAAGCCGTACGGACAACAAAGCACCGAAAGGGCCTCTTGGATCAACCTAACAATTTCCATAATAAACATATTGATTTTATGCAATGACAACAACTGCAAAGCGGGAAACGTACAGGTGCCAACTAAACTTTCACTAATCTGGGTAAAAGCGAAAGCAATAAATACTCAAACTGTGTGTAGCTATAGCACTCAACCCACCAAACTTCTTTTCCTTGCTTCATTGAGTCGACACGACGCACTTCCAGTCAGAATCGGAATCACGAATATTCGAAGTAACGAGTGTTTCTAAGTCAACATGACGCCCACATGAACTCCAAAGGAAAATTCCTTGTTGACTACGGTGACGGTTAATGTTACGAAATATTGTTCAATTTTTCAACTCTGAAAAGCATTGTAATGCCACCGTCGTCTCTATAACAATAAAACCAAATAGGTCCCAAACGGAATAGGTCAGAAGCCATAAATCGTACCATTTATGAAGCGGGTGCTCCTATTGTTAAAATTCTTGCACAACCCACGAGGATCGCGATGAGGAGCGCGACATGTGAAAAACAAACATACTAAATAAAAAGTTGTGCTGCCGCGAGAGGAGCAAGTTAGAATAATTTTATTTCCTAAGTGTTGACCCTTCAGTGACACTTTGGGCCAGTGAGAGAACTCGTTTGTTTTTGCTGCTCTTTTTTCGAGTCTAATACAATAAAGGTTTTCATCGATATTCAGTTTAACAAAAATTTCACTACCTGTCCTAGAATGTAAAAAATGGGTGCCAATAGGCACTTCAAGTTCACCTCTTTTCGACAGTTCTCTGACTAAACGAGTCGCCTCCTATAGGCAGTAGCACACGTGGACTACCGCACTCAGTTCTTCTTTCCCTTCACGAATTTTTCTACTCCAACTGTGCCGTAGCCGATTGCGAGGGCAAGATCTTTATTCACCTCTATAATTAGCAGTTTAGCAGTTCTGCGTAGTAGACAACACTGGATTGAGATCTTTGAGCTTTGCGTAAGCAAAGAGGTTCAATTGGACAATAGCTGCGATGTCCGTTAATGCTATAAAGTTGTCCCGATAAGCTGAGCTTATAAATCCATGCGAGGCACTATTGACATTCGACGTCTCGTCGAAAGAGCACGACATTAGTATCCGATGGGCAATTATGAGAAAACAAACGAATTTGAGCAGTAAATAATATCTGACCTCTCGTCACTTGAACTGGCAGCCTCTTCAACAGTGTGAGATTCACCTGCGCTAACCAGATTCACCTAACTCACTCGAATGGACCACTTAAAAGATTGGAGACAATGCGAAATGATGTCACCAATCGATATTTGATCTGCCCTACCTCGGCGGTTACGTGCTTTCCAGGGGCATTTTCTGTGTTTGGGAGGTGCTGTGGTGTTGCCTGCAGCTTCTCGTCCTTACACTGTTCGCCCTAATGAACCATCTTTTGCAAATTCTCTACAGTGGCGATCAGGATCCGCACTGCGACCTCACGATGCATTCGGTAGCATCCCTCCACCTTCTGTCGTCAGGGATCGTTCATAGCTGGATACAGCCCTCGGAGATACAGATCTTGCCTATCTTTCAGCAGCATAGCGAATAGATGGTCTTGCTGAAGAAATTTCTAGATGGCAGCACTTTCCCGGACACTCCTGTAATGCATCTGTTAACGTCCGTATTATACGCGACCTGATGAAAGATTTTCCACTTTCAGCAAAATAGGCAACGTCGATTCTACGCATGGCTCGCGGGATCACGGACTGGTCCTGAATGGCAAATGCAAACGCAACGTAGCGGTGGAAAACTCAACCTACGACTCTGTAACATTTAGTCACACTACGCTCTGCCATCCAGATAGACCTGAATAATACTGAGAAGCTGGGCAAGTTATGTGGATCCAAGCGTATATGATTCGACGACGTTTTTAAACCACTGGTGTTCAGGTATCGCGACGGGAGCGGGACGTTAGGCAGGAATGCCTGATCGTGACCCGACGGACAAGAGGGGCCCAACGGTTAACGCGATGTGTTCCAACCGCCTTCGCATACACAATTAGCGACCATGTAAATGTTCTAAGCAGCCGACTATCCCTGAACGTTATAGCATATTAAACTTTCAAGTTTTTCTTCTTAGTTTTTTTGGGAGCATATTAAACTTTCAAGTTTTTCTTCTTAGTTCTTCTCAGTCATCTGAGCCTAATCAGAACTCCATAAAAACAGCTGTTGATAAGCATTTTCCGATTTTCGAATCCGCGAGCTCTAAATCTTCGAAGAATCTTCCTCTATGAAATTCTGTTCAGAGGAGCTCACTGGAATTTTCGAGCTTGCTGCAGAGCGTAATCTTGATGTTTATTTAAACAATATGGAATGGAGGTGAGATATGAGAAACATGAAAGCGGTGATTTAGATTTAATTAAAGGCAAAGGCAAGGTAAAGGTGCCGGCGTTGATCAGTCCGCAGAGGACGCGCCGCCGCATTCGTGTTCCATTCAAGTGTAGAGGCATGGTGAACGCGTATTTGGCCTACACAATGGCCTGCGGGGCCAGCCGCTATACCAGGTGGTGTCGTCTTTACCTTTCCAGACAAGTCCGGTACCAATTTACCCGACCACGGAGGGATGGAAGGCTTGGTTAGCCCGGGCCGGGATCGATCGCTCGACCGTGCGGGTTTCAGTAGCGCCTCTTACCACTATGCCACGCGGGCTCTCGATTTAATTTAGGTCGATGATAATACAAGAGAATCCAAATTGCATCGCGATCACTGTGTGGGAACGACATTAAAAGAGCAGTATTCGTAACCACAACTCTGCATAAGCATCCCCGTTGGTTAACATAAACGGTTCTTCAAAGTTCTTCACCGCAGGAGTACGATTTCCATATGCCAAAAGTGCGCATCAACAGCTGCTCTTACGGGCTTCTGATTGAGCTCAATGAAAGAGCTCAAAATTTTAATATGCTCACTCCGACAGGACTGTATCAGTGTCGCTAACGACAGAACTCTACGCTTTGACGACAACTAGGTCTGATATCAATTAGTACATCATAGCGATCCTATCCGTTGTTTGTCAAGTGAAGGTGAAGTTACCCATGTTGTTCCTACCCTACAATTTTATCATTGGAGGAATATGCAAAGCAGCGACACAGTGTACACCGTGGTATCACTGATATGTTACCTGCTATCACCGCTTCAATAGGGTGTGATTTGAAAACGTGTAAAGGGTCGCAATCTGTGACTGTTCCTTCACTAGTGTTCTTCCTAATAAATCGCCTCTTTAACACCTCTCATGAACGCAAACCCTACAGCACAGAAATGTCCATGATGATTTGGTTTCACTTCTGCGTTATTAGAGGCGAAGATTGTTTGGTTGCGGATTGTTTTGGAAATCTCTCGGTGTTCTCCACATTTTATAAATGTTAATGTTGAACGCGCCTCCAATTACTTGACCACCAACCTCAGCGAACCAAGCCCGAGGAACCATGAGTTAAAAATGACCCATATTTCCTCAGGCTTAACTTGCAACTTCGTAGGTCTTGAATGTTCAACGTGCTGTTTTTCGCGACGAAAATGGTTCCGTTCCGCTTTCAGCCAACCGATTTGCTCGAAGCTGAGAGCAGTAGGCCTTCCGAGCCAAATTTATAATAAAAGGAAGTTCGATACCCGCACGCTACGGGGGTGGTTATCAGCTGCTTGCGGGGGTGTGGACTGGACGGCTTGAGTATATCGCCTCCGCTTGTTATTCGAAAAGTTGACCATATTCAGCAGATGTTGCACAAAACTAGCTAATCAGATCAATACTGTGCTATGGATGAGGTCGTAAAATGGTCTGAAATAGGAATAAGAGCCTTGTAAGCAGAGAAAATGTTTCAGAACAGGTTGGAACTTTCTGCTCCCGAACAGTCCTAGAACATTCATCAGAATGCTCTTGAAGTAGTCGATTGCATAAAAACGTATTCTTAATTCAAAGCTCGGCTTTGGACAACATTTTCCAAATATTGCTAATCAAGCGCACAACGTCTATTTATCCCTCCCAAGTGGCTGGATACCAGCTATCATTCGGTCCTTATTAAGCATATAAAATCCGTCCGCCCAATCATAGAATATTGATCTGCTAGTTTCCATATGGGGACAAGCTTAAGGTCAGAAAGATTAATTTGATAATGGCGTATAAAGTAATAGAATCGATGGCGGATTTCAAATTTTCAGACGGTATTTTCACAATGAGTGAGAGAACAGGCAAAAAATTGTAAAAAAGCAGCAGACCAAGCTGAACCAAGATGCAGAGCTCCTACAAGTCCAGAAACCTTTAAATACTTGTGTCCTAAAGAAATAACAGAATTAGTAGCTTGAAGGAATGGTTTTCCCGGTCCCACACATAGTTGTTATGATAACCCTATTTCCAGATTATTTATTCTTATTGGCGTATTGTTTTTTTCTTTCTTCTTACATGCATGTTAGTAATTTAGCGACTCCTAGTTATGATGTTGCTGCTTTCTAAGTTCTTGTGTCGTATCTCCTCCGGATGTGGTTCTACCGCATGTAGTACGTGTAAATGTAAACAAATGCAATACCGCTCATGACTTCTATCCTAAAAAGCGTTCTGAACGCTCCGGAACGCTCCAAAGCGTTCTTTTCTTTCCTAGTGGGTGATTTAAAAATTTGAACGTATCAGTCGATTCGTCTATCAATACTGAATTCAAAACTGACGTTATTTTCTTGTTTCAGTTGCCCAGTTATAGGCCAGTTGCTCTCAAGTAGCGCTAACTGGCGCTAATTTGTTGACGACCCTCCGAATATTGCCATTGGAGGAGATACTGTCATCAAGAAACGAAAAATTTGGGGAATCATAGGTTACTATTCCGTGCTGGTAGTGATCGGCGTGTACATATGACTTCAATGGCTGGTTTTCATTTCAGAGTCGTTAGTCAATCTTGAACAAGATCAGTAATACTTCTCAATCAAACATTTTATTTGATGTATTTCAACTTTTGCCTTCGCAATTAGTCTGAACGTAGTTCTAGTCGTCTAATAACCTTGTCAGATTGCTGGCGCGACTTTATACGGCGTAGAACATGAACAACTACAGAAGTATTGAATATTTTAAATGTTTTCGGTTTCGTCTTGTTGATTGTGCGTAGGGAGGTCTCCATGACGTGCATGGCGACGGCTGACTATTGACAGTGGAGGTCGCGATTTCTCGATTTCTCGTCTCACTCGTTGGTGCATGGGAGCTTCGTAGATGGTCAGGCAAATACTAATACTAGGCAATAATGGCGTTCAACTTCTACAGTTTGTGTGATATGATCACCAGTTATTATTTTGAAGGCTCTGTCAGTGCACCTTCCACGAAAAGTCATAAATCAGTCACCTATTTTCGGTTGACAGTTTGTTTTCATTCGATGAGACCATTCGTCATCTATTGGAAGCGAAGCATACGTCAACATTGGAAGAGTCACATTCTCTCGTCATGAAGCTCATCTCAAGAGCTCGTTCGTTCGGCGTATGGTATTATTTATTGCCGTCATTCAGAGACTCTTCTGCGTCTGACGCCTCGTTCTTGTCAGCGAAATCATGACTTTGATCAACAAACGTCTGAGAGTCATTGAGAATGGATTAAATCACCAATTTATAATGAGATGTTGTCGTATAAATTACAAATAAAATTCGAAATGGTGCTGGAAGAGCTGCAATGTTGAACCTGCCATACTTGTGCAGTAGGAGTGAGAGATTCGACTCTCTTATGATGTTCAAGACACTCACTGAAAGGGTTTTTATCAATCCTCAACAGATTTTTGATCCCCTACCGGAAGGATGAAAAGAGCACGTCTTGGATTTAATGTTGTTCTGGCGGTAATTAGAGCAAATTTTATTACAGCACTTAGAATTCTAGACAAAACGTCCTAAATCTTCCCTTGCATGGTTTCAGAAATTGACTAGCAGCTTGCGATGGAGCAAACCACCAAGGTACTAATGGATTAGTGTAGGATACACCGAAGAAGCATAGGTGGGAAGTGTTGTTGATATACAGCCACTATATTCAGCAAAAAGCAACATGATTGGGCTCAAGTCTAGCGGATCACTGAAATTGTCAATATAACTTGTCATGCTTCGAACACTTGAAATCATGCATTGAAAAAATCAGATAGCATCATAACAACGAATACAAACTTCTGCAAAAAACGCAGTGAGGTCTCACATCCTAATTCTCGTAGCGGTCGAGAAATAAATAGTAGTAAGCAAGACGCCTTTCGACTGTGAATTGTGGTAGGAAAACACTGAAGCACGTCATTTGCGGCTCATAGAACACCTTTTCTGTTGAACTTTTGTATCCACATCCATCACCTACTTCAAGGGTCAGCATGAATATAACTGTTAAAATAGCTATGCTAAAGTTGCGTACTGAACTTTAACCACATAAACTGCCTCAAGGATATTCAAGGTGGAATAGTTTAAAAAGCTTTGATACGAAACTATTCTGCTATTTACCGCTTTTTGTTTAGCGGTTTATAGACGAGAACTAGTTGAAGTACTTATATATTTGGAGATGCTAGGTTATTCAAAACACTGACATCGGACGGGAATTGAACCGGCGTCTTTCTGTTTCCGGCAGACTGCATTAACCACTGTGCTACCGATGTGCCATGCGAATCTCCTAGCATGGTGCATCGGTAGCACAGTGGTTAGTGCAGTCTGCCGGAAACAGAAAGACGCCGGTTCAATTCCCATCCGATGTCAGTGTCTTGCGAATAACCTAGCATCTCCAAATATATAAGTTTGAAAAGCATTTTGAATGAATAATTAAATAGGCAAACGTCACCTGTCGTCCCGGTGATCATCGATTTACTCGAACGGCCACCAACAACATCTCCACTCGCCCTTGTCGCGTGCCGAGCTAGACCAGTGGGTCCTGCTCGCTCGAGGAACTCGGAGAGCATCGAATCGCTCATTCACGGATCTGAAGAGTAAGTCCGACCATTTCAAATGTGGACTGATATTTTGCAGTCGTACAGGTAGAAAGGCCAAGCCAGGGTGTTGATGAGGGCCGGCAGGTTCCTCCGATGTTTGGGTTGGATACTGTCAGGACAAGATGCTGCGCAGCTCTTCATCAATGAAATCGTATGACAAATCTCGAAAGTGAGGAGCGCTAGGGTGACATCCGTAGTCCAGAACTTCAAGCGACAGCGTTCCAGCAGAGCTGTTCTGTTTCGGAGATATATTCGCTCACCTTGCGACTGCTACAGCGACACCTATCGACCTTATTACAAAGCCACTGTTTTGTGCGGAAGCCTCTGACTAGAATAGTTCCAGCAGAACAGAGGAAGAATTTATACTCTACGAGAGCTGCATGATGGCACCAAAAACCAAAACGAGATCATATTATGAAGTCTTGTTTGAGTGCATTGAAATAATAACAATGGAGAGTGAGGACTTCCAAGGTTCACAATTGAACACTGATCTACAGCATAAGGATGCGAGAAGGAATGTTTACGTGATGATCATCATAACACTTGAGTTCAAATGCACATTGTGAGCAAAATGGGAGCGAAATTTGGTAGAATCCGCTGAAGTGATTCAGATGAAGCATTCAACAAACAAATGCCTTTTCCGGTGAATATTGAACGGTGAAAATACTCCTACTCCATAGCCAGAGAAGATTCATGGGGTCACCGATCTGCAGGGAGTTCGATAGCACTGTCCTCAATTTTCCGGTCGAACGGCAAGTACACGTGGAATCCAAATGACCCGTTCGAGAATGATCCAGGGTTGCACACCAAGGTATCTAAAAAAGGTGATGCATTACAACAAAATGAACTGCAGCTCTGAACGATGGCTTCCCTTCACTTCTCTCCAAACGTCTTCACTTCATAGCATTTTTATAGGTAGCCGACATACTCCAAATTTTATAAAGAGCTTCGTCGACAAAGATCTGAACGTCTCCTGAGTGCAACACTAAAAGGAATAATATTTCCATGACTAATATTTCTTAGTATGTCAGATTAGTAGAACCCGATATCGCTCGGGCGAACCAAGCTCTTCCTCCCTCCGGGGTTGCGTGAATTGGGACCAGACTCATCTGGGAAGGTTAAAACATTGACTTTGAATAGCGGCTGGCTCCCGCAACTCATTGCATGCAGGGTGTCCAAAAATAACGTGGTTAAGGTTTTTTTATTGTAACTAACGAACAACTAATACTTCAAGAAAACAAAAAGTATACAACAGCAGCACAAATACCAGGTAACATTGAGCTTAGACAGTTTCGAAGTAGCTACCTTTTGAACGTTCAAAAGCTTGACGAAATTTTCGTTGATGGGCCGCAGGTCATCGGAAGACAGTCGGTCCCTCTCTCGACGTAACGATTGCTTCAAGGAATCGAGACTGCAGTGATATTTCACTTCGACCCTAACCTCCAAGATAGGCCACACGCTGTAGTCCCTCGGATTCCAATCCGGGGAAAACAGTGGCCATTCTAAAGACGTGATGAATTCGGGGAAATTGGCCCTACACCGTTCCTGTGTTGTCTTCGCAGTACGATCAGGAGCAGAGTCCTGCTGGAAAGTCCATGATGCGTTGCCGAAGTGCTATTGGGCCCAGGGGAGTACCACAGCTTCAAGAATATCCCATCGATATTCATCTTGATTGATTTTCACCCCCCATCCACGAAGACAAGGGGAGTTTCGCCGCTGGCGCAGACTCTGCCCCAAACCATGACAGACTTCGAATTTTGACGACGGCTGAGAGCGGCAAAAGTACCTGGAGCTTGTGTAGACCAGAATCTGTCATTCTGGTCACTGTATGCCTGCTCCACGGTGAACAGCTTCTCATCGAAGAACAGGATCCGTTCCCATCCGTGACCGGCGGCCCGCTCCCGAAGTTGTTGAGTCGTACCTGCCTGTTTTTACCCATCAGAAGCTGTGCTTTCTGACCCTTGTAGGGTTTGAGCCCGAGTTTCTTTCTGGCTATTCGGAGCTCAGAAGAGGAGCTGATGCTGATGTCACGGGCGATTTTCCTCATGGAGACCTTTGAATTTCGTGTCACCCGTTTCTGCTGATTTTGTGGATCCTGGACGTGTTGGAGCTGCATTTCCTTCCTCGTCCTGTACGGTCACGTTCATGACCAAGCTCTACGAACCGGAGAATCGCTTTGGAAACGGTCGACTGTGCGATACCGAGCAAAGGAACAATGTCGCATTGTCGCATTCCCTGGCAGTGAAGCTTCAAAATCGCAGCTCTTTGATTTGACATAATCGGAAAATATTCGTGCTCGTCCAGTCGGTCTCAAACCTCACTCATAGGACCGGGGAGACGTGCGGAGAAAAATGGCGCTGGTACCGTCCTAATTTTTGACACTGCAAAAACAAACTCGTTAACGAGATTTCATTAGTCTGCAGGGCAGTTTCTGCTCAAAACTTTCACCAGACCTTCTTCTTGCTTTGAAGAAAAATTTCAAAGCTTCAGAACGTAGACATAAAAAACCTGAGAATCGGATTCCCTTCGCTATTAAATGTTCTGGAATGATACCGTTCAGTTCTGGCACGATTGGAATGGGAAGAATATCATTGCTCAACGTTCCTGCAGAACCTAATCTGACAGAGGTGATAGCTAGGAGAAGAATAAACGACACAGAACGATCTCGTAACATTAAACGCCGTTTCACATTATCAAAGCGGAAAATAGATTATTTACTTAATTACTTATCCATTTACTTCTATTTTTATTTTCAAAAACAATTTTTCCTTGAATTACGATTCAGATAGAACCAATACATGAGCTCAAAAAACCAACCTGCTTGAATCTCAGCGAAAGATCGAAATTTGTCTGCAACAACAAGTAAATCCGGCAAAGGGTGCAAATTGAGAACGTGATCAAATTCCCACAGGACTGGAGCAGCATAAGTAGGCAAAGGGGAGAGGTGAGCCTGAAGATAGGGGAAATAGCGCACAATATGTAGCTACGAAAAATAGGCAGTCCACCGCTCGAATTTTCCACAAATGGAAGACAAATTCTCACCTGGCTGAGAATAGTCTTTGCGAATGTTTTCGGTATATTCTCAGATGCTACAGAATTTACTGCATGCCTGAAATACGGTCAAACATCGTGGAAAATTCGTAGCAAATTCAGAAAAAAACAGAAAACACTTGAGACGGAGTCTAATTAGTGATGATTTCTCAATATTAAGAACTGTGTTTTGGTTTCCGAAGAACCAATTTTCCATTTTATCATTATCTTACCAAAAATTCGAAGTATGTTGCGACAAATGCTCTTTCAAACGCTATAGATGTAGGCATTTTGTTCCAATCACAACAAAAGTGGAAGAAAAGTAAAACGGGAAGTATCATCTCTGTCACATAGCAATCTTGCCTTCACCATTATACTAGCAAACTTTCTATGTAACTTTGGGTAATACGGGACATTTTACTGGATCGTATTCCTGGCAACATCTCTGGTAATTATAAGAACTTGCCACTTTACAAAGAAAGTATTGAAATTCTGAAAAAGGCAAAGGTTTTAATTAAAACATAAACATCGTTTTTTATTCTTCTTACTCACCACTGATGGTTTCTTTTGTAAGCATTAACAACACTTCAGCGGGAACTAACCTGCACATTTTTTCAACGAGATCGCTTCGGATGATGACAATTTCTTGGCTTGCGTATTGTATTCGGACAGGATTTGTCGCAAAAAGACAGTTCGGAATTTGCTCGAAATATTTGAAGAGCACACCAGGAAGATGGGGTCGGGGAAGGACCTAAAGAGACAGAAACCGTGAAGAAATCTGTCATTTCCTTTCGTAGCGGTTGCATTCTACAATATTTCTCCTTCAAATTTCCTCTGTCACCTTCTTCAGCAAGCTTCAGTTTGCATTGTATATGTCTGTGACTAGTCAACACCACTTCTCACAAATCGTTCCTGCGTTTATTCCTTACGCGCACTTTCACCTCAATTGCAAATTACTTGCAAACTCCAAACAATTTGCGGATCTTTTCAAACTCTTGAACCAATTCGAAGAAAGCGAGATCACTCAAAAGCAATTCAACATACCATATTCAGGCATGGATCGTCCGGACCCGGTACGAACACAAAATGCGTCTCAGTGAAAGATGAGGCGAAGTCTTCTATTTGATTGGCCAGTCTGAAAGATTATCAGTAATTTCAAACAATGTCGTATTGTTCCGTCGGAAAAATCGTACTGTGGGAATTTCCCAAGGAAATAACGATCTACAGTAAAGGTATGGGCACTGAGAAGACACTGATGAAAAAGGAGAGCGGCGCACTTTCCCATGGAGATGTCAGAAACATATTGATGATGGCAAAATACGGAAAACCTAATGAACGTAAGGAGCTGATGATGCATCAACTTTTACGTATTTTGCCATCGTCCATATGCTATAAAACCAAATCTCAAAAAATTTGTGCCAAAATAGGACACATAAAACTGCCAACATAAAGAACTTCATCAGTAAACTTCAATACATACCTTCGAAAGCCGTTATGAAGCAAATCCATGGTGTCCTGCTGCCGAGATCGAGAGCAAAAATTACCACAAAATATGAAAGCCAATGGAGGATCAGCAGAAAACCCGGACAGCATGTGATATGTTGCTTGCATTACCTTTAATCAAGGAAAACAATTTCTTCAGGAACGATGTTAGGTTAGGAGAAACTTACCTTCGAATTGTCCAAATGTACATCGGATACGACCACTATTTGAGCATTGGGATTACTCCTTTCAGCGACGCAAAGCTTAGGATTACACCGGAACGCTATCTGAAACCAGGGCACGTTGATATTCAAATCAGTCAATGTGTTTTGAGAACAAAACAACCCAACTGGATCGTCGCCTCCAAACCAGTTGACGTTGCCGAAAGTCGCTCGTGTATCCTCAGCGTTTTCTAGCGGAACTAGTGCCACCTCTCGAACGGTAAATAATGATGAATCGTAGGAGCCCTGAAGAATCAGCCCTATTATAAAAATAAACCAAGTTAAAAAAAAAACGCCAACAAGATAGAGAACAACACTCAATAGTAGCACACCACATTCCTACGGGACTGCTATGTATAGAAATCTAAGACAGTGTAGAGTGGGGAAGCCGTGATTAGCTGAAACATTGCCATAAACAACAAACAAGAATGACAGAGCTTTTCTATGAGTACACAGAAAATATGAGAGCTTGATTATCAACGCCAGGAAGCTTCAACAAACCCATGTATTTATACCGATCGAGTACGGCGACCCAAGGTTTCAATTCACGGACATGTCACCCCGTTTCAATAAGGTTCAAAAAAGCTATTTAGGGCAGCGAAGACTCCAATCACGACATGAAGAGAAAAATGAGAGAATCTCTATGGGATAGCAAAGATCTCTTGCCCATTTCATATTGTCCCATAGCTGCCCGAATTCAGTGTGGAAAAATGTGAGGTTGTATCACATTGCTGGCATGAGCAGGTCTCTGCCTAACTGGCCAAAAATAAAACCTCCTTTCCGAGAATGAATGCTGTGGGAGCGACCCTCTGAGTGACAGAGATTTGCAAAATTGTGTCATTTGCCTGCTGCTACAGACAGTAACAAGAGACAAATAAAAAACACTTCTTTAGGATCACCTGAAAGATCGCTATGCTGCCCTCAGTGAACATTCCTTGCTGAAACCTTGTCTCTTCATTGAATTCGACTTGAACTGAACCCGATAAATCCTCGACATGATAACAGTGGCTCTGAAATTCAGTACTTTTCAATACACCTAACACAGGCTGACAGCGAGTTAAATACTGAGATATCAACTAATACCTTCTCTTGGGCGAGCATACCAATAACAATTACATCGTCGAGCTTGTGCGCACTTCCAAGCAAGGACTCAACGGTGCTGAACTTGACGGCTTGAAGTTGCTTGGAACGAGCTGCCCTCTGAAAGAAGCTTTGCGGTGTATAATGTAATACATTGCAAATAATTACAAACAACAATAGATCACCTGCGATACGAGCTGATACCTGTGTCGTATTGCTTCCGTGGCTTTTTCAACTGCTGATATCACTTTCGGTGCCTCTTCAACTAGCTTCATTTTCCGGCAGTTCCCATCCAGCGCAAATCGGCGGATAGAAAACGCATCAAAGACGTTGAACAACGAAGTGCTTAAGATTAGCAATAACCGGAATAATCAGTATTAAGCTTCAAAATTGCGTAAAGTACATGAAAAGGCGAAAAGCGTACATGCTGCTGATAGAGTTATAACTTGAGCGCTCACACTTATTACTTTGAAGCAAAAATATCACCCACCTTTCGCGCATACCTCTGTTTGAAATCTGAGTGAATATCTCTCGGATTACATCTTCAGAAACAACCGAGGTGGACACTGCAAAAAATGAAAATACAGTGCCTATAAAATAACCACACTGTTTAATAATCAACACCCACTCGTCTGTTTCCGAACAGTATCCACGATTTTATTCATCCATTTTTTCCGTTTTTCTTTATCGAACTTATAAATCGCTTCGACGCATATATCTAGCACCTCCCTGAACAGATTAACTACTACTCGAACAGTCGTCCAAGGAAAGTTACTGACTTCTTTGCTTCTAGTGCGTTGACTTTGAACAAGGATGACACTTCCCTTCTAACCTTCGCACGATCCAGCTGCTCCATTCTCTACAACAGCTTTAGAAAATATACGAATGATCGATCACTAGAAAAAAAACCAGATATGGAAACGCTACCGCGTGATATTCAACAACAAAACACAAACGAAACCAATTTTATTGGACATAATAAACAGACAAACCAACTTGGATACATAAAGAAATTCCCCTGAACAGAAAGGTATGATACGACAGTACGCTACCGACTGTTTAGAGCATGAGAGATGTGTTCCGTAAGACGAAAAGGGCGCACAATAAATACAGCAACTCCCGAATGAAGCAACTAATGAGGTGGTCCAGGGCGGAATGGCGCAGGTGGTCCACGCATGGGAGGCATACCCATAGGAACTCCGAACGGCGGCATCTTTAAAAGAAAGTCAATCAACAGCAATAGATAGGAAGAAAAGAGCAACATAAAATAATATCAGAAGAAAATTGACAACTTACCGCTCCTGGAAATCCGAATGGCGGCATTGGACCTCTCATACCGGCCACTGGAGCACCAACCATTGGCGGTCGTCCCATCATTGCAGGCATCATCGGAGCACCCATCGGTGCCCCTATGCCCGGTTTTCCAAGCGGTTTGGCAGTATTTCCTCCCGTAAACGCTCGCGCCGTAGCGTCAACTAGCTTCTGCGCCTGCTCTTCCATCCAGCGCTTAAAGGTCAGTATCACAAAAGAACACACCATATGAGAACATAAGCACATTCAGTAAAAAATCTCTGCACATAAAACATCAACATTGATGATTTGATATAGATATAGGTCATGCCATTTACCCTAATAAACTCCTGAGGTGGAAATGGATGGAAAACTGACTTTTCTTGTACATGCTCCTTCAAAGCCTGACCATACTCCACCAAGAAGAAGGGACACTACAGTTATGCTTGACTTCACGGATCCTACTTCAGTCGAAGAAAATCTCGTTGGAACTCCACTTCTCAGGGTGGTGTGGGATGCTGGCCGCGAATCACAAACAAGTTCTTGAAGTTTCCGTCGAAGGACGATGACGAAACCTCGACTAGTAGACTAATAGAGATATTTGAGAAGATGCTTACGAATGCGACATCCGTTTTCAAAAGTTTGGTTGCAGACCCACACATTGCTCTGACTCACATTGGTCCTCGGCAATCATTTTGAAAGTGAATGTTGAATTGATGATTAGCGCCCAAGAAATCCCAGGGAAACTGCGTTTCGGAGAGAAATTAATTATCCAAATAAAATCCGTGGAGTTTTAACTTTTAACTTTTAACTACTGCAAAAGGTATCAAGGATGACACAATTAGTGCCGCTCGAACATTTGAAGCAAAAATATATAGAATACGCTCAAATTTTGTTTTTCGACTGACATAAAGTAGGTTATTGTAGGTGGACAGCCAACAATAACCGCCATCGTTAACACGTCGAAGGGGCCAAAAGGGCAAACGTACTTGGTAGAACATTCGCACGTTTTCCTTGTGTTTACGACCACCGTTATGTGTCTTTCGTACAGACGGTGAATCGTGAGTGAGGAACGTGTCGCAGTAATCACAATAGTACTTCGGCATCGCCACTGAAGGTAGAAAAATACTCTAGAAAACCGAAAGAACATTCAAATGATCCGATATTTGAAGTAACTGCAACAATCACGATCATAACGAACACAGTGAAGAAAACTTTAATCGAAGGTTTGCTCACACTTTCACAGAAAGCGAAATTCTAAAACTCAAGTACATATGAATATACTATGGCGTAGTCAAAACTAAGGTAGAAATGTACCACTTTCTAGCACAAAGATTGCACAGTCATTTCAAGAACGACATCTTGAATGGAGCGCACTTATATAATATTTTCTAAATATTAACAATAACAACAAGGTACAAAACTAATCACACATGGTTAAACAGAGGACCCGCACTTATAGCTGTTTCAATACGTTCGCAAAAAAAGTGAAGCGAAACCAATTTTGGCAAACGACAGGTGTCGAGAAAAGCGCGTATCCAATTACTAGACGGCGAATTATTTTCTCTACATTACAATTCACATGGACGTTAGAAGAACAATCAAAACCTGTTACTGAGAGCACCGTGTTAGACAAGTGAATCCACATTTCTAAATACCTGCTTACCTTTAAGGAGGCAAAGATACAAAACCAAATAAGGTTCTAAACCTCAAGCAGCTTACGCAGCCACTTCGGAACTGGTAAACGATTTTTAACCAAAAACTTGTGAAGCGCTGTGTTATCAGGAAGAAAAATGTTATTTAGACGAGACCACAGATTTGGCGACATAGGTGGATAGATTCGTCCTTTCCCGCGACCGAGGCATTTGGTTTTGCCTTTGTTAACCTGCAACAACACATCAACTTAAGCGGCAATATATTTACAATAACACTATCACGTTCGCTTCTTGTAATATTCAATTTCATTAAAAACACTGCAGAGTTAGTCGCTTTTCTCTTCTTGCTCTATTTGCCGTTCTTAGCTTTCGACAACAGTTTCTGCATTTGACCATAAACACGACCAATAAGCACAGTATTCAATTGCTTTATCCGAATTTCTCCTTCATCCACTCATCGAATCTTCCTTTATAGTTTTTATTCGACACTCCTTCCCCTGTCACACCACTCCATTGTCGATAAATTCTACAACGAAACGACCTTGGCAAAGTTGGTGAACGAATTCTTTGCGTAGAAACGTTCCTTTGTTCTATGGCTAGAAGAAGGCAAAAAGAGGAAAGCAGTCACCTGACAATAGAAACCCTTTGAAGAGCTGTATCGAATAGCAGCACTAAAATCGAATTCAGGGAGAGACAATTTTTCGACCAATTCTGTTAACACCTGAAAACACAAATATTGACGTATGCAAGATGCGGATATCTAGCCTTTTTGTTGACAGATTTTTATTGACATGAGTAAACGAAATACAATGGCGACTTACAGCAGCAGGTTCTTCGCGCAGCCTTTCTCCGTCAACTAATATCATATTCGACATCGGAAAGAATTCAAGCCATCGATCTAGATGATGTGTGTATCACAGCAATGTTAAAAACAACACAGCAAAAAAATTCCCTTGGCGCAAAACTGCTAAGGAGAAACTCCACGAAACAACAGAGCAGTATGTTACGTAGCTCGCGTTATCGTCCAAATTTTGTCCATATTCCGAAATGCAACGCTGGCGAACTTTCTTGAGCTGTGGTGTGGCGGCATCCAAAACAATCTCCATATCACCCGCAGATAGAACTGTGCTGTCGTTGTGCGCTAACATATGCTAAAATGAAACAATAATACGTGGAGTTGATGGGTATTCAAATTAATAGTACACAGACCTGATACCAAGAATAGGCTCTTCGCGACGGATCGTACAGGATAACGACAATTTTAGCATTTGGAACCAAGGCAAATGCCTGCTTGGCAGCATTTGGATTATCGAAATATGTTGCACTTTTGTCGAACACAACATGAGCTCTAGAGAACTTCTGGGTATACCTGAAAAACAGGAAAGTTCGCAGCTTTCTTCTCTTTTTCGTAAACAATTATCGCCACAGCGGCGCACACATGAAAAAAGATTACAAAACCAGGAAATTAGGTACTGCCAAAAGAAGCTTTCTACAAGGCATAAACACAAAAAATTAATAACTACGATACATAGAACTAACCACTCTATTCCTTTATGATAATTGGCTCCACCGAAGAATTGCAACTCTTCGAAAGAATCGGGGATAGGAGCGTTGGTCGATACATTCGGATGCAAGGATAAAAATGTGGCTAGAGCAGAGGTACCTTAAAAATACTTATAAAGCTGATAGTTCCATAACCGTGCACATTTTTCCTATCTAGTAAGTGAACGTAGTGGTAGACGATACCATTTATAGCAATCCCTTAGAATATAGTTATCGTTCCTTGTTTTCGACAAGCACACGCGAGAGCGAGGTTAACCTCCGACGTCGAAAGCGGAGTGGTAAATTACAAATCATCCTATAGCTTGTTGGCTGTAGACCTATGTCTTAACTACTTAGAATGGGAATAGATATAATTTACAAAAAAGGTTGCAAAAAGGAAAAGCAGCGGTTCAACAGTAAAATATTTATGAACAGCTTACCAGTTTTCTGAGGGCCGACGATAAGAGTAGTTGGAAGAATTAAATTGGAGCAGTTCAACGACGGAGGAAGTATAGCCTTGTGGCGTATATCCTCACAGGGATTCTAAAACTGCCAAATTATTTCGAGCAACCGTTGTTCATCACTCAATTAAATATAAAGTCATCAATAATCCAGGATACACCACAAGTCCACGTGAAAAAAGTTGAGAATGATTTGCACTTACACTCCAGGTCGGCACCACTTCCTGAGGCATCAGGGAGAAATATAACTTTGCAGATTCAACAGGACTCTGCCAACGTAGTTGAATGTTTGTCCAGCATTGAACGAATCGAACGAGATTTTCAAACGTGTACAGAGCCAAGCGGTCATGCGCAAAGTTCTGCTGATGTGTCATGAATATGGAGACCTAGAACATCTTTCAGAAAATCTACCCGAAAGAGATAAATAGCAGGTGCAAGCTCTTAAAATTATGTCGTCTTAAAATTACGGGACAGAAGCTCACCGGATTCATCAGGATGGTGAAAAATAGTTCTCCTCCGTATATCAAACTCTTAAGTTTGGAAAAACCACCTGGATAGTTACGGAAAAACTGGGTATGAGTGTAGAGACCACATGTCTGTCGTGGGAGAACCTGAACGACAATGCATATCATTCGCATAAAGAATATACCAATAATAAAGAGAACGTGGAAATCGATCACTTGCAGAGGAACCGCTTCGACAAGAAGTAGTCCATACAGTCAACGAAGATTCCAATTAAAGACTGCGAGACTCCTATCAAACAAAAAACCTCACCGAAATATTCCTGTGTATGAATCCCTGTCTACTTAATGCAGGCTTAAAGTGAGGATATTCTTCCGTGGCAGTCACTTCTACTTTCCAAACCTGCAAAACGAATATACTGGCAGCCTTTCGCAAAGCACATATAAATATGAAACACTAACTTTCTTCCATGCAGCGTACAGCTCTTCGTGGACAGGATAAATACCATCATGCTGTGGTGCTATCGCGTACGGATATTTCACTGGCAGTCGCATATTCTAAAAAACTAAGACATTACAACTCCATTCATGCACAGCCGAAATTGAGTAAACTTTGAGCAAACTCGTGACCAAATGTAATGCTACTAATGCGAAAACTGGCTTTGATCGAATTCATCAAAATTTCAAGCCGGACCTGAGAGAAGAGGAAATTCTGGATCATGGTCGCTTCCATGTATGTCATATTATGTTCATGAGCATGATTGTGACGCCACATGTGCGGAAACCAGATGAACTTCTCAGCCAATTCTAAATATAAGTTGAGCAGCGCAAGAGCAGTAATAACACGAAAAGAGAAAGCAGAGAAATAAAAGAAAGCAAATGAAAGAAAGAAGATAATGTAAAATATACACTTAGAAGGGTGGGATAACGCACTCACCAACTAATAGTTCATCACCACGATCTTCGTTGTCGTCTCCGTTGCGAAAATAGCTTCCAGAGAATCCGAGCATGTAAGTGAAATTAGAGATGTACTTGCGAAGATTGCGCTGGCTCTCCAGTAGAGCTCTACAAACGTTGGAAACGGAATCCTCGATTTTTCTGTGAATTTCCATTGCTATCAGCACTTTGGCCGCTACCTCATAGAATTCAATCCGGTAGATTTCTACGAAGTGTA
Source organism: Nippostrongylus brasiliensis (assembly GCA_030553155.1). Classification (NCBI taxonomy): domain Eukaryota; kingdom Metazoa; phylum Nematoda; class Chromadorea; order Rhabditida; family Heligmosomidae; genus Nippostrongylus; species Nippostrongylus brasiliensis. The sequence goes on along the minus strand of CP130735.1, from coordinate 30,102,532 downwards.
TGAAAACTTTTTATACCCTTTACGGAAATCTTACAGCATCTAATTCTATGGCTAGAGGTGAAGCTCAAGTGACAAATAACACCAAAAACTTTGCCTTTAAAACAGCATGTATGCTTCACATAACTCTTGATGAAAAAAGACAAGTTACCATGCTCACCTAACGTCAGTGTCAACCATTCGCGTCCCACGGGCTCCAACAAAAATGTCATCGATGTCTATCTGTATAAATCTATCCAAACTCCATCCAATACGCCCACCGGAGGAGTACCACAGAGCATCGAGGAATGTCATCTTGAAAAACAGGTGTTTGAATAAATTCACATTTTTCGAATGGCGGAAGTCGGATGGTCCTTTCCCTTAGTACAAATAGCAAAAAGTATTAACTTGGTAAAAGTTATAAAAATGAGATCGAAAATGAGATTGACTTCTGAGGGGTGGATGCTAGGAAAATTGAGGTCATTTTCAATGGGAGCAGCAGCGCACCTTTTTAATCTCGTTGGCTTCTCAAGCACATTCAACAACCTCAGCTTAAAAGTTTGCTCTCAATAATTTTCGGGACTGTTATAGCGAGCAGCAGGAAAACCCAGTGCTTCATCTCACGTCCTTAAGAAAAAACTGTGAACTAACCTTTATCGTCCAGTCTGTTACGTTATGGCCGAAAAGGATGCGCTCCACATTGTCCAATTTTCCGTGGTCATGTACAACTGCTGCACGAGGCCTACCAAAAGCGTCTCTCGCTGCTAGCACCTAAAAATTCGTTACTGAGCCCAACTGATGTTGACGGTAAAGAAAGCCTTTGCTGGGAAGGGTAGCACAATTATTATGAAGATTTACAAAAAAAAACTCACTGTGGTATGTTCCTGAGATTCTTCGAACAGGACCCATTCCTTTGTATTAATATCGGTCCTTTCAGCGTCGATTCTCGAAATACGATGAATGGAGGAATTTGACACTTTCAGAGATACAACTTCCTGATCTTGCCAGAAGTACAATTTGGAGCCTTTGATTTTCACTTTCTGATAAGTGTTGTTAGGCCTCGATGGAAGAAAAGAGATTATCGGTGTTTTATACTCCTTGCAGTACTTATCAAGGAGTTGACGATTCCATTTGGCCATATTCAAATATTTGTAGTAGTTTTCGATAATAATGATAGAGTAACGACCACGTGTAGCAGTCGTGAGTAACGGTAAATTCTTCGCCAGCGCCTCCGCTTTATATGGATATTTAGATGCGTCGAGAATCTGGCGAAGTATGCGTCCATGACGTGAGTAGGCATTCTCGAGCAGAAGCAGAGCGCGGTTTTCCGTGGTGTTATGGTCGACAAAAGGAGATTCGTGTGAGTTGATAGACGAGGTCGAGAGGTTACAGGGGCATTCGTAGTGTGAGAGGCGTTGAGGTGGGTATCGAACTACCGCGATATCAGGACGATTCGAAACTCGAATTATTAGTAGAAGTGAGACGGCGATAGTGAATGCCAGGAGAATTTTGAGTGACTTGAGTAGCCACCGACTGCAGTAAGGCAACATCGTGAAAACTGCCGATGCTGTCAGCCATATTACATGAACCCCTCGCCTGAAAAAACATATAAATTACCCTTGAGAAACAAAATAACGTTTTGACGAACTCGAAACAGCACGAAAGTACGAAGCATATTAATCAGTGTGAAGCCTTTATTAAAAATCGAATTGGTGCAAACAATGAAAGACGTCATCATTTGCAGATGTATCTATTATGCGTACAAAATTTGTGAGCATGAATGAATAGATCTGCTTCGAATTGAACACCAAAACGAAGATGAAACAGGAGACTAGTGCAACAGTTGTTGAAAATTCCGCACTGACAGAGGTCACAACAGATGCGAAACAGCTACGCTACAAAAAATTTCAAATAGAATACAGCCGTCCTACATTACCTAGCAGTTTGTTTAGGTTAAGCGACATGGAAGCGGTCCTTGAATGAATTTATCCCTTCTTTTTTGCAGTTTCATAGACCTTATGGTGAAGAAGGAAACTTCTCGTTATGGCAAGCTCACATCACTCTTTGGAACGCTTAGCTTTCGTTTCGCCAGGGGCCCTAGCTCCCATCAGCTTTCACGAAATGGTGAGAGAAAGATGTCAACGAGCAGCACATTCGCCGTTCTTCCAAACTTATTTACAAATAGAAGGGGACTGTCGTTCTTGCAATTGAATTTTTTTAAAAAATGGAACAGTTTTCAATATTTTATGCCGGATCGCTGAGCGAAGGTTCCTCACAAATAACGGCAAATAAAATGTAGAAGGGAAACACACTTTTCAAAAATATATGGAACGTGTGGCACTTCTAACACTACACAGTCAAGTGATGGGACAGTGATTAATTTCGGTAATGCACCGAACGCTGCATTCGACACTATGCGCCGTTAGAAACACTGGAAATGCATAATCCGTGAAATGTCGAACAACGCAGTAATGACCCTCAAACGGCTGGGAAGTCGCGCAGTGGTAAGAAGTTCTGCGGTAGCGGCGCGTTCGCTGTCGTTGGAGCGCGTTGTTAATTAGCTGGGCATGGAAGAAGGTACATCGCGCTCTTGATGTGAGGGCTATAACCATCTGCTTGTCTTCTAACACGACTACCCCTTGCTTAACAACACTGATCTCATAGCGTTGCGATACTTGAATGTACACTTGTTCCTTCTTGTTATTCGTGTTGAATGATGAGCAAGTTCAAGTAGGTAGGAAGTGAGCATTTAATTGGGCGCTCGTTTTCGGCTACCTTCATTATTTCTTGGGCCCGCGTGGTGCATTGGTAAGAGGCGCTACTGACACCCACACGGCCAAGCGATCGATCCCGGCCCGGGCTTACCAAGCCCTCCATCCCCCCGGGGCCGGGTAAATTGGTACCAGACTTGTCTGAGAAGGTAAAAACATTGATTTGGTACAGCGGCTGGCCCCCGCAGGTCATTGTATAGACCAAACACGCATTCACATGCCTCTACGATTCTGAATTGAACACGAATGCGGCGACGCGTCTTCCGTGGGCTGATTTACTTTTACATCACTTCCTGCATCAAGATTGCATCTCATGAGGCAATTGGTGATGTCGAGAAATCGAAAATCTACCCATCGAACGTTATCGCGAAAGGCGTGGAAGGCCACCCAGTTTGGTCGCTCACCAAAATTTTAAAACGAGTTCTGGTATCTCAACCCCATAACCCTTATGTAGGATGAATTATGATCTACATATGCCACAGTTGTCCTGGTTCAGCACTTCAGGTATTGCAGAGAAAATCTATATCTATGCAGGTGCCTTGAACTGCTTTTCCTTTACGAGCTCATAAAACATCGCATTGAAAGAAGTTCAGGTAACGGCTAGCGCACTATAATAGGTCCTTCAATCGCCTTTCTTAATGCAGCAGAAGTTTGGTTTCGTATATTCAAAAAGGCCTATTTTGGCTTTGAAGAAAAACAGAAGTCGAGGAGGGCAGTTGCTGTGGATTACGTGGCTCTTCTGGAGCTGGCTTTAGCGGATGCCCGGCGTAGAACACGTAAGTTGATAGAGCGATTCGAGTGCTATATACCCTCACAAACTGCCTGTCTCCGAGGCTTTAGAAAGACAAGGAGATAGGAGACATGAATGTGGCATGGTTTGGCGGCCACCATCTACAGATGGAGACGGGTGCATGCACGACCATCTCAACTTTCCGAAGGGATTTCCATTCATCCGGCAATTTGGTTAGTGGCAGCAATTAGTGGGTAGTGTGCACCAATCACACACCAAATTTCCTGCTGCTCACTAGCAGCAAACCAGGGAAAATTTCAAAATCGGCCACTGCACCTGAAATGGGAGATGACCGGTGTGCAGTTGAACTGCAAATGAGGCATTCGCTAGAAGCTGCTACCTTCAGATGCTACTACCACCATCGATGTCTGAAGTATCCACTTCGCTGGTGAGGGAACAGCCGTTCGTGGAAATATGGGAAAATCGTCTTCAGTCACAATGACGCGCATTCACATAATTATAAGGAGACTTGGAGAAATTCCAAAATCTCCGATGGAGTTTTCTTACCTACCCAAGACATTCGTCAAACCTCGCCCCAACAAAATAACATTTGTTCCATTCAGTTACTAGAGAACCAACTCGACGAGTGAGAGCACTTCAAAACATTGTTCGATGAATTCATTTCATCAAAACTCTAGAAATTCTGTACGATGAGAGTTCAAATTTTATCTTGTAAATAACAAGATGCTGTTGATGGGAATCATGCATATATATGTCGGATGTCGAGTGGAACAACGGAGAGAAACAAATTTGAAAAGAATGGCAGAAGTGGCGGGAAATTTTTTCAACGACGTAACATATTCCGGCAACGGGCCCGTCGCAGCGGAGCTGAAAGTGCATGGCTCCCCTCTACACAGCACTGCAGGGGACTCGGATAGTTTACCGCAAGGGCAAAAAGGATGGTGCAGATCCCCTCAGGACACCTGTCGCAGCGCAGTGCGCTACTATCAGCCTGCGCCAGCTGCGAAGGTCGGGCAACACTGCTCCGAGTCCTCGCGCACAACACCATACAAAAAACCAAGCTGCAGTGCTGTATAGAGGGGAGCCATGCATTTTTAGCTCCGCTGCGACGGGCCCGTTGCCGGAGTATACCACAGGCCTTAGAGAGAACGCTCCTGCCAAGGATGCTGCTACGAACGGACGTATCGAACTTCTTGGCGTGTTTCGTTTTCAGGAGTTGAACAAACAAGTGGAGAATCCTCACTGCAACGTCGTCATGGCTCGTGAGATCCTGCCGATAACAACTCGCGCTCGTGCATTTACATTCGATGCCGCATACCACAATATTTCTTCACTGATATGAGGTTCGAGTAGTGACCTTTTCTCAGTTTCTATGGTTGTTACATAACAAGCGACGCAGTGGAGAAAGTACATGACAAATAGAGACAAAAGCAGGCGACCCATTGACAGCGCACGACTAAATGTCAAGTGGAAGGAGAAGTTCCAGCCGAAGGATCCCAGAAATCTGGGCAATAATTATTTTCTCTTGGTGTACGAAGCGAAAGAAGAAAATAGCTAACAGGTGAAGTGAATGGAGTTGATCAAGCCCTTGAGGATGGTCAATGCAGATCGCTTTACTTGTTAATCCTTTCTCTCTTTCTGTACCACATTCGTGGTCCATTTATAATCAATCTATACAGTGATTTGAGGAATTCAGCTAATGCTCAAGTCAGTGTCATCACTTTCCCATATCGATCTGGCACCACAGTTCCTGATCGATGGAAGGTTTGGATGGTTTTTGGGAGGATCGATCTTACGACAATACGAATGTTTCGGCATCTCTTACCAATAGCAACGCCTAGAAAAACTCTGGTGTGACATTATTCCATTTGTATATTCTTTTATTACATTAACAAATGTCGAGTTGTATCAATGTTTCGTAGAAAATGTGAGCTTTAACAATCTACTGTGATATTTCCTTCGTTCATCTTCCGTCTCGTGTGATAACGTACCTGAAATAGACATTCAAGGGTTACATTAATACGGCTCCACTGACTGCTGTGTAGCGCTCTATGTATCACCATGACCGAAGGGACCTAATAAGTACCAGCCCTGGACTTCGTCTGGTCCGCTTTTCCTCTCGATATTCATTTTCCTCATATCTGTCGAAACGTTTTGCCTTCCCAGTAGCGATTTCAACTTTCTTTGGGTCTGCTTTGGTAATACCCCTTTCTTTAATAAATCTCCATCTACGAGTTTTCCTCTCGGTCAACTGCCGTCGAAATTTAGGTAGATACTGGTTCACTGCAACCAGAACGCAGTGCAGTATTATGTTGAATTGGAGTACCCGACAATGAGGTGCATCGTTGAAGCGGGCCAATGAAAAAGTAATTGGACATCATTCAATGAATTTGCTGACCACGAAGTCAGGAAAAATTGAATTAAGCGCCTCACATAAACGAGGTTCCTGTAAAATTGGGAGTCCAAGTTGTTGTTGGTCTGTCCATGAAATGTCCGATTGAATAGGAGCTCGTGTATACAGTCTACAATGCCATAGTCAAACTGCGGAAGGATCTAAAATAACGGGATTCACTGCATGGGGTCGCTCGTGCGATATCCAGTTTTTATTCATTTCTCTACTACGCTCAAAAGCTTGCTAACCTAAGCATGTTAGTATCAATAGAAATAATTGAACAGCCAAAAAGAAACAGAAAAATAATAAGCAAAATGAAAAAAGCATGACCTGGCTAGCAAAACCACTCAAAGTGGTTTTGGAGAAGGAAAAAATCTCATGCTCGACACCAGCTTGCCAAAGGCGGGCGGTAGAGCAGATTTTCCAAGTTAAGGAGCACATAATGGAAAAAGAAGAGCGGGAAATGACTAAGATGTAGTGGGCTCAGAGACAATTGCGAATTTTTCTTTTTTTGACATGCAGAGTGAGAAGTTTTTTGGTTAAGAATTAGTCGAAATTTTCGCCAAGCTGAACCTAAAATATCATGTTGTCAATAAGTGCTTCAATTCTCCCTAGACACGCAATCGAGTCTGGCCTCAGTCTCACAAGTACCTCTTTAATCGTTGACGTTTTCCTATCGCTGGATAAAATCAAATTATCAGCTGTGGATTTGTTCCCTTACTACCTGCCTTGGAAAAATTTCGGTGAGGTAGCATAGAGTGAATAAAGAAGCCACATAACTCAAAAAAGGCAAAGTCGGCGTTTGTGATTGGCATAGCCGAACAACATCTGCAGATTTGATATATGGTACTTTCAACTGAAGTATCTGTTTTCCAGAAATACAGCTCAAAACAAAGGTTCGGCGGCTAAAAGTTGATGTTAGGGGTAGAAACTAATCTGAACTATTAGGCAGGTAAGAAGTTAATCTTGCTGCTGGATAGCAACAAGTTTTAGTTGACTCTGATTTTCGAAAATACATGTCAGCAGTGCAATGTGGAAAAGTAACACAACTTGTTCGCAAGTAGTCTCGGATTGACTGATAGCTGGGCAAAATCCTCGATCCCGAAGATGCAAACTTCGTGGCGAAATTTCCGTGATAGGCAGTGGTCCGAGGAGGTTGCACGCCAAAAAGTCACCCTAAATCAAATTCAGGATAGGTACTATTTTAAAAATAACGTCGAACAAAAAATAAATGTACATGAAATTTTGCCATGGTAATGGCCTTTTACCTACCATAGCTGCGGTTTGAATTACTATGGGTCAAAAGCCTCACTAATAACGGTCATCGGTTTATGGAGAGAACAACTTTCGCTGTGGCCTTCGAGCACGTCAGACCTCTCGGTAATCACGAGCGATGCTACCATGAAGGAAGCTCCATCTCACTTTCCTTGACTTCATGTATGCAAAGGTGAAAAGTGAAGGTAAAGGTGTTGGCGTTGATCTGTCCATTAAGGGCGTGCTGCAGCGGTTGTGTTCAAGTCACTGTCGTAGAGGCATGGTGAACGCGTATTTGGTATATACAATGGCTTGTTCGACCAGGTGAGGATCAATCGCTCGACCGTGCGGGTGTCAGTGTCCCATGTCAGGGCAGTAAGGGTCCTTACGGACCCGACGACGTGCAATTTGAGCGACGAATTAGCGGTTATAAATGAAATTGAGCGAAACACACGACGACGAGCATTCTCGTCCAGGCGGCCGCATTGGTCTAATCGATCACCGCGGTCACTGCCGTGGTGAAGATTGCGAATTCGTCGCTCAACTTTTTCTCGTCTGGCCTGTAAGGGCCCTAAGGGCTCGTTTTACGCCGCGCGGTGAAACTGCAAAATTGAAGCACAATCAATGATTAACGTCCTTGATCGAGTTTGCTCCTTTGCATTAGTGGCACAGTCCGGTGGCGTCTCATATAGGCAAACTTACTGGTCGTTCGGGTTTTTAGAAGGCTTCTATTCCTTATTAAAAGAGATTTTGAGGAAATTCACTTTTTTTCGTTTAATTTCTACCCTATGTGATTATATGCCTAATTTTTTTTTGCTTGGACGCGGCATCACCGGACTGTGCCACTAACGCAAAGGAGCAAATTTCAATGAATGGCATTAATTATTGATTGCGCTTCAATTTTGCATTTTCACTGCGCGGTGTCTAAACAAGCCCTAAGAGTGTGTTATAATATTAGCATGTCGAATAGAGGCATAGTATGAAGAATTCCCTTCAATGTATCTTACACATGAAGGATTTGATAAATCCTTCCAACTCAACACAAAATTTCAACAGTGTACCATCTTCTCCTTAATCTTATAGTGTTACGCTAATTCGTTTTCACCGTACCGTAGATCTATTGCTCCCCTGCCTGTTTTGTGCTACTCATTAATTTCCTTCGCCCACCTTTTGACCAATAGTTCATTAAAAAAAACTAAATTGTCAGTGTTAGAGCAATTCGCATTTTATAAGGTCACTACCGCGTTATGTAATCAGTGCGATATCCCTTGTTCACGCACTCTCCAGTGAATCTTCCAGGCATTTCCAAAGTGTCGCTGACGTGTAGTGATGCCAAAAGTACTTCATCCGCACCAATCACCTGGATACACTCTATGAGATCATGATTCAACGCGAATAAGGAATCATAAGGAACTGTACATCGCTGTCCAGCTGATCAATAAGAGCTGTAAGATTCGCGACGGTCATCATCCATTGTACAGCATCCCGTGACAAGGAGGCTTGCACAGCCCCACGGGCTATAGTTATCGAGGTATTTTGTAGGCTAGGTGGTCCTGCAGAGATCATATTATGAAAAGTAATGCATGACTGTAAAAATGTAAGTTAAAAAGGCAAAGTGGTCTACGTTGATCAGTCTCCTAAGAACTCGTCAATCCCATGCAAAACGTGTAGACATAGTGAATCAAATTTGGCCTACATACTGACTCTGGGGCCAACCACTATAACAAGGAAGTGCTTCTACCTCCCCAGAAAATATACCAGTTTACCCTACCCAGAGGCATAGAATGTTGGCTAGAACGATCAATCGAACCGGCGGGTAACAGTGGCGCCTCTTACCACAGCATTTTTGATATCCCCCTTTGAGATGCAATTTCTGTTTGGTCAATTTCAATGGCTCGATTCAAATTGGTACTAGAATTTTATGCAGTTTCGGGTCCTGTCCGCATTGATAATGAAGGACCCATGTGGTGCAGTGGTAAGAGGCGTTACTGACACCCCCTCAGTCGAACGATCAATCAGGCACGAACCAACCAGGCCTTCCATTACCCCGGGGCCGGGAAATTTGGTACCACACATGTCTCGGAACGTGGAAACACTGACTCGGTGTAGCGACTAGCTACCGTAAGTCATGGTATAATCCAAACACGCATCCACCAAGCCTCTTCCATTCTGAATTGAACACGAAATATTTAAATAGTGGCGCCGCGTCCTTAGGAGACTGACTCAACGCCAAAATCTCTACCCTAATTGTTTCTGAAGCTTTAGGAATGAAAAAAAAGATGAAAATAAGGAAAGTGAGCAGCATATCCAGCTCACTCAAGAAACATGAGGTGAGCGGTATGGCGTGACTACATTAATGAGGAGGTTTTTCTAGAAATAGTCCATGAATAGACGAACAAACACGAAGAGCAGCATTATTTTTGCATCAACCTGCTAGTACTCGCGCGTTGTAGTCTATAATGAGCTATAGTTGCTGCATAATATGCTAAGGAATAACAAAGGAAAATACCATTGGGGAAGAGCCCGAGCGATTGCGCGTCCCACTTCGCTGACTGATTCCATCGGTCTTTTTCGCAGGGTCTCACGTAAATATCGTTCACACCTCCAAGCGAATGAAGTATGTACACCACTTCATACACGCTCTTGATCATGACGTCGTAATTCTAAACCGTTTAAATCATCGATTGTTCAGCAATAACGTTATTCATTTCACGCACGATCATTCCTTTCATTTGATGACAGAAGAATGTCCTCTTCATTTCTTAAACAAACTACAAAAATTAGGCGCACCTGCATCAGTATAACGTATCCCCAGCCCTCTTTACCGATGAGCAGCTTGAGGCAATCCTGGTGAGCGCGATTCATGTTTCGACCACTGCTTGTTATGTTGTGTCTGTCTAGGCACAGTAGTTACGGACTGTGTATTAATGCTTTTTTCGTTAGGCATTCATTGTCTCGACTTTATTTAGCTGTTTCCGATTTTGCCTACAGAAATGGAAAATACAGAAGATCGCCGGGGTGCTACCAGCCTTTAAGAGCCTGTCCTGGTGAAATACACCAGGACAGGCTCTTAAAGGTACAGTAGGTCGGCAACACTTCAACCCACCTCCAAGTAGGGTTGTTCTCCACTTGATGGCCCCTTAGAAATACTCAGCTACTCTATCTGCCACTTCATGGATTCTGCTCTGCATAAGATTACCCTTAGCAAATAATGATGCATTCTATAATGGACTTATAAAATGCATTCTATAGTGCGTTGGTAAAAGTGTAAACCGATCGTGAGCATCTAGTACATAAAAGGACGTCTGGGCATGAATTGCAGAGGTAACATCTCTCTAACAATCAGAAAGTAGAAACGGTAGCGGATAGACCTACATTTTGCAACCATCACATTTGGCAAACACCCAGCTAGAGTGCTTATATCATCGAAGAACTGCTGTTCAGCCTTCAGATCAACTGAGAAGCAAAAGTAGTTTTGAGGATGATAACTCGACATCAGCTCGTCTTCGAGGAACTCGTAGGCCTAGAAATCGTTGCAAATTTCGGTATTTGAACGAACAAGGAGCGCCGAAATAGATTTACACAAACTTCATACACTATCCGTGCGTAGGCAATGCCGAAAGCTATTCGATTTCGTGCAGCAGAAAATAGGACCCGCTGGTGAATCGAGTTGCAGTCCATCTTGAGTTTACGCGGCACTAGGCGTGGTCGCTTTAGTGCAAGATCCTTTGTGTATAACTGAATATTCAAGGCAGACAGCATCAAATTACTACAGCGCCACTTTATAAAGCATGATAGGGGTTATTTCCCAATGAACAAAAATGATGAGCATCTAAAGGAACAAAATATTAGTAAATCTTATTGTTAGTGCTAGAACACTATGATGGCAGTCTCGTGCAGGGAGTATTTGAATAATCATGTTATCCTTCTAATCCTTTTTTAACCCCTCAATTTTTGGTCCCTTGCCCTTTCGATTCCTCGTCTGGTGGCTCATCGCTAGACGACGCTCTGCCTTTGGCTGGGCTAACACGCTGGGACCCCAGTTGGGCATGCGGCGTAATTGAATTGAGGTGGCCCAGTCCGGGTGGACCTCAAATGCGGCACCTTTCAGCGCATGGGAACGCCGCTGCCGCCGCTCTATCGCTGTGGTACATCCGGTACTGTAGTAATATGTAGTAATAGGGTTCAACACTGTTGTAAGCAAAGTAATAAAACATCTGCTTCTTTCAAGAAACGATTTGAACGATAGCAGATCGTCGTTGATTTTGATATTCAAATACAATCATTCTCACCTTTCCATCAAGAATCAGTCTTCCGCAGTCGATATGTGCAGTTTCAGGCTTTCGGGTGAACTTGGGAAAAGTGCACCAATCTCGTTCCTTAAAAGACTTACATGGAGCGAGATGGTACTCCAATGAGTAAGTTATAGCAGCTCACATGGTAGGCGTGGTTGTCGCTCCATAATTCTGTAAAAACACTTGTAGAAAGATCACATACGACTTTCAAGTTCACCTTTTGGCAAAATGTATTCCAGCGAAACTACTCAGTTAGCACATGGATGGATCAAAACAATATAGCCTGTCTTTCAGTTTACAAAGCACATTAAGTTTGGACTTTTGAATTCGAGGTGGGCCTTGTTCGACCTCTCTGTCTGTGGGTGCAATGCAATCAATGGAATTACGACCATAGCTTTACGCTTCACCAATCAAGTCAACATTTTTCTTCAGCGAGAAGGAGACACCGGAATTTTTCGTTTGATCGAAATGGCCTCTCAAAGAAACTCACGTACTGAATGAATATTATATTCCAGAGAGAGCATGGCGACAAACACAGACACAGCTGCGGCCACTGTCAGGCAGACCACACTCCACCGTAGAAACTTTCTCGCCACGGAGGAGGACGTCATTTGAGTAAACCGAGCTCTCAGTCCTTAAATGCCATCAGTCTACTTATGAGTGAATATGGCGAGATCGTGAGAATAAGCTGAGCAAGGAAAGAGATGAGTTCTAGAACTTTCAGAGCAAATACGTATAATATCGATATCAGCGGTATTACAGTACTATTTCTCGATTTCTGAATTACCAAAGCATTGCAACATGATAACAGGATGTGCGAAAAATTAGTCGCGCGTGATTTTTGACTCGATTTATACTAATGCATCAGGTTGGAAACCTTCCAGTTCAATGTTTTTATGGTGTCAGTAAAAGTTTACGAGTCATTTTCTTGATGAGAGTTGAGTATGGTAACCAAAGCTCTTCTGATAAAAATGAGATGTTCGGAAAAAGAAAATGTATATATTTATCAGACAAATGAGAACGAATGAGAAAAGAAAAAGACGCCTGTTCCGCCTCTCAACCCCACACACACAGGAAAAAACAGTACATCGCTCAACACGTGCTAAAAGCCCCGACTACACGAACTGGGTTTAGGTCAAAAATTTTTCTTCGAAGCTTCGCCTGCAGAAAGGATCTGATGTCCGTTTTACGGATTTCGGCCGATTGGGAGACTGGTTAAACAGTGTATAGAATAATCGAATAAGTTGCGCGAAACGTTTCCTACGACTTGACATAATTGATGAGTGTGATTTGAGGTCGTTGGTCCAGATTTTTCATTCTAAATTCTCACTACAGGAGTTGCACGGTAAAGAAGCAAGAATATTACTAACAATAAGTATGACCAATAGTTATCATTGAATGCATCATAGCTATGGAATGATGAACACTATGAAAACGAGATACTTCGCAAGCTCTGAATATATAGCAAATGCGGACACTGAACGGCCACCGAATTACTGGCAAGTTTGAAAATGTTTGAGTTGCAAAAAGATTATAAAGTCGTGGTTACTGTGGTTCTCCAAAAGTAGACTGTGGAAAGGCGACGACACAGTTCTGGACGGGAGCGTCACATGTAAAATTATTCTAATCTGTTTGATATCATTTGATTTTGTTTACACTTTGGATAATGCAGATGTTCATTGTAATGCTAGGCATTGTTTGCCTCAAAAACCAGTCCCCGAACACGGCGACGATCTTTCGAAAAGTACTGTGAAATTATTTTTGGACTTGAGTTCGCTTAAATGGGTAGTTCTTTAGTTCAGCCAAATAATTTTTGTTGGTTGTGTTATACATTTCTGAATTAATAAGCAAATGTAATGAGAAATACTGCAAACGACTCTTTCCCGTTTTCACGTCTGTTACGGACTGTTGTAAGCGTTCTCTGGTATGCAATGAAAATGGCTTCATTTTTATCGTCAAAGGACAACTGATAAGAGCCGTACTTTACAGGTCTGACATTTTTTCCGAACTGGTGTCTCCATCGTACCATTTTGATTTAAATAAGGGGAGGAACGTGTGATGAAGTGCACCGTTTTTCCGTCGAACATAGAGAAAGCTGAACATTCCCTTATTCATAAAGTTTAGAACATTGAACAAACTCTTTTCAGCTACATGTACGTAAGACGTATCAGTATCGTACAGAGAAGTCCCTATCCATTCGACTTCCAAGATAATTATCCATGGCTTCTAAGGACAACGGCGCCTTCTGCGACCGAGCGCTTCTTCGCTCGTCTTCAGTTTCTGCAAAACTTCTCAAAGTTGGATAACTGCTGTAACTAGACGGCTCACTCCAGACACCTCTGATCAAATTCTCCGCCAACCAGCCAGCGTTGTAAACATTGCTGAATTTCACCTCTAGAGGTGTGAGATTTCCGCACTTACTTAGATGCTTAGATGACCCGGCTTCACTGAACGTGCGGGCCCCATTACGACTTCCATTCGCATCGTTGTCTCTCGTTCGTCATCCGGCTTGTTGGTCGAAGTTGACTGTGACGAAGGCGAGAATCAGCCGTTCTGGAATACAGCTTATTTTTAACACGCTCGACGAACACATCAGACCGTTTGGCAGATCGTCCACAAGCCCGCGAGCAAACCCGCAGCAGCCTTCTCATTATGTGAATGGCCCATAAATGCTTGTCTTCCGACGTATATTCCGCAGACAGGGCATCTGCCTTTGATCGGAGCAGCGAAGTCCGGCTCGGTGTTGGGATAGCAGGGTGAACTTCAGAAGACACCTTTCAGAAATTTAGAAGAGATATTCATAAACGAACCTCACTCTCTATTCTGTGATGTTCCCTCACTGTAAAGGATCAAAGCAGGAAGTCACGTCATGCATTAATATCTACATTTGTCGTTTGGAACCACAGTCCTGTTGTGATTGATCAGAGCAGCTCCAAAACTATTGCTAAATAGTTCACTCTTGCGCACTCAACAGCGTGCTATGAATGAAAGAAGGAAAGAATGGATGACTGAATGCGTCACCAATCACCAGGGGTGTTATTCTGTAGGTTGGTCTTCATAAGAGGTAAAAGGTAAAGGTATCGGCGTTGATCAGTCTTCTAAGGACTGACCGCCGCATTCGTGTGCCATTCAGAATCATAGTGGCATGGTGTGTCTACCCTATACGACGATTTGCAAGGGTTCAGTCGCAATAACAAATCAGTGTATTCACCTTTTTTCAGATCGCTCGACCGTGTGTACTTTGAAAAGTCGAATGATCGAAACAGGAAGAAAATGGAAGTAGAGATTCATCATAAGGAGAGACGACTCCTCGAGGCTCATCAGTAGGGAAGGAGTGTGTAGCAGCTCTGGTTTGGTATATATACGGATGAGAGATCAAAGATATGGCTGACGTGAGATCAATCGCTCGATAGAATGTGTACGTAATATTTGTATATAATGCACTCATTACGTTACAAATCGAGTTACACTTTGTGAATTTGTTATTATTACCAAAGTTTAAGAGGTTGTAAACACCATCAACTTTCCTTTTATGGAAACGTGTAGAACGGTAGTATGGGTTATTTTGGTTTTTTGGCCGAAGATCAAACGTTAAGGAAGTTACCTGAGGTTTTGGGGGGACTGCCCCCAGGGGTTGGCACTCCCTTGAGAAAGCTAAACCGGAGGCGTGGAACCTACCCTCCCTTGCCCAGTTACCACTTTTATAAACCCCATCGGGTTAGCTTTTTTTGGTTTTTTGTTTTTTTTGTTTTTTTTTGTGAAAGTTGAGGGCATATACAACCTCCGAATTGTGGAGAATGAACAACGGAATAGATGTAGGCCATATGGTTTTAACGGAGGTTCATCCGTGTGGATTCCTTGCGCTTATATGCTAGTAACGAAAAACGCATCCGTGTGGATGCACCAAGATTATCCGTGTGGATGCATTTGTGCACAGACTGCTGGTTGTCGGCTCACATATTCTGTTTCGACAATTGCCAATAAATAATTTCAGGCATAAGGAGAGACAGGACACTCCTCGAGGCTCATCAGTAGGGAAGGAGTGTGTAGCAGCTCTGGTTTGGGGGGGGGGTATATATACGGATGAGAGATCAAAGATATGGCTGAAGTGAGATCAAATGAGGAGTCAAGGTATAGGCAAGGCCCTACTGGAGTTGTGCCCCTTACAGCTGCTTGATGTGTGACTTTCACTGCTGGTTGTGCTCGTTTTTGCCAATAAATAATTTCTTAGTATAGGCAAGGTCCTACTGGGGTTGTGAAGCTTGACGTGTGACTTCAGTGCTCGTTTCACGCTGCACCCTCACCACTTGTACACCTACGTTATTGACGATGTAAAGTTCGTCTATAGTACGTTAAAAGCTGACCTTCAGCCGCTATTAACACAGAGAAGACTCACCTTTGATAACATAATAAGGTAGGCTACGTTGTGTTTTGCAAACGCACTCTTTTTTCTTGATAAGAGTTGATCGTAGTGCTTTGGATGGTATCCGTGCAGACACCGAATAGATACAATGGCAAGTTCTGTACATTATTGAAGCATTTATTCATACATTCGGGATGCGCTGACGCTCAGTTATGTTCAGAAAGTTACATCGCTATCTAAAAGCTGAGAACCAAAGAACCATTAGGTTCAGATTAGTACGAAGAGAATAGTTGTGAAAATAGTCGGCAAAAGCAATAACGTCGAATCGAGGAAAATAAAGACAAGCAAAACCCGAAATCCTGAGTCTTGACTACAGCTAGTACTCAGACACTCAATTTGGAGCATCCGCCAAGAAAAAAAAACGTTGATTAAAAATAGCTAAAATCGGTGATCGGTGTATAGCCGACGGGTGATCAAAAAATCGGCTGAAAAGCGGACGACTGTTAGTGATATGAAACCCCTGCTGTGATATAAGTGTTAAAAACGCAGTATGAATAAAATACATATTTATTTGTTAATACATAATCATAATCATAAATTGTTAATACATAATTAACAATGAAAAGCCGCATTGAACATAACATAACGATAACATCTGAACAAGGAGTCCGATCAACGGCAACAAGCACATACAAAACAACTGATCGGGCTTTGAGCTTACCGTTTTTCCGATAGTTTTTGATGAAAAAGAATTGAACAGCGAATTGAACAATGCGACGGAAAGATGCGCTCGAAGGCAGGCTGGATTGCGAATAAATGGATATCTTAAACAGTCTATATTAGAAGGTGCTCATTTTATTTTCCAAGAGGTGATTGACATATTCCTTATTCCTAAGCGTTGGGCATCGTGCAATAAACGTTACACCAAAAACAGAACATTTTAGGTATCTAAAAGGATGCTATTTTGGTACACAACCTCCTCCCGGCGTTTACGATGTTGCGGCGGTGCCGTACTTCAAGTTTTTTTCGCATTTCCTGACCCTTTACGAAAAATTTGATTTTCAAAAGGGTTCAACGTTTTTCAACTGAACTTACTAAGTTTACTCGCACTGGTAACTTATCGGCGAATTTCTTCAACAAAACAACGACATTCTGCTAATTAGTGGAACCCACAACCGATAGTGAAGCAGATAGACACTCTAGCCACTTAGTGGTCCGTAAAAATGCAGAATTCGCCAACAGTCCTTGTTAGAAAAGGTTCATTCTGTGTTTGAAAACTGTGTTATACAAATTGATATTCAATGAGTACGATTCTATCCAAGGGAGACACCCAGGGATTACGGGAGAGCGCAGCATGGGGTACAAAGTGTCGCGCGCCAGTGGTGAGAACAGGGATTGAAATCTCGTGTTCTTCACGTGGAATATTGCACGTAGTATTACCGCCGTGGAATGTTGCACGTTGTATTACCGCCGATGAACATCGCGAAGTCTTCCCGTGAAGTTATTTCCCAATCCAATTACAAGAAATGGGTGTGACCCTCTTGCCACACTGCATCTTTCTCGATTAATGCTGCTATGCCGGGCGAGATTATTCGGTGGATCTAATTCTTAATATGGCCATGCGCTTCGGCCCTTTCGTCGTCTTCAAAGGCCAAAAAAGTGGTCTGATAATTCTACGACCATGCGACGAATCCTCCTTAGCATTTCTTAATTACTAGTTGGATCCTACTCTAACGATAAGGTCGTAATTATGAGAACAAAAAACTCACCTACTCGTGTAAGTCTGAAGTCATGAATTTTCGTATCAAATTGTAGTCTCCTGAAGGCTCGACAGGGTCGACACACCTGGCCATAGTGAAGACTAGATTCATCCCACACCAAGTTTGGCATTGCAGTATAAATCAGCATGACTTCAGTGAGTTATTGCCAGTTTTCCAATAAATGTCGCCAATGTGTTGTGGAACGTAGCCTTTGCTTAAACATGGTATCCATAAGCACAAAAGTTCAAATTCAGACAAAATTGAGTCTCCTGTGAAATAGCAGTCGTAACTTTCCAAGGATGGTAAACATGAATAGTAGACGGAAATTCGGGAGATTTTTCGGTGGCCTGCGGCAGGCCGGTGATCAGCACACGTTGTATTTGAAATGAGGCTACCTGCAGCTTTAAATATGCTTAAACAGCAAAGAAATTCGAGCGATCGTTATTCCTTCAGTTTTGCGTTCACATCGGTTGCCTTTACGATCTTTACTGAGAACTGCGTCACGATGCGAGGCTTTTGCAGCTGCTCTCGTTTCTCAAGGTCCAAGGTCCACGCCACGGAAGTCCAATGTCCGCTCGTTGAAGGCGGGGAAACTTTCTCCTCTGCGTTTAACTGACTCACGGCCGCCCTATATAATAGAACTGAGCCTCGTAACTTCCACCGTGACTACTTTGTAGCCAGAGTCAATTTAAAGTATTGAGTTTGCTATTTGAACGCCTTTTCAATTCAGTGTTCAGATTCAATTATGATCACAATGTTCTTCCGTTTCCTGTTCAAATTGCCTAGTACGAAATGTTCAATAAAATCTAGTCTACAACTCTAAACTGTCTGATGCGCATCTCTGGTTAAGATGTGTATGCATAACATGTGGGGCTGCTTAGATATTAATTTTTAACAGCTATGGAGGTGAATATATTGGTGCGACACCCCGCCTATTCCGAATCAGAGACAAAGATACCTAGGAGGAAGTACAAAACACGCCACACTATCGCATTCAGCTGCCATAGGCTAAACGATCACAGCTGTGTCGATTTTGGGGTCCCATTCAGAATTGTGGCCCGCGAGACCCACCCGTTGCTCTCAAAAACCTCGAGGGATCCTGAGTTCATGTCAAGAGCCCGAGGCTGCCGTAGGGCGTCTGTATAACCGTAGAACTAAAAACGTAGGTTAGTCTTGCGCTTCGAAAGAGGTTGTCCGCGTCTTTCTGCTCCGAAAGGGTTATTATTCACATGGTCTTCAGATTTTCGCAAAGATCGGTGCGATTTGATGGTCTTTATCAATGTTTGAACAATTTCCACTTCTAGAAAGGCGCTATTCGCGAAAACGCCAGCTTCTTTGTTCCTGACGAGATCCCTGCCGATAGTAAAAAGGTATCATGAAAGCCATAAACTACAACACTTTTATTTGCCTTGTTTTTTGGAAGGGCTGGTGACCACAACGTTGGCGATAATGCCCAGTCGTTCGTCGGGTGCCTGCGCTGGCTCATGGGCCCCCGAAATTCGCGGACATTTATGATCATCGATCGACCTCTTCTTGTCGGTTTACCTTGCCCTTGTCGCAAACTTGTTTGAATCCAGTTCCCTTAGAAAACGACGGTGTACCTTCTGCAGTGCATTGCCGCCGTTGAAGAACATTTCTTGTGGTTTACTATCGTAAGCTAATAAACTTGGAGGAGTAACTCAGAATATCTTGCTCTGTATTTCCCCTTGCAAACGACATTGCTCGCAGAGAAATGTTCAGCAATAATGCACCGTGAACTATAAATGCATTTTTCTCTTCTATTGTAAAACGGCTCCTGTGTCTTCACCAGAAAATGGCAAAATTTTGTTATTCCAGTGCATTTGTTGCTTGTTCCGAACGAACTTTTGGAGGAATGTTGGCTCCTTGTCTTCGTTTCAGCCAAACTGTTTGGTAGATGTTGAATCTGTTTCTAGCGGGTTTCTGTATTTGTTTTTTTCGCGAGTTTCGTTCTCACGACCAAACTAGTATACCCCGACCTTACATTCGCCGCTCAAAGACTCTATGTAACTAGTTACTCTGAACAGTTTTTATTTATATTTCGATTGTCTGGTAGATCTCAAAGTACGCTGCAAAAACTCGCCTCCTTGGTCATGAGAAGTACCCGCGTAGGAAATCTTGCCGTAGCTCTGCCCTCTGAGTGAGTTTTATTCAATGTGCTCGTTAAAATATCTATAAATGCGGTTCACCGCAACCATACTAGTAACACGGATGAACTCTCTGACAAGGTGGAGATATTACTCGTAGCTCAATCATTTTCTGTGAGGAAAGAAGTTTTACTGGAGATTGTCACGAAATGTATATTTTCTACACTCTTAGTCTTAGTTTCTCTATCATTATACTTTTTGATCATTTTTTCTACTAAACCGCGAAATGTTGCTCTCAAAATTAACCCTCACCGTTTCATGCCTAATTTTGAATCTTTCACTACCTTTGAAAAAAGCATCTAAGGGGATTCGCTCAAATGAGTGTGCGTGTTTTTTGTATGGAAACAGTGCAGTTGTAATGACAGCGGGTATATGGCAGATCTTTTTCGGGAGTTTCGGGTTGAGAATCTTCTCGATCAATGGAGGCTACAACGTAGCGTATACTCACGAGCATAGGTTTTCGAAGTGTCTGCCTCGTCACTCTCGGAAGCCACACCCTCTAAAAGTGCAACGTTTCTACGCATTGAGCAGTCTGCTGCATCCTCACATTTTTTCGCGTTCTCTTTCGTTGATCCTATATTTTCATTGGTCCCTTAGGTCTATTTAATTTATTATATTTATTTTATTTATTCGTGACGTGGGCATGTGAAAATGTAAAATGGTAAAAGAAGCATCTCACATTAAAAACAACCTCGAAACCAACTATTAACAGTCAAAATGTATTAGTTGGCACTAATTCAGAACAGCCTTGTAGATTTCTGAATCCACGCCGGAAAAGGCGCAGAACGCTTCGCCCATAGTTTAAAATACGGCTGAACTCTCAGGTGCTTTTATAAGTCAAAACTTTGGTCTGATTCGCTATATTGCCAGAGCAGCGTTAAGTCTGAAATGTCCTCTTTTGGTCCTTGTCAGTTCGATGTTACATTTTTTTGGCTAACCTCTGTGTTATCCTTTCTTACGATTCAGGTGGCAAGGTCCGCTCCTTCACGTTGGTGCCGTTGGAAACTCCCAAATGCATGAAAGCCATCAAGATCCTCCAAATTTCGGAGAACTGGTTCCTAAATGGGCGTTCCGATTAGACTTATGAGCAGCTAACATGAAATTTTACCTTACAAGGTGCGGAGAAGATGGCGACCTTGAAAAAAATTGAGTTGTTTTCACCACCGAAGCTGTTCTTTTCTGGAGCTCTTCCTTTGCTACAGCAGTGGATTTCATTGGAAACTAGAACCCTCTCCAGAAACTCTGTTCTTCAACGAGCCAGAGCATTCCTTTGTGACTCAACCCCTTTTTGTTCTCTCAACTATTCGCCGGGCGGAGCAATCGGGCTTCTCTGATAAGGAGCCACAGTTCACTTTATATAGCGCTTACTTGATTCTTCCCCTGTAGCTTTTTCTCGGACTTCAGCTCTTCTTATCGCATCCCGGTTTTCATGAAGGATTCCCTAATAGTGCTAAAATGTCTGGTCCTACCAACGCTCGCTTTTCACTTCGTGTTCCAAGGTAAAATTCACTGCTGAATGCAGCCTGTGATAAAAATGGAATTGCATTCATTCTGCAGTTAGCCGGTTTCTTTTTCTATTCGCTATATTTTTTTCAACCATTGAATCAGGAACTCACTGAAACTTCAAGTGCAACAGGATCACGGTGAAGAATAGGTTTTCATTTTGGGACAAAAATGAACACCAATGTATACAGTACCGATCAGATTGATATGTCACCTTACATTTTTTGAATGCAAATAGTCGAAACCAAGAGGAATCCTAGTGCAATTGAAGTTGTACCAAACTCAGGGTTCATACAGAGTAACATTTTTCTTTCTGGTTCACTTTGAAGTTTTGCAC
Organism: Nippostrongylus brasiliensis; assembly: GCA_030553155.1. Classification (NCBI taxonomy): domain Eukaryota; kingdom Metazoa; phylum Nematoda; class Chromadorea; order Rhabditida; family Heligmosomidae; genus Nippostrongylus; species Nippostrongylus brasiliensis. The sequence goes on along the minus strand of CP130735.1, from coordinate 30,080,965 downwards.
TACGCTAGCAATTTTTCGAGCAAATGGTTTATGAAATTATACCTTCATAAAAATCATATTTGAAAATTTTGAGGAGGAATTGATTTCAATTTTTCCTACTGCGTAAGACACTTCCTGACCTTCAAACGTTGAGTTGGAAAAAATGAGTTCCAAATCCTTTGTAGAAAAATTTCATCTAATTTGAGCATGTTGAAAATGCAACACTCCCACCACCACCCCCAACGGTGCAGGGTGCAATTTCGACTGCCGTTGTGAACTAAACTAAAGCTTCGTAGTTGGAGTTACTCTTTTACGGCATTTTTTCTTCGCATGTGTTCCGTGACTTCTGCACATGTTATCTTTCGGTTCCATTCGTAGTAATAATAGCACATTTTCTCGCTTCCGTATATCAACCCTACGTTTTCAGCAATGACAATTCCCACGACGACGCAGTCAAGGAAAGCTCAAGCGGATGAACTGATATCCTCCCAGTTCTTAGCTGCAGAACTTGACGAGGTGGAGCAGTTGCTCAAGCAGGGTGAAAAGGTGGGCTCCTACCTTATTTATTTCCCACTTTGTTTACTATTTTATATCCCAAAATCGTAGTTTATTGAGAGAATCAATTCAAGTGCTTACCAGTGTTCCTGAAACGAAGCATTACTGTACGGACACGCTGCTCCAAATAAACAACTGTGACGATTTTTGGCCATGAAAACCGGCGTTTCTAGCTTATTCTCTAGAGTCTATATTTATTACATTGAAATGAAATTTCCGCTCAACAGGCGGAGCTCTATCGCTCCGCATACATGCATATAAATTATCCTCAATTTGAAAATTATAGGCCTTCAAAGGCTTTACTGAAGAACGGTGGTTTTCGAGGCAGAAAAGTGCCGCATCTGCCATGTTCATTACAAAGGCTATGCAGTGTAAATGGCGAATGTAAGTGTGATGTAACGATAGCGGATTCAGAAGGCGAAGAACGTATTAATCGCAGTAACGAATTCCAGTTTTTCCAAACCCTAGTGATCCACTGCCTAATTGTTTTTTATGGTCTGTCTAGTCACAATTCACACTCTTTGCGTGGGTTATCCCGCAAGTTCACTCGAACCAAATTTTCAACAGCCTATTTGATAAAACGAAACTAGTCTTTTTTTTAATTGCCGCTTTTTGTTAAGCGCGGTTTATATACGAGAACTAGTAGATTGACTTACATATTTAGAGATGCTAGGTTATTCGCAAAACACTGACATCGGACGGGAAGTCCCGTCCGATGTCAGTGTTTTGCGAATAACCTAGCATCTCTAAATATCTATTTGATAAAAGTTGGTTTGTGTCGTGATAAAGATAGTTTAATATCTCTTCGAGGACTTTTATGCTGCGTAACTTCCGTTACGAAGTGCCGGGCATTATCTATGCATCCGTTTCGTGCGCTCCCAATTTACGACCTCAAACAACAGCAGGAGTACCGTCGCTGTTGGTTTTCAGCGGCATCATATGTATAATGCGACAATGAATTAGTGACTGAGAAGGTAAACTCAACAGGAGTCGTTCATCGTCTACACCCTACACATAGGAAACAGGGTAAGCCGTCCGTATATAAATGTTGGTTTCGATTCATTGCTTCCAACATTATGTAGTGACGCTGAGAAATTTCCATGGAAGTGTTTGCAATCACGGTAATCGAACACTTTGACCTTGGGATCTTTCAGAAGACAAAGAATAAGTTTTATATTTTTATTCATTTACTCATCAAAACTTCAAAGTCTCTCGGTCTTAAAGAAATACGAATTATAACTCGTGACAACTCAATTGATCAGGGTTAGTGTATCGGCAGTTCGGAAGTGATGAAGTCTCCTATGAGATCTAATAGGTAATTAAACTGCATATGTAACAACTGCTTATATCCAAGAAACAGAGTACTCGACCCTCGCGGTCTGAGTTCCATTTGAATTGCTTGGTTTGGCAGAATGCATCGAAGTGAAATCAACCAAAACATGGAGACGGGCAAGAAGGTCCAAGCAATGTGCTCCTAGGTGCCTACTCATGAAGTAGAGTCAAAGCATGACTATCGTCTTTAAGAGTTGGTAAATTGGTGAACTGATACCATCCCATTCGGCAGTCCTGAACTTTCATACCCCTAGAATAAGTTTCGGTCTAACAATGAGTTGGAGCTTAGAAGCAGACAAAACGACCTTCTTAGGGTACTACATATTGTAAGCAAACGTCTCCAGACAGCAGTATTCCTGCTTTCAAAGACTCTTTTGAAAATCCTGACAGCGGTAAGGTAGGATTACTTGCGACAGAAACAGAAAAATTGCGGATGTTATATGTAGGTAGCGATGGAGATTTTACTCGGCTTTAAACTATTGTCGTGCGTTCTAAATTTCAATGCTGGGTGCATTTTCATGATCCTTTCTTGAAGTGATCCTTTCTCGTTCAGATCCCATACAAGATGGAGATTGTTTGGCGAAATGTGATCCTGTTCGCGATGCTACACGTTGGAGCAGTGATCGGCTTCTATCAGTTGATATTTGTGGCCAAATGGGCAACGGTGTTCTGGTGTGAGTTCTTCCTACAATACAAACAATGTTATGATTTCGTCGACACTTACTCTTATCTCAAAGGAAAAGTGGAAAAGAGAATCACAAAGCTAATCACTTTGAACAGGAACAGCGCAAAGTTAAAGGTGAAGATGTTGGCGATTATCAGCCCTCTAATTGTAAGGACCGCGCTGTTACATTCAGAATCGTAGAAGCATGGTGAATACGTACTCGCCTTATACATACATTGTTTTGCGGTAGCCAGCCGCTAAACCAAGGCTGTTCGTTACCTTCCCATCCAAGTCTGGTGCCATTTTGCCCTAAGCCGGAGAGATGAAAAGCTTGGTTAGAACCAGCGGGGAACGGTCGCCCGACCCTGCCCATGGAGAAAAGTTGAAGTTCAGCTCGTTGAAAAAAAGGAGTAGAAAAAGGAGATGTTCTGTAGGGACTGTCCACGAAAAGTGAAAAAAGGAGAAAAAAGTATTAAGAAAAGCAGCACAGAGTGTGGTAGTTAAACTGTATGTTGGTAGAAGATTACGCCTCTTTGGTTCTGCGTCCCACATCACGCTTCCTTCTTTAGACCACGTGGTTTATATCTATAATAACCAAAAGAAGGTCCTGCTAGTCAGGATAAAACGTCATATAAGAGCTTACCGCAGTTACAGTAAGGGTCTCCATCATAGTTGTCGGGTAATCGGCGCAGGCCTCCGTAAACATCGGACAATTCAAGGTCGATCACATCTGCAACAAAATTCCCTGCTATCGGCGCACTCGTCCACAGCGCTATTTCAGTTCCAGTGTACGCGTTTGCTAATGTCATTATGCGATCGTTCTCTGAGTGATGATCGCATTACAGTTGCACCATCAGAAATGCCCCCTTGCAATTGTCAGTCAGCTCCTCTTCTACGATCCTATTACGCGATCATTACAAGAATGAAAATTGTTGGATAGAGAGTCCACAGTTGTTGTCAGTCTGAGCGACCGAAAGTCTTCCGTTTCGCCTGACACGTGCTCACATCTGTTTGCTGGAAGTGTCACGACTGTTTCCGGAGTTTATCAGCAGATGGCACGTCGCCATCGGAGGACAATGCCCGGATGGTTGCTTATCATCGCCCAAAAACGGTGGCGCGGCTCTTTATCATATTAGTGCTCGTGCTACATTGTGTCCTTGGATAGTTACGAAAAGCAAGGACAGAGCACTAAGCACCAACCTTATTGTGAGGGTTAATTTCGAAAAATGCCATTCATTAGATGCGAAACCAACGTAGTGTTCCATATTGCATGTTGAGAAGAAAGGACCTAGCACTTCGTTTCAGAAGGGTATTTGAATTAGTTGCGCAGACCAAGGGGGGCTTAGTACAGTGGTACGACACGCTACTGACATCTGTATGGTCGAGCGACCGACTCTCTCCCGATCTGACCAAACGTTCCATCCCTCCAGGGCTGGCCAAATTGGTACCAGCCTTGTCTGGGAAGGTAAAGACACTGACTCGGTATAAGGGCTGGCCCTTGCAAGTTATTGTGTAAGCCTAGTACGCATTCACCATGACTCTTTTATTCTGATTGGAACACGAATGCGACGGCGCGTCCTCAGGCGACTGATCAAAGCTGACTCCTTTACTTCTACCTTTTACTTATAAATGGTGTTAGAGTGGTATGAGTATAATTTGAGCAAAAAGAAAGGCTAGCTCACGGTAGAGGCACATTGATTTTAAGGTGACGCTGGTGGACACACTGAAAGAAGTCATGCAAGGGCTGCAACATTACCATTCAAACTCACAAACTTTTGGTTACCTGCATGTTCCGTTGAAAGGCTTGATCCTCGAGTAAAAACTGCGTGGTATTACTAAAATATCTTGTCCGAGTTGGAGCGACATGATTCGAACTTCTTAATCCCAGGAGTTACAATCGAAACGATGCTTTCCTCACCTTTTAGAAAGTATAGCAAGCTAGCCACTAGCTGGTTGAATAACAAACCAGCGCAGGTTTTTTGCATTCGGATAATTGTTTTTCCAGCGCTTTTCCTCCACGTGGTTGGTGCCATTGGAATTACAGCCGGGGCACATCGACTATGGTCGCACAGAGCCTACAAAGCAAACCTGCCATACCGGATCCTCTTGATGATTATGGACACGACTGCATTCCAGGTGCGAATACGCTTGAAAAGTAGATAAATGAGTGCGAAGCATGAAGAAGAAGGCGGAAACGTTTGATGCGATCGTGAAGGAAGCCTACTTCATAACTTTTCCTCACGAAGAGAGAAATTCCAGCTAACAAATTGAGTATGTGTGTGGAAAAATACGCCGACATTGTAATTTAAGACGGATTTTGAGAGGCCTGCCTTGAATCTTGCAGGCAGGAGCCACTTAGGTTTTAAAACTAGATTTACTGGCTAATATTAAAAGGATAGAGCTGGATGGAGATTCTTTAGACTTTTATATCTGACATAGTTGAAGTATGGTGGATAACATTGCAATGTTTCTCACCACTTCTCTTTAGAACGACATCATTGAGTGGGCTCGCGATCACCGATGCCACCACAAATGGACCGACACACATGCAGATCCACACAACACCAATAGAGGATTCTTCTTCTCGCATATGGGATGGCTGCTGGTTAAAAAACACCCACAGGTGAGACTTTATTGGTTCTGCTTGGATGTACTGACGAAAACCCCAGACTTCGTAAGGCTGTCTTTCAGCTGCATTCATTCCACCTACATACCTAGATTTCAGATCAAGGAGCAAGGAAAGAAGCTCGACTTATCCGACTTGTTCGCAGATCCTGTGCTTGTTTTCCAGAGGCGGTAAGTTCTGTATGATACAAAATATTACTTGACAATGTGTTCTTGCAGGGTGTTTTGGAGTAGAGAAAGAAATGGTTACATGTTCATACATAAATGCTATATAAGACATACAAATTCTCATATTGTATACCTATTGCGGTTGGGCAGTGGATAGGCGCAAGGAGAGGAGAAAAAGTAAAAAGTAAGGAAAACTGGGAGTTGAATGAAGTACAGCGACCATTGGGGCAATACAGGACAAGCACTAACGTTCGATCTCAATGAGACCTGCGGACCAAGAGCGAAAGTATCAGTGGCCCGTTCAAGAATTTCACTCACTAGAATACTAAAAAATCCACTCAATTTCACACTAATCAGTTTTTAAGCCCTCTAGTGGTTCAGAAGAAGACGTTTGAAAACACAAGCACGTTGGTCTGACTCTCTTAAAAACTGAGAAATTAGGGTATCGTCGTTCTCTGTACCCTTGCAGTTGTTCAATTCGAGTTTTGAAACCTCAGAAAAATTCGCTCACATCTTCACAAAAGTTCATTGTTTACTGAGCCTCAAATGGTCTAGGGTAGGGCATGGGTAAAAGCGTATATAGACGCCTACGTCAACACTTGGAAGGCAAAAATCAGAGTAAAGTCATTGACCAGAAACCAAAAAGGCAAATATTTAATGACGTACACCTCCAACCGCAAGAGCAGGTCATGTCACCGACATTTTTTCCTAATCAGGAATGCTGACCGAAGGCTACATAGAGACGAAGAGGTAATAATAATACAGGGTGTCCCAGAAAATGTACCCACTGTTTGAAATGTCATAACTTTGGCGCTAGTGAACCAATCGAAACGAATCATAGCTTGCATGAAAGCTAAGAAAAGAAAAAAATTTTTGGCATGTGATTGGTTAGGATTGCGCCGCGTACTCGACCAAGGCGTCGAATTTTCGGGCCTGATGGATAGTGCAGGGGTTATATGCTTGCTCTATTTTGGTCGCAAACAGGTGATATCGCTGCTATGAGTTACCTCTGACGCAGTAAACATACCGATTTGCCGCAGCTTTTGATTAAGCATGGAATAACATCAATATCGGTCAATAATTGTAAGCACTGTTTGAGAAGCTGAAACTCTTCCAACAGTGATGCAATTATAAGAAAAGAATTTAGAGTAATGTAAAATGTGTGGACCATGAAGACTGCGCCATGCACTTGTTTGAATCGTCAGATTCTAGACCTGATTGAAAGTTCACGGATAACATAGTTGTTCTGCTTTGGTCGCCAACAGGTGATATCGCCCGTCACGCGTTTCTGTTGATGTTGATTAAACATACAAACATCGAAACATAACAAGTTTAACAACATAACAGTTGCTATTACATGCTCATTACAAGAGTCCTCGATTTTTGAGCAGAGTAAGCAGTATTGTGCAAAAGCCTGTTGAAGTGCATGTTAAACATGTTACGTTTTGATGTTTGTATGTTTACTGCATCAAGAGAAACGCGTATCAGCGATATCACCTGTAGGCGACCAAAGTAGGACAAGCATGTCATCCGTGAACTTTCAATCAGGTCTAGAATCCGATGATTCGGACAGGTGCATGGCGCAATTTTTATGGTTCACACATTCTACATTCCTCTAGATCTTTTTATTATGACTGCATCGCTGTTGGAAGAGTTTTAGCTTCTCAAACAGTGGTTACAATTATTGACCGATATTGATGTTGTTCCATGCTTAACCAAAAGCTGCGGCGAATCGGCATGTTTACTGCGTCAGCGATATCACCTGTTTACGACCAAAATAGAGCAAGCATATAACCCCTGCACTATCAATCAGGTCCGAAAATCCGACGCCTCGGTCGAGTACGCGGCGCAATCCTAACCAATCACATACCAGAAAATTTTCGTTTTTCTTAGCTTTCATGCAAGCTATGATTCGTTTTGATTGGTTCACATTCGTCAAAGTTATGGCATTTCAAACAGTGGGTACATCTTTTGGGACACCCTGTATAATACCCCTCTCCAACAGAAACTACGAGAAATTTGCGTGGAATCGGTGGGAAGCCGATAGCAGAGAGAGAAGATTACGCACTGGATTCTTTTCGATGTTAATGAATTACCCACTTTTCGATTCAGGTATTACCTGCCAATGGTGATACTGCTGTGCTTCTTGATGCCGGCCGCCATCCCTGTTAAATTTTGGGGCGAATCGGCTCTGGTTGCTTTCTACACTGCTTCGCTGTTCCGTTACTGTTTCCTGCTACACTCCACTTGGTTCATCAACAGCGTCGCTCATATGTGAGTGTTCTTACGGCACGTTATCAAGGTCAAAGTGTCGTTTTGTGCATCGAAGATCTTGCTTTCGCTGCACCTTGTCTTATCAGGCCTTGTTTTCTCGGAGAAATGTAAAAAAAACGCAGGGACAGATTCCGACGTTAACGTGTCGTTGAAATCGGATCTATTTTCGTGACCTAATTCTAACGTTCACAACGTAGTGTAGCGAATGTGATCCTTTCTGAGCTGAGGCAGCTAAGGCGGCTTCTTTAGAAATCAGGTTGTTCGCTGCAGCTTCCAATGATCAACCTGAAGAAGAACCGTTGTAGGTAGATCGCTCCTTTACCTGGAACGTCTTGAACAGACATAGACCTCTTTTCGTTCATTAGGACTAAGTTCCGCTGCTGCATCAAAATCTTCCATGTCATTCTTGGCGAAATGTTCCTACCATTTTGTGCCATTTTCGTTTTGACTGCCACGGGTAACGTATTCCTTACTGAGCAGACCTCTAGTTTACTGCGATCTTAGCATCACACTTCAGACACCGTAATGTGCCCGAATCATTTTTGCCTTCATGACGGATCTTCGTTAGTGTGCTATCCAGCAGAATAACTCTGAGCGATGTTACCTGGGTGCAGCCACCTTTATTATGCCTTAATCATGTACCTAGTCCCAACGCCTGTACAAGATGAACTCCTTTTTGCAGAAGCTAGGGTACCTTCTTTGGATATTCTTCGAAGAGAGGTCGTAACTAGTCCTAGCTATGTCGTGGCGTGATAATTTAGTGAAAGTTAGTTTAGTAAAATAGCTACAATAACTGACTTTAGGTTCGGCTATCGACCGTATGATACTCGCATCACTCCGGTCGAATCGGTCTGGACTTCTGTGACAGCGGTCGGCGAAGGCGGTCATAATTTCCATCACACGTTCCCACAGGTGAGACATCATTCCAGTTAGTGGAGATATGGGGTGCTTTCTGAACAACCATTTTAGAGCCTTCCAGAACTAAATGATTACTGCTTCCAGAGTTCAATTAGAATTTACGTGAACTTACCTGAGGAAACCGTCCACATCCCCTGACAATGTCCCTCAACGCTGCAAAGCTGTACTGCAAGATTGGCCAAGTACTATGCCCTCTGACTTTGGGTGGATACAGAACGAGACAATGCCCAAGTCTTATACCTTTACAATAAAGTTCTGCCTCAAGGTAAATAACGACGACAGAATACAAGAGCATGAGTAGCCCCTTAAGGCTCACTAACGATTATTTATCGCTGTCGTCGACGACGTCAAAATTCATCGCGGCTCTTTGAAACTAGAACTGTTGTAATACTCGGCACATTCTAGATACCACCCTTTAGGGAAACCAAGTTCATTCTTGTTTTTCAGGATTACCGAGCATCGGAGTACTCCTTGAAGCTGAACTGGACGTGTCTCTTCATTGACGCCTTCGCAGCCATTGGATGGGTGTACGACCGAAAATCGGTATCTGAGGAATACATCAAGCGTCAGTGCGCAAAGTACGGTGACCCCGATAAGCGCGACAAATGGTCGACGTTCCTGTAACGAACTTTGGACGCTCACAACGGAATATTTGCTTTTTATCTCAATGTGTTCACCGAGAGAAACGACTTTTCGAGCAAATATTTGACTTTTGTACAAAATCTGAAAATAAACAGTACTACTAATGTTCATTTGTTTTATGGCTCTCAAATCAATGAATCTTTATAATTGCCAAAACAAATTTTCACAAACAACGTCAACAATAAACATAACAAGGAAATAACGTAACAACGGATTACGATGATGAACGCAGCGCATAGAAACTGTGTAGGAATTCTAAACTTTGAAAAGTAAATGACGAAAAGTTGATCCTAATATACTTAACTCATTTTTGAAGAATATGAAGTGAAAGTTCAACTACCTACCAAAGAACACCACACCTTTTCGAATCAGTCAGTTGCTATATGATAACAATTGAATTCATAAGCGCTGCGATCAACTCTAAATCTCTAGAGGATAAACACTCTGAGAATAAACACATCTAATCTAAGCGAGGCAACAATCCACTCTACAAAACAAATCCGAAAGCTAGTAGGTGTCTTATGAGAAGCAATAGTCAGCATAATACTACTCATTTTGGATTCTCTCCGTAACTTGAAAAACCATATTTCAATAACAACATCCCGGCAGACGCCAACATATATTCGGAGATACCTTCAGTACAACAAAGGGTTTGCAGATGGTTAATCAGATGGAAATGGCCAAAAATGGCCAGAAACCGGAATACGGAACACGTTAATCAGTGATCAGTGTGCTTAGTACATAATACTAAGAGGCATTATCTATACAAACGCAGTTATATCGCATCACAAATTGTTTCGATAACTTCACAAGAATACATCAAAACTGCAGAACACTGACCTCACCGTATTTTAGGACCTTTGCGAATGTTTGGCTTTGTTCCAGCCTTTCCTTTCAAGGACTTTTTGAACTTGGTTGACACCTCCTCCGAATCGTCAATGTCTTCAAGTCCCCTGAAACAACCATGACAAATCAAAAATCATCAACGTTTAGAAAAAAAAACAGGAACAGATGAAAAATAGACTACCCCAAAAATGCAGCGTTTTTACATGGTTCAATAACGAGCCGTGAAGTGTTATTTGATGTGAAAGGTCACCAGATGTTTATATACAATAACCTACCTTTTTTTGCCCTTCTTTTTCTTATCCGCCATCTCCTTGATTTCTTTTAAAGCCATTTCGTTTGCTTCCTGCGTACGTTCCACCAATAACATAACATCCTTTTCAACGCAAGGATACTCAGTCAGCTTTTTTCCTAGATGACACAGACGATAATAAAATAAAATTATTGATAATTCAAAAGAACTGATGTACTCACCTAAGTGAGCTTCTATCTTTTGGTACACTTCGACGTCGTATTGTGTAACAAACGTAACTGCAAGTCCAGCTCTTCCGGCACGAGCTGTTCGTCCCACCTAGAGAAAATCGTTTGCGCTTTGACAACTGGCAATTTATTTACCATATTTACTCATTCACTCAAAACGTGGGGAGGAGACCCACATGGGATACTACAATTCGCATCAATCACTAAAAGAAGAATGCGACAGGTAAATTAAGTGAAATTCATAGCGAACGTAATCGAAGTTCACGGAAACCACGCAGAAAGGATGCAACACCTTTTCAATTGAATCCAAAATACTCTTGCAGAACTGCATTGTTATACATGAATAACTACCAACCCTTAGATTTCCTGTAAAAGCTTAAAGGTAAAAAAGAAACGATCGACGTTGAACGATCGACTTTCAGGATCGTGGAAGCATGGTAAATGTGTATTTAGCATGTACTACGACCTGCACGCGGTAGTCATTATACAAATAACTGTCTGTGTCACCCCAAACAAGTCATGCACCAATTTAGCCGACTACGGAAGGGCGGAAGATAGCGCCTCTTACCACTACACCACGCGTCGTTGTATGAAAATACTTTCACAGAATTTTCCGTCTTATACACACTGACACGGGCCCGCGTGGAGCAGAGGCAAGAGGCGGAAATGGCCAAAAATGGCCGGAAACCGGAATGCGGAACACGGAAGGCGGAAATAGTGCAAAAATCACTAAATTATTGGAATTTAGCCAAAACTGGACCACAAAACGTCTGTTTCTAAAGGTACCCATGTCTATTATTTTGGTGAAGGTGTTCAACGTTTGGTGATAGCTTACAGCAAACGGTGGAAATTCATCTTTACAAACTTCATTATAAGCCGAAGACAAGTACGTAGAGAAAGACAGACCTTTTTGGCGTGATAGACAAGAATGCTTTCAAAATAGAATTAAAAGCCTAAAACGAACATGCTATGGTGGAGAAACAGCAGTTTTTTCATGATTTTGAGGAAAGAGGCTTTTTCTCAGATCGTTTACAATGAAACCAGCAGGAGAAAACAATTTCGCACTCCTCGACTATATGGCAGGTGCCGACAAATACTTCATTGCAAGTTTTCTTAAGGGGGGGGGGAATGAGTGTACTTCGCTGGATTGGTTTCATTCTACCAGAAATCGAATGGATCGCATCAACGTCAGCACAATAACTTCAGTCTCCATGTTGTTAGCTTGCTCAGCGGAGTTCTTTGATTTCTTCTTCCGTTTCCGTGTTCCGCCCAAAAACAAAGCGGAACACGAAACGGAACGGAAGGGACAAAAACGGCCGGAAACCGGAATTCGGAACACGGAAACGGAAGTTCCGCACACCCCTGCTAGTGACACCCGCACGGTCAAGCGATCGATCCCGGCCCGGGCTAACCAAGCCTTCCATCCCTCCGGAGTCGGGTAAATTGGTACCAGACTTTTCTGGGAATGCAAAAACACTGACTTGGTATAGCGACTGGCCCCCGCAGGTCATTGTATAGGGCCAACCATGCCTCTACGATTGTGAATTGAACGCGAATGCGGCGGCGCGTTCTTCGGGGACTGATCAACGCCGACACCTTTACCTTTACCTTTTTATATACACTGACAACCACTTACATACACCGACAAGACCACGTGACCCGTTTAGTAGTCGGATGGCACGATACAGTTTTCAAGAAGTGAAAAAACATTTTTGAATAACGAAAGTCAAAGAAAAGTCAATTACCAAACTATTTTTGAATGTTAAAGTCAAACAAGATCAATAACGAATAACCTAACCATCAAAAAATCGATTGTCACGATAAACGTTCCCATCACAACCTTCAAGAATTGACATATTACAATGAGTGTGCTGAACTACCCACCCTGTGGATGTAGTCCTTCGACTGGCCTGGCACGTCGTAGTTAATCACCAGATCAACATGCGGAATATCCAGACCTGAACAGGTATGTCGCAGTAGTAACAGTATACATAAATCATACACTGTTTATAATTACCTCTGGATGCTACGTCCGTGCAGACTAGTATATCCTTTACCTTTGACTTGAACTTGTTCAGTGCTCCTAATCGTTTCTCCTGAATAAAATGTACCCTATGTGAGATGGTGATGATCATCACTCCCAAACTCCACTTTAACTAAAAAGCAGCGCGACAAAGGTATTCAAATGAAATGAAATATTAAAAAGCAAAGATAAAAAAGCAGCTGCCTACCTGCCCCATCTGCCCATGTAGCGGGACTGCTTGCAATCCTAGCTGCCTTAACAGCATGGCAATCTGCAACGAAAATCCTTCAGAACACCCAAATACCGATGAAAAGTTCTTATCGTAACTACCTGCATAGCACCATTACAGGTCGCACAAAAGATGATTGCCGTGTTTCCAGCAAGTTCATTCAAAAGATATACCAAATACGCTTCCTGGAACAATTTGTGAAACGCCGGTAAGGACTCAACTATGGAACGGTTATTTGATTTTGTAGTTCTACATTTCGACAAATGAAGAATGACACCATGCACAGTGATCGACCTTCCCTCTCACTTTCACCGAGGTGCTGACTGCGCGTATGAACCATCAGTAACTTTACGTGAGGGTAAGGGGGAAAATGCGTTTTGATCAAGTTCTGAAAGACGAGAACATACCTTGTACTTGAATGGGATGAATATATAGTGTTGCTTCAACTTGTCAACGGTTTTGTACCTGGTAGAAACTTCAACACGAGCTGGATCTTTCAGTGAAGCGCGCTCCAACTTGGCAACCTTGAAAACGGTCATTATAACAACGTTACCACAAGACTTTTACATTCATTCCTTTTTAGCTGTGTTGGCTACAGTAAATGACGGACGGAATGGCTGAAGAGATAAGAGCGCACGCTCATAGTATAGATTATCAGCAGGGGTGTGCAGATGTTTTTTTTTTTGAAAAAGCAGAAGACGGAAGACGGAAAGGGAGTGACCAAAATGACCGGAAAACGGAATACGGGAACAATGCAAAAATCACTAAATTATTCGAATTTAGTCAAACTGGACTACAAAACGTTTCCATTTCTGTTTATAAGGGTATCGTACATAATGCTCGTTTTGTTTCCACTAGAATGTGTCCACTATTTTGGTGGAAGTGTTCAACGTTTGGTGATAGCTTCAAAATGAACGGTGAAAATTCCTCACAAAAAACCATATTAATTTCGCTCATGTTTATAAACTTCATTATATAGCCGGCACAGATACGTACATAAAGACAGCACTGTTTGGTGTGATAGACAAGAATGCTTTCAAAATAGAATTAGAAGTGTAAAACGAATATGTCATGAGAGAGAAACAGCAGTTTTTCAGTTCAAGATTTCAGCAGTTCAAGATTCTCGGTAGAGATGCTTTTCTAAGATCGTTTACAATGAAACCAACAGTAGAAAACAATCTCTCGCACTCCGACGATATGGCAAATGCCGACAAATTCTTCATATCAAGCTTTATCGGGAGGGTGTAATTCGCTGCATTGGTTTCATTCTTCCAGAATTCGAATGGACAATATCAACGTGACGGATTGGAGGGGTAAACCTGCCCTAATAAAATCTAGTTGACATGAAGAAAAGAAGTAGAATAAACATTATGGAAGTACAAATACAACCCACCTTTTTCGTCATTGTGGCAGAGAACAAGTACGTTCGTCGATCCTTTGGGATCACTCTCAATATTTTATCCAACTCAACCTGAAACCAAAAAAATGCGACACTCGAAAATCAAGGGGTCAACTTCAAATGTTTAGAAGAAAGAGAAATGAAACAACTTCAATGCTGCACCTCGAAATCCATATTGAGAATTCTATCAGCTTCGTCCATGACAAGATATTTGAGTGCACGAAGATTGAAGCCTTTGGTATTCTCTAGGTGATCTACCAAACGACCAGGAGTTGCTGAATGAAGCCATCTCAATATACCAAATAACCACAGCAAATATGATTGAAAAGCAGATTTAAATCAAAAAAAACTGTCGACTAATCAAAATGTAATACAATAACTTGTTTTCATCTCACCGACGATGACGTGAGGCCTTTTAGCAAGAGCCAGAGCTTGAGTAGTCATATCAACACCACCAACAATGACGGCTGAAATAAACTGCTATTCCAACTAATCGATAAAGTTGATAATTAAATACGAACGTTTCGATGAATTCTCAATACTCACCGACCATCAAACCAATTCCAGCTCCAAGAGCCTCAAATTGTTGAGCAATTTGAAATGCAAGCTCTCTGGTTGGAGTAAGCACTAGGGCAAATAATTTCTGTGGCGTCTCGAGTAACGACTGCAGAATCGGCAACGCAAACGCGGCAGTTTTGCCGGATCTGAACGAGGGTGGAAATTGGTTCCTTCATTTCAACACAATTATAGTCGTTATGAGCACTTCTTCGAATTGACTTCGGAAGTAGAGTGCACTAAAAGCTGCGAAAGGCGATACGTTCACCCTCACAGTCAAATGATCCTTATATTTGCTCAAAGTCAACTAGAAAGAAGAACTTTGCAATTCAAATAATTTAGAGCGACTGCCACAATTTTCTGCAATTTCTCGCTACCGCAGAATAGGCTCGAACGATTGTTTTTATAACATTTTTTTTTATTTTTTTAGGGAGGTTCACAAAACCATTGTCTTCAGAACACTTCGCAAAACATTTTAAAAAACCAACAAATCCAAAAACGTTCTAAACTCATTGAAGTACTTTGGTCGCAATTTATTCAAATTCGTCGACTCTCCCAAGGAATCTAGAAGTGCCAGAGAAACATCACAACGCACGAACAACGATAATTGTCATCAATCGAAAGACGAAGAACATACCCCGTTTCAGCCAGGCCTATAACGTCTCTTCCAGAAAGGGCATGCGGAAGTGCTGCGATCTGGATCTTCGTGGGAGCTTGCCAATTCAATCGTTCGCATGCCTCGCACAGAGATTCGCAGACACCCTGCAAGCAGCAAAAGTCAGGATCTGTATAATAAAATATGAGACATCTTTGAAAGTTAAGTTCGCCATTTTCACAAACACTCTGTTCTTCTAGGCTGACACGTTTATTATTAAGGAATAATGATGACAGACTGAACCCTATTTCCTCTTTTTCTTCAACTCGACAGTGAGTCCCAGGTTGATGAATCAAAGCATTATTGATAAATAAATCTACATATAATACAAGTTTCCTCCTCACTGTACGTTTACTACCGAAATGAAGGACAACACCTCACACACGCAGCAGATTGTTTCAGGCGTCTAGTTTGGAAAAAAGTTTGTCGGATTAACCTTTTATTCGGTCCGTTAGCTTAGAAAAGAAGAACCTGGAGTGCGGACACGAATTTCAAGTGAATATTGAAAAACGGAAACCAAAATTAGAATTGCTATTGAAGTAACTAACAAGTTCCTGGAAACTCTTCGCCGTTTCCTCCTCGCCTTCCTCATTCTCGTCTTCAACATGAGCGTCTGAAAAATAAGGTTTGTAGAGGATAAGACTGCGTTGAAGTGTAAACCGCTAAGACTTTCTGAATTTCAACAGAACCAATATTCAACATATGGCACTGCTACTTCCTAATCCTGCCGGCTTCGTCTGGAGAAGTTGTTCATGTTATTGAACTCGATTTTCGTGACTGCATTTTCAAATTTTCCAAGGAACACTTATTCTGTTAACATTCGCACGCTAGCGATTCGAGAGAGATCATCGATTTAGCAGAACCTTCGTCTGGAAAGGCTTGTTTGGCATGCTCACCATGAACTTGAACCTGAACGCACGCGATCAGCATGCTACATAATCACCAAAGAAGAGTTTAAACGAAATTAAGGAACATTTTTACACCTATCACTGCAGTGCCATAACACAAAACATAGTCGCAAGGCCGTTCTATAATTGGAGAGCTATTCGTGGACGGATAAGATGTGATTGTTGCAAGCTAACCAAGGTGTTGCATGGTGTTTTCATGCTGCGAAATCGTTAAATATAATGCGACCGACTACCTTGAAATGTCGAAAGAAGAAGAGAGAAAGAAAAGCTACCACCTTCAACAAGTGTTTCGCTAGGCTTTCGCTAAACTGGGATGAAATCTTTGCCAGTAAACTGGAAATATATGTATATGTAACAGCAACGGTTCACATACATATCGTATTTGTAGTTCAGAAATAAATATATAAAGAAATAAATACAAAAAACGAAAACGAGAGAAAAGCACATTTAGTGTCTAATACGGTTTACAACAGACCTTTAGCATTATCGTCCGCTTTCGAATGCTTTTTGAGCCTTTGCACAGTCTCAGCGAGCTCGTCTTCCGAACTTGACGAATCCGACATCTGGAACAGTAACTATTTAGAAAGCGTGGGCCATGTGCCCTGGGCAAAAAAGAAGCAATCGAAAAGAAAGGTCACTGGAACAAGAGACGCAAGCGTAAACTCAAGACATAGCAAGGCGCAGACAAAAAACCTTCAATTTTTGAAGGGGAATAGATGGAAGAAAATCAGGCAGTTAAAACAAACAGTTGGAGAAACTCCACTCTTACATTTTGATCTGGCACAAAGCCGAATATTACTGGAAAAAATATAAACAAACTAGCATGCGTAAAACGAAATGTGTGCGTGTGATCTCACACGAACTGCACTAATCGACGACAGCTGGCGAGGACCCGCACGTGCGGCAGCTGCCCACTATTAAGATGGCTTGCGTTGGATGTAAAGGCTCTTTACCTATGGGTACGGAGTGCTCTGCAATGCTAGGTATACATGTAGCTACCTGCTCCGCAAGTCCTGTTACCTAGTGCTCTGATGATAATTCCTCCTCCACTTCCGGAAATGCTTCATGTATAAGGCTTTATGAGTGGTGGTCTAGAAATCAACGATAAGTTCTGGAATTTCAAACAACTATCGTAAGTTCGACTTCGGACTTCAGACGACTCGTTAACGCTGGTTTTGTAGTGAGAATAGAAGACGATCCTTACTATATAATTAGCGAAACCCAGTTGTTTATTTGGATGGATGGATGGGTGGGTGGATGGATGTCAATTCATTTCCAAAGAATTGGTGGTGGTGGCGGTTGGTGGTGGCTTTATCCGTGCTTATCACTGAAATTATTTTGAAAATCACATTCTATGATAACGAACCTACACTCCATATAAAAGTAGTCTGTTTCAAATTTCATATTTCGTTCAAACTTGGTCTGGGTAGGTTATTTTGCATGCTGATGGCGATTCTAAATGCCTTGGTTGGGTCGGGGGGAGAGGGGTTATTGTAGCTAGAGAAAAAAGTTCTCCGATTCCCAATTGGTATTAGAGTTTGGAGAATTTGAAAACACATATTTGAATTTGAGAACAATTTGACCTCCTCGAACACTCTACCAAGTAAAGTAAGAATAACAAAGAATAACAATTCGGCTTTTCTGTTGGCTGTTTGAGCCAAAGTGGAAAGAGAAAACTTTCCTCGATCACCTTAGTGCAATCAGTGGAACGGTGTCAAAATTTCAAACGAATGAAGGGTGACTTAGCTGAGCAAGCAAGATTAAGTGTTTATTTATTTATTTATTTAACGAAGTTGGCGGACAGACGTTTGGCGGCCGATAGGCCGATGAAAGAGGAATATAATTGTAGGTCGACTCATATTACTCACTGCGCGTCATTTTAGGCGCAATTGGTGCCACTGCGCGTCATGTTAGGCGCAATTGGTGCCACTGCGCGTCATGTTAGACGCAATTGGTGCAATCACTTCCCACTAACTGCAGTTTGAATTGCGCGCGCACTTGCACATCTAGTCGCGGACACTGTCTGACCGGCAACGGACTGGGAGCGGCCCGTCATAAGGGATCCGAGAGAGTTTCCCAGGCGGTGGAGATGGGTAAGTGGCAGTGATGGCTGTTATCGTAGGATATTTCAGGTTTCGGATCCTTTCTTAGCGTGATGTTTTGCAATGCCTAGGATGACTCACCCACCCCGGAACTCCTCCCCTAGCCTGACCGCGTGGCGAAGCCACGCGGTCTCGGTCACTCCTCTCTGTGCACACTATTTCGTCGCCAATGGAATACGTTTAGTATTATCGCGTATTAGCGTGCAGTATTATCGCGCTAGTTGAGTGGGGCGCGGAATGTGCGCTCCAGTGACAATACGCGCACCAATTACGCCTATGGTGACGGTGAGTAATTTGAGTCGACCTACAATTATAGTCGTGTGCCGATGAACGGCTGGTAATAGGTTAAGAAGAACGGTGGAATAGCTGCTACGACATGGCACACGAAGCCGAGGAAGACCACCTGCCGGATGGTCTGATGTGCTCGTCGAATAAGAGTGAGGATATGCTACGTTCTAGAACGACTGTCTCTCACCTCCTCCACAGTCAACCCTGCCTAACAAGCTGGATGCGAAACAAAGATGCGAATGGAAGTCGTGTCAGTGCCAGTACGTTCAGTGATGCCGGATAAACTAATCACATAATTAAATGGGTATAATATGTTGAGGCGGGCGGTGGACGATATGTGTTATCTGTTCTGGCATTATTTACTATTTCTCACTCAGCGAGTCCTTTTTGAACAACAAAGATTCTATTCGTTAGACCGTTGTCTAGAGGTTTATTGAGGTTACTGATAGCGAGTGCGACCGCACGTCTTCAAAGTTTCGAAAGGTTAACCGCGTTTTCAACTAACGTAAGGTGGTCGGATCGGAATCACAATTCCTGCAGAATGCTCGCTGAACGTGTTATTCGCCTTGAATCGCAATTCAGACGTTAATATCCGAAACGCAGGCTAACTTACGGTAGGTTACATATGTAGGTGACACCGAACCACAGTACAACCTTGACAGCCAGCCTGAACTAACGTGTTGCCAAGCAAGTATCCCTTTGAGAGAAGTAAGGACAGAATCGGTCACCATGACACCATACCCTTGTTAACGATACTGATGGTTTATATCCAAAAACCATAATTATATTTATGGTCAGCAAATCTCTCCCCTTGAGCGGAATGCCGACGGAGAAAAACTAGACCAACTCTTATCCCGGCAATCGGGAAAATTGATGCCTCGTTTTAGTTCTACAAAATTCAGATGGCTTACTTATCTAGATACATGAATGACGGGCTTCACTCTACATTGAACAAGCCAAAGTCGACTGCGTTCAAAGCGAGAGTTGGCAGTTTGAGAAGCAAAAGTTTTTTGGTACGTTCGACAAACACAACAGGCAGCTGCGTTAGTGGACTTCCTCGAGTACGTGGACAGCCTCCCGGTTTCATTTCACCGTTGTTTTTTAAACGATCCTTCCTACTTTTCCATCATTCCACAGGGTCCCGCAGACTGGATATCTGACATCTGTGAAGTCCGGCTTAGTGTTAGGAAAGCCGGGTGAACATCAAAAGAGAACTTTCCAGTGCTCTGTGTGTGACTTTCAACGATTTCGCCATGGTTAATATATTAGACCACGTCTTAGCCGCGTAACTCAGAAGAACAGTTGAATCGAACGAATGAGCGTGGAGGTCAGCATTCTGGAGTTGGTTGGTGGCCACCTTAAGAGGCCCGTAGGCTGACCACGCGGCTCTCCTTCTCCTGATGAATTCTTGGTTCGTGTCGTTGTTCATGTTCATGGAGCGCACTAGGTAAACCTTCGAATCGGTGAAGGAGATCCGCCGAGTTCGACGTGACCACTCAAGAATAGTATCTTATTGTTAGTATCTTCCAACCTTCCTTTAAGCTTCGCTCAGCTCACGGGATGCACCATGCTGGTTATATTAGATCCATGGCAGCACCGGTTCGAGGGCCGCGAAAAACATCGAGACGTTTATCTTCGTAGTCTACGACGAAAGGATGTCACGGTTTGGATTGGCGCCTAGGTGACATTCTAACATTCCATGGAAACCAGACGGAAACTATTTCTCGCCGTGTAGACGCATTACGACACGTTCGGTTCATCTCAGCATAGTTAAGGTGTAATATCCGCTCTACTCTCAAGCTAGTGTCTAAATTGATTTCAAAGGAAGTCCTCTCGGCTGCAGTGATCTTTCCCTAATTATCTCGTCTGAAAAAGCTCCGTGGTAGCAGCTACTGTCGTTTGCAGATCTTGCTTTGGAAGCTTTCGTGAACATTGACATTTTTTGTGCTTAACTTTTTCGGCAATGTGCTGTCTTTGACTAGCTAACGGAGTTTGAAACTAGCTCACTAGCCCTCCGAGGGTCTGCTTCAAACTCTGAAACTAGCTCAGACTCATGCGCCGTCTCATCAAAAGTGAGAGACGGTCTTTGGTTAGCTATTTGCAACATGCGTCCAATCTTAAATCACGTCACGTATTATCTCTTCAGACTTTTACATTCCCCGTGGGGTGTGCTTACGAAGAAACAAGCAAATTATGCGCAAATCACGCATGTGAAACATCGCTTCTGAGCACGCACAGGGATTAGTAGCACTGGAGGATGTGAAATGAATTGCGAGATTTTCTATCTCTCTCCCAGACAGTCAATTTTCCCTCATCGAGACGACTGGCTTTTCAATACTTTGCGTCGATTTATAATCACAAGCAGCTGCAATGGGAGCTTTTGAACGACTCTTCATATACGGTGCCTGTCAGGCGATTTCCTTCAGGTGTTATCAAATTCCACCACATTTGCGAAGTAGCCATTGACCTTATGATACCGTTTCAAGAGCACTTCTGGAGGTCCTCAGGCGCACCATTGGTATAAACACCGCACGTCATTTCTGTTGAAATTAAGAGTAATACATAACCAATGGCGACGTTTTTCGAATGTGTTGGGTGTTTTTGCCGGAGGCACTGCTTTTTAGGTGATTCCACGGTTTCGAGGTTTTTCACTATGAATGTGGGAGCGTTCATGAACAGCGAAGCGCTGTTTATTATTTTCTCCTCAAAGCACGCGTGAGAATTTCAGTGAGGAAGAAAGCAGTTCAAACATCCAGCTTTTCTTTAAATAAAGATACTCAAGCGTTTAGATTGATATGGTGTAAATACAAAACAAAAACCTGTAAAAGCCGTTGCTGATGGCGGCTCTACTCTGCAAATTATTGCGTAAGTTCTGATTATCCATATTCACAAACAGGGCAAATGCGTTATGGTGGATTTCCTATGCTGACCGTTTTCAGTCTTTCATCTAGAGCTTATAAAAGTCAGTAGGATAGATCTGATGGCTGCACCCACTGCAACTTTTGTTGCCGGACATTGCCGACATCGAATTCAGCAGTAATACAATAATATATTATCCCACCATTCAGACCATTCAGTATTACAACAAAAGAGTGTGGATGGACTCCTTCGCATAATCTTTCGAGAGCTTGATCTCCTTCGAAGAGATTGTGCTTTGTGTTATAATGATTAAGTTACACATATACCTATGCACTTTTCATTCAGGTCTGCAGGAGTTGCACGCTACACGTTATTTTCGAAACAAGTGACAGCTAAAGGGAGGTGTTACAATTCAATTTTGTCCTGAGAAGTTTAGCTAGTTTACATATACGGGAGAGAAGGTCCTTCAATGAAGGAACCAGTTTACCGGCATCTTCCATAAAGTTGTGTGTATTTACAGCGAAGTTGAAAACCTCATCCCGTTCTAGAATAGAGGGAACTCGATGATGATGGAAATTCACCGTAGTTTTAACAAACGGTTTCGCTTTTGATATGCTATGCCGAACGAGGTCATCAAGCGGTATCATCGCCTTGCGAAGGTGTATTCGAATCGCCTATCTGAAAGCATTCCGAGCATCCGAGAAGAGAGAACTTGGAACTTGTTTCGCCCTCTTCCAAAAAGTGGAATGAGGAGTAGCTATTCTGCCTCCACTTGCACGTCGCTGCTCAGAATCTCGTATGTGATTGAAATTTTTTGTTAAGATATTTTTTTAAATTTTTAGATAATTCTTTATTTTTGTGTAGTCCATCGTCCTCCCCTTCCACAGGACCGACATAAAACAGTCCGTGATGGACACTCCAAGCTCTCTCTTCTTGAAACCTCGGCATGATGTTATTAGGGTGTTCCATAAGTTTCTGGTCTATTTGCACCTTATACGTTGTACACGCTATAACTTGTTTACACAAGATCCAAACGAGATGGTATCTTGGTATGGCCCGGGTTATACTTCATCGCCCGTCGCCGCCCGTCGCCGTCACTCAGGGGCGCGGCGATGGCGAACGGCAGCGGCAGGCGGCGGCGGGTGGCGGCGGGCGAAGAACTGAAACCCGGCCCTAAGGGTCGTTCACGTGACAGTTGTGCAGCCATAGTAACCCTGAAAACAATCAAGAAGATTTCTCACAAAAAAAGGATGAGAACCGTCAATGAGCCCGATGATCATCGCTAGACTTTCAGTTTTGAAGAGAAAAAATGGTACTGGGGCCGTTCGTCGGCCATCCACGTGGAGCGCTCTCATGCCACGTTTGACCACGCAGCAAATCGATGACAGCGTGGCCCCGCTTCTCCGCCTGCTATTGGCTAGAGGGACGAGGGGAGGAGAGATGGCCGTCGAACGGCCCCAGTACCGAAAATATAATAAAATGATGTTAAGATTATAAGATGATGAAAAGATCATAAGATAAGGATGAACAAAGTGACTAAAATGTAACTAAAACCAAAATAGGCCAAAAAATAAATGCGGCGGCCTCGTACGGTGCGGCGCGGCGCGAACAATTAAAACCCATTCGCACCGCGCCGTCCCGTCACGTCATCGGCCGCCCCACACGCAATCTGTCACTACGCCGTACTCTGCCTGTATTGAGTACCCTGCGTCTCTGCGCCCCCATATGTTCTCTCAAACAAAAATGTTCCAGTTCCCTTGAATCGCTAGTCCCCGTCCGCTGCCGTCCGCTGCCGTCCGCCATTAGTATGCCCCGGCCCTATGATGAGGCTGTTCGACGATAGTTTCTAACGGCATGTTGATCGTCTGTTTTGCTCTACTGTCTGCACTTCGGTGATTTCTTGAAAATGAAGTAGAGATCGACCTATCGCAACGTGCTTCTTCATAACTTCCGTTCTTGTCCGTCTGCCTACGTTGCTTACTAAGCTATAGTGGCTTTGTTAGTCAAAGATACCTATTGCAAGTCAGCGTGCCAAAGTTGGTTCCATCGCTTTCAAAAAGGAATATTTGACATCACGGACAAGAAGCGTGTTGGGAGTCCGCTTGGGCCAAACAGACGTGCTGTGCTAGCAGCAGTTAGAAGGCAGCCTGCCGGAAGCGTAAAAATGATCTCAACGATTAGCAACTCTCCATGTACCACTGTCTATCGCTACCTGAAACGGAGTGGAAGAAGAGCAGTCTCGGAAGAATGGATACCCCATGCACTGACTCCGGATCAGGCAATGAGTGGTCATCTGCCAGAACCATCTCAATCGGTAAGGAACAACTTCGTGGTTGAGCTCAATCGTGGTACAGGACGAGAAGTGGTGCACCTACGATAACACCAAACCGGTGATCCAGTGGCTTTCGAAGCACGTGAAGCCTGAACGAATTCCGAAGCCGGCTCCTCATGTGAAGAAGACACTGCTATTATTCTGGTTCACTAGTCGTGGAGTCGTGCACAGTTCGCTTCTACCGGATGGACAGACAATTACAGCAGACTCGTTCATTGAAGATATGCTAGAAATGAAGTGTAAGCTGCTTGAGAAATACCCAAGATTCGGAACTATTCGGGTGTAGACCAGTTATTTATGGAACACCCTAATATAATTGTCGTGTGCTGCTGTGCCGAACAAAATTAGTAGGTGGACCAAATTTATTATCCGGTCTGGAATCTGGTCGTAGGTGGATCAGATTTATCACGGCCTATCGTTTTGACCTGTTCATCATCGTTAGAGGCCCGTGATCCACCGGCAGAGTGGCGCCGACGTGACTTCAACTGTCAACGAGAGCTGGTTACCATGTCGGCACCACACTGTCGGTGGATTACGGGGCCTCTGACGACAACGAACAGGTCAAAACGATTACTGGTCCACCTACGACCAGATTCCAGGCCAGATAATAAATTTGGTCTGACGTTAATCCACCGACGTGAAGGATTGTGATTATCGGTGTCGGTTAATATAATATGAGCGGATTAGTCCTACCTGCAGTGATCATTGCCCGCTCATGCCTGGGCACACGAGCAATAACTCCTTCGACAAAGACTTTCTAATGAACTAAGAGAGGAAGCCTTCTGGGTCTGCCCTCTATCAGGAAATAAATTTGTCTCGTTTGAGTTGTTTAGCTTTTCTATAATAAGTAGCAATTTTCTACAGTAAGAACTCAGCGCGTTTCATTGCTCTCCTCATTTTCGGTTTGTCATGGTGATGTGATCTTCTATTTTTGAAGCATGTCTATGTCCTTTTTATCAATTGATAGAGAAAAGTGGATCTTCTTTTCATTACCATTATCTGTGCATAGCTGCCAATCCAGGCCTTGTTTGGAATGCTTAAGACTGCTTTGTCCAGCCGCTTAATTTTCTGGACAAAACACGAAAGTCTGCGAAGTCACAGAAAAGACAATCGATCATCTGTACCATATCTTGCAAGAGTGGGCTTCGGCATTTTTTAGTTATCTATTGTTTGGCTCCATAGAAAATGAATTTAAAAATATTGAGTTACTATGATGTTTACGGTAGCGGTATGAAACGATTAAAGAAGACGCGGCAGAGAGACGTTTCTCTTGCAAATTGCAAGAAGCGATAAACAACAACTCCTTAAGCGATGAACAAGGACTTCCCACGGTATTTCGCTGTTTCAGCAGATACGAGTTACAGCACGAACATCTACAGTGCGAATAAAACTTGAGTTGGCTAAAGGACGATGTCATTGCAAAAGAGCTTGTCAACGAAGGAAAAAATTACAACGAATGCACTCGAAAGTACATGTTATAAATTTCCACTTCGATTAGAAATCATTAAACATCATTAAACTAATCTGTCTCCTCTGAACACAACACGGTTTTGAAATATGAGAAAAAGTTTTTGAATTCAAAAAAATTGTACTGTCAAGTACACATCTGATCTGCACACGAAGGGATGCCAACTAGCGAAGCTACTTCAATTCTTGCTCGAAAGCAGGAAAGAGAGACCGAGAACCCAAAATGCTTAGTACTTTTCTTCGAATTAGAATAGGCCCCGTCCTGTCTCATGAGGTTATTTTTGGCCTTAACGAGGTGGATATGTGGTGTCTTCGGTTCTAAAACTTTTTGCTCTGCAGCTCTGTAACTGTCACGAATGTCTAGCCATCTACTCCCCCAGACTTCCAAAGTGAGGAGTTGACATGAAATGCAGCGATGTGTATGTTGGATCAGTATGTTGGAGCTATCCATCATACTTCAAGTAGTGCGCGCTTATGCCGCTGACGTAATTGAAATATTATTCAAAGTTTGTAGACATTAATTAGAGGCCAAATGCATGTGAATGAGTGCTTCTTTATTTTCAGTATTGTGGATGAAACTCCAAAGCGATGTGGAAATCGAATGAAGGAGCAGGGAAGTTTCCGTCAACACTGGTGCTGGTGTTGCGTTAATTTCCTCTATAGACAGCTACGGTCCTCTCTATAGTCTCCCCTATCCCTTCGTGGCGTATTCTTTCAGAATCGATGACGTAACAATGAGAAGGACTCGGCAAAGAGTTTTGCTGCTTGTGTTTTTAAACTGATTAGATGTGGTTCAGAAATTATTTCTATCTTGCCGACGATTGCATAATTTGAATCTGCATGAGAAATCCAATGCTCAGACAGCAGATGAGGAAGCATTTTTCCAAGCCAGAGGGAGTTAGGACCATTTTCACCTGGTGAATTACTCTAATTTTTCAATTTCACCACTCATTCTCTAATTGCTCGTGTCTATCTTCTTCAATGGACAACATCATGGCAGCAAATTCCGCTCATTTCTATCGATTCCTTTGAACATTGCTCTTTGCTGATACATGCTTTGGACGGCTGAACAGGGGTGAATTTCGATGAATTAGTCCCCTCTGAATGAGTTTAAATTGAACCATTTTATTTCATTACTCATTTACTGAGCCGTAACCGCGATAATCAAGTATAATATGTAGTTGGTAGGCATTGGAGCAAACACTGTATTTCACACTATTTGGTTATTTTATCCTGATATGGGCTTTGCAAAGGCTGACCCGAACATTTCCTCATTCCCATCGAATATTGCTCCAACTGCTGCAATTTTGCCATGGTTTCCGCACTGTCTCAAAAATCTGGTTGCTTTTCGCCGTTTTTTCGATAGTTTTAATAGATTAGAATTTGTTAGTTCGACTTCTTTCACTTTTAGTTTGCGACTTCGCATGTTTTACTGTCTAAATATCAGCATATGTTTATTTACTGGACCTAGCATTATTTAAAACCTCGGTAGTAATTGGTGGGCTACCCGAATTTAGCTCAAATAATTCAAATAAGGCAAGCGATCCGCGACTGCCACTGGTGGCGTAGGGGCGGAGTCTGCTCCACGCCTTTGAATCTTTGCCATTTCATTCTTTCGTTTTCTCTCACTGCCTGGACAACGTCTTCCTCCTCAATACTGGTTTTCTTTCAGCTTTGATAATTTATGCGATCCCTTCTTGCTCATGACTAGCCTTCCTTTTACCTTCACATTCTAGTAAAGTGGAAGTGATTCATTCCTTTGAATGTGAGAAGAGTTTCTCTTCCGACCCCGAAGGATGCACTCTCGTGGAAACACTTCTTGTTCCGGGTTCAAGGGGGAAACGACTCACTTACCCTGCTACTGAAGCTATCATTCGCATGATTATACGAACACAAATCACCGATACTGCCGACTATGTTATATTTTGTGTAGGCAGGTAGTAGAGCAAGCGACCTTTCGCAGAAGGATTGCTCCGAAAAAAAAAACTGTGGAGTTTCCCGCCGTGAAATAAGCAAAAAAAGGGGTGGCTTCCTGCGGTCGTTAGACGTGTTGCTTTGCGCTCCAAGGTTCCTATCTCAGTCCGTGAGCTGTTTTGCATAATACTAATGGGACAATGCGAGGAGCTAGGTTAGTTCTCAACTGAGCCTTGAAACTGCACCGTGAACCACTGTCACCTTATTCGTTCAAATCTCGGATCACTGAAACTATGCATTACTTAAATGACTAAATTCGCAAGCTGTACTAACAATAAGAAATATATTCTAATAGAAAAGTAGTAAGGAACAGAGTATATGTAGCAATTCAGCGCTGCAGACAACCACCGACTTGATGGTGCAAGTAAGAGAGTGATCGATATAAACTTCTAATTATTATAAATATTCCAGATATCCTTATTATTACAATTATCCACGATCTCCTCCCGTTGAATTTGGCAATGTCGAATATGGTAGACCGTAGTAGACTATCTACAGCTAAATGGCCGAGATGTTACAACTGTATTCCGGCTAACGTTCCGGCGAGATCACCTTCGTCAGAGCCTCAAACTTGTATAATTAAACCTAACTTGGTGATATTACAAATATCTCTAGCGCAAGAACATGCTAAAGATCCTACTGCTAGTGAGGAAGCTGCCATAGCCTATAGTGAGGCCTTGTTGAACTTGCGCTTATCCGGTTGCGCCTTTCTAAAAAGCCTCTAAATAACATATCTCATCACCTATCGTTTGAACAGCAAAATAGCCAAAATTCAATGAATATAAGTATGCTAAAAATGAAGTCACCCCATCGGGGACCTAGTGTTGTGCATTCTGTAGGAAGAAGGCGATGACTACCGATTCATAGGGTGGGCGGTAGCATTCTCTTTTTTAATCATCAACTTTGAGTTTGTAATTAGAGCATGTAAACTTTGAGCTTGTAGATTAGCTGGAATATTTGTGCAGCTTGATTATTTATTATTTATTTATTATTTAGTTATTTTTTGGTCTGACGTTCTGCGTGTCGTTGATTATTTTACCATCTTGGCGACCCAGACTACAAATTTCACCCAGACTTTTGCTTATGAAATGTTTTTTGTTGGTTTTGTTTTTTGTTGATGTTTGTTCCCTTGTTTGCTTTGATATCTTCGATGCTTTCGACTCTTGCAAAGACTAATAACCTTAACAGTTCGCCACTTAGCAGAATTTTTGACATGAATTGCAAAAACTGGCCGTGTCCGATGTTCTGTTTAAATATTGAAACATACGTCACATGAAACTTTCACGTGAGCGCGTTAAGAGTGCATGGAATTCATAATTTTACTGCGGTCGCATTCAACGACCTACGCCTTCAGATTCGAGGCAGAAATGACTTCATCGGATTAAGCTATTATAATATTCAGGCGACTGAAAACAATTTCTTCCGTCGAGAAATACGTGTGGACGCAATCAATCAACCGAGCGGCCACACTAGCCGTTAGTGCACTCAACTTGTTGAACTCAAATTCTGGTGTGCGCCCTTTTGAAACTTGGTGACTGAAATTGCTGGTTCACGTTTTCCTGAGCCTTGAAGAGAGTTGTGGATTCTAGAGTTCGATCAGTTTTAACTTCTCAATTCCGCTGAACAATGGTATATAGATACCGGAGCCGGTCTCTTGAAATGGGCAGTCATACCAATGAGAAATCTGAAGGAATTAGGTGAGAATTTTGGAACAGAGCAATATGAAATTGTACCGTTGCCTTTCTTCGCAGCATCCAATGTGTGAATAGCATCTCAGGAAGCGCGCAAATTTCCAAAAAAAAAATCATTTTTTGTGGACTAATTTACATTGATGCATCACGGATTTATTTTGCACAATCTAAACTAAGCTAGCTAAACTAAAAAGCTAAACTACCCCTCCCTCGAGACATCTATGATATTTAGCTATTTCCATGTTGATTGTGTTTCGAAATAAGATTTTTCAAAATCGCATCGTTTCCGCTTCGGTAATATCATTCATGATAAGATTAAGAGGACGATATATCAGCAAAGCCTTGCGTCGCTCACCGTTGAGGTCCATCCTGGGCAGCATTGATCACCTGGCTGAAATAACACACCTTGCTATGTTAGTCTCATCTGGCTGGGTCTGTTGCTTCCCAATAAAACTTGAGCACTCATTGTTGCTGACGAAGAAGCACCTTACGGAACCGGAAAATATGAGGAATATCGGAGTGGTCGCTGGCTCAGGATTCTGCTTAATGTTTCACGTTTCGACATTGGCTGCAAGAGCATACATACATTTTTGGTGCAGTGTATGGTCACTAACAGGGGCCAGAGGAATTGTGTGAGACGTGTTGTCGAGACAAGAAGGACCGCCCGCTACACGCCTGTTCGACACTGGAGAAGAACTGTCCCCGTTGGTGGTGTAGGAAGGTGTCCTCGCCAACACGAACTTGGTCATGAACATCGACTCGTTTGAACAACTTACTACCCGATTCGGACGTTTACGGCTGGATCAATGCCAGTCAATCAATTAATCGATGCCAGTCAATCACTGCCAACCATTCAACGAATCAGTGCGACGTGGACCAATGCTGACGTTGACGGTTTTCGTCGTCTACGCACCAAAATCAGACTACGATGACGAAGTATACCATATGACACGGAACTATGTAGTCTGTTAGTTGCCGCTTTTTGTTTAGCGGTTTATAGACAAGAACTAGTTGATTGACTATATGAGGTATACCATATGAGGTTGAAGAAGCTCCATAAAGAATCTTCTTAAAGGTTATTGTTGGGGAGTTCAATGCGAAGATCGGACCGCGAAGGTCATCGGTAAAGCTTCATTTCGGCGCCTATGGTTTGGAGTGGAACGAACAGTTCAATATGACGACGAACACCATCCATCTAATTCGCATCTCCACAAACCCGCCTCCAGACGATGAATGTGAAAGTACCGAAGTGGGGTGCACTACAACGAAATTGATCACGTTATCATTGTTTTGCCTAACCGATGTCGCCGTTGTTCTGGAGTTCTTGATTTTTTTCCAAGCTCGCAGTGTTGTGAAGAGAAGCAATGAGGAAAGACATTCAGAAGAGAGGAGTTTCTGTTAGTCGAGGCAGCTGAAGCGAGCAAAAGCATACGCGACGCTCATCGATCCCTAGTTAGCTACATGAATATCACGGGCCGAACTCCAGCGCCCGGATGGAACCGTCACGTCTTCCAGAAGAGCAATGGAAAAGGTCACCCACGACTTCTGCTCTGATCTCTTTGATAGCCACGTCCATCTTCCCGAATACCCAATCCCGTACGATGGATATGCCACCCTTGCGGTCCTCCCTTCCGAGGTTCGTCACGCGATCTCATCGTTGAAGAATCACGCAGCGCCCACTCCTGACAAGGTAAGACGGGAACATATGAATATCCTTCCGTCACACCTCATTATCAACCTGGCACGTTCCTAGCATGATCACTATCGGACCGCAAAATACCGAGCATGACCCACTAGTCTTCCATGGCACGCGACAAGGCCCGCTTGAGTAAATTGATGACGACATTTGATAGGGGTGATATAGAAATGCGCGTTAGGTTCAGATATAGCTCGTAAAGTTTAAGGCAATTTCTGAAACGAACAGGATCTATTCAACCATGTAATTTATATCTGTACGTATGCACATAATATCTAATCTATAATACAAATTGTTCCTCTCACTATTACTGAAGCACGTTTCCAAACATAGTATGTTTTTAACCTCCGCGACTTTTTTCTTCTTTGTGAAACGGGTTGAAGGAAAATCTTATAATTTTTCTTCGAAATGCAGAAAACATTTCTGGTGGGGTAGAGAAGTTAATTCTCGAGGCAGTACGACGCCACATAAAACCTTCCGAACGAAAAAGTTATGTGCTCCCAGAAGTCTGTCAACAACGTTGTTATTGTTGCGTTCGGGACCAAAAAGCAGATTCAACGTCAGCTAGCTGGGAGAGTTTGAAGATGAAGGTGTTGCATAGTTGTGTTGGAAAGCAAAGAGTTTGGAGGTAAATTTGTACTATTCATCCATTTTTTTCGGAAACCTATGGGCAGCGGCTGAAATACTGGTCAATTAGCCAGATCCTCGTGGTATGCTGCTTCAAATTTTGTGCAGACGTGTCGAGTTGGGTTACCTGAACATGCTTTCCGGTGTTCTCGAGTTATTCTTCCAGTGGACTACCTCGGGACCGTTACAAGCCTATTCTTATCCGACGCTCTGAAAAGACAGAAATCAAAAAAGAAAAAAAACTTCAGTCTAATGAAGTGTGGATACCATTCCAAAGCTCGGCAGACGTGTATTCAATTGTATAAGATAATATAATAATTTGCCTAGGTTCATTGAATGTCGGACTTAGACAATTGTGTTTATATCTTGTGAAACCACGACAAGGACTCCAACTATCAGTAAAAGCATCATTCTACTGCAGCTCTTAATAATCAGCCAACCAAATACGTATGTGTTGGGAGACAATAAATGCTTCAACTTTTATGGGACTCGAAACCAGCGCGGATCTATCCGTAACATTCATGCTGTCCATTAAGCAGTTAAAGGGGGTATGAATTACCTCAAATGATTCTGCCGTCTTAGTATGGCTCCATTACTAGGTGATGTCTGGTTTCTATTTTGCCAATTGTCCGTCGGCCATTGAATGTGTTTTGTCATGGGCCGAATGCTGAGCGTTTATTTTTTATCAAAGCCAGCCACATTCAAATCCACCCTATCGCTCTGTGTTTCCCACTTAGCTCAAGGATTCAATTTCCTTTGCAAAGCTTTGGTGGATTCTAGAAGTTCACGGCTTTGAGTACTCGGAGTGTGAGGTTGAGTCTTATTATTGCATGGACATGTTCGAAAACCGCACATACAAAATGCGAAGTTGCAAAATTGTGCAAAATTATGACTTCATGACGCAACAGTTCCATAACCACAAAATCCACATTTCCGTCGGAAAATACCACCTAGAAGGTAGAAATGCTTTTCTGCACTCAAAAAAATTAGAGGCATTCTAGACTCACTTTTTTCCAATTTGTGTTGATGTCTGTACGGGCGAACACCACACCAGTAAACCTGGCAGCTTTTTTTTAGCCCTTCCACAGGCACGGACTGCGTTTCATGAATTGATGAACGATGTGTGGGCTGCGATTCAAGCGTCGTAGTATTGTTCATTTCGAGACT
Organism: Nippostrongylus brasiliensis; assembly: GCA_030553155.1. NCBI lineage: Eukaryota > Metazoa > Nematoda > Chromadorea > Rhabditida > Heligmosomidae > Nippostrongylus > Nippostrongylus brasiliensis. Next base: position 30,048,513 of record CP130735.1, on the reverse strand, counting down.
AGGAGGCCCAGTTGACGTCGCAGATCTATCCGGGGGGAAAGGGTGTTCTTAAAGGCCTCTCGATCTAGAAGGCTCTCATCTCTTCTAGACAGCTTCCTTTTACGATCATTCTTTTGTTTTCCTTTGTAGGCGGTTGATGCAGCACAAAGACCGTCCTAGCTGAGTTGCTACCTTTCTGTTTGAAAGGCCGGATGCTTGGAGAGCATCGACCTGAGCTTGTTCAAGTAGAGAATGCTTAGTGCTTTCTCGCATTGCATTTTCATACACGCTTAAGTTGTCTTTACGTTTTTGACATATTTGTATCGCAACTGAAGCGGGAAAATTCTCGCCACAACCGAATTATTCCAAGTGAATTTATAATTTCGCGCCAGTCTCTATTCATAATTTCTGAAAAATTGTAGCTTCTTGCAGTTCTAACAAGGGAGACTAGTGAGCTTCCCCAATGATTCTCATCGAGACCTATACGGTTCGGTAGAGCTTTGAGTGACGATTGCAACGGTATAGTTTGTTTTTCCTACCTGCAAGTGGGTGGTCCAAAGAAGGCGAATAATCTTGACGTATAGGATTTTAATACTAGTAAACGGTGAGGGGGCTTCTAGGTCTTAACTCCCTCAGGTCAAAACATGGTGACTCAGTCGGTAGCACGTAAGGCTCACGATCTGATGGTCGGGGGCTCGGTCCCTTTGCTGGGTTTTTCTTTTGCCTTCATACGCTAGGTTCCGAATTAGGCTCCTTTTGCAATTTTGTCGTAGTTGCTGGGTAAAATAGCGTTTGGGAAGTGTATGACCAATAGAGTACGCACAAGAGACAAAATCTACTAGCACTTATGTATGTGACCCATACCTACCGTAACCAACCCAAATCCATTCCAAATTCAGAAACTAATGTCAGATTCGTGTTCAGCGCCCCGAATAACCCCAGTAGACAAAGTTTGGGCTAAATCGGTGATTTCGACCAAACCAGCCTTACTACTGTCATGTGAGTTGTATGAAAACCAGTTGCCGAGAATATTTCTATTCTATTGTTCCATTTTTTGGACTTTAAAGAACCATTATCCATGAGTTTCTTTTAATATTCATCAAGAAAGATCACCTGGGCTGCCGACAAATCCACAATTCACAAATCTGGCATCGGCTTTTCCCATTGTGTCTGACGTGCGCTTGCTAGGGTTCGTTGTAACAAAGTAGGGTGATTGGGTCGAAACCACCGATTTAGCCCAAACTTTGTCTACGAGGGTTATTCGGGGCGCTGATAACAAATCTGACATTTGTTTCTGAACTTGGGATCGAATTGGGGTGGTTACGGTAGGTATAGCTCACATGCATAAGTGCTAGCAGATGTGCACAGCCCCGGATGGGTTGAGACGCGGGTTCGATTCCCGCCTGAGATGCGATTTTTGCGATGAACCTAGCACCACCATTGCAACATCAAGTTCTAGTGTACATAGCAGTAACCCGCAAAAAGCGGTAATGAAACTAGAATTTCACGGTAGTGCTAGTAGATTTTGTCCTCTGTGCGTACGTTTGTCGTCAAGGTTTTCGTCTTTCTTGGGCCACCCATTTGCAGGTAGCAAAAACAAACTATACCGTTATAATCGTCACTCGATGCTCTACCGAACCGTATAGGTCTCGATGAGAATCTTTGGGGGAAGATCAGTGACCTCCCTCGTAAGACACCGTGCCTAGAATTGGTTTATGTAGATTTTTGATAGTGAAGAATATCATAGTAACATCACTGTATTTGGATAGTTCTGAATAAACTGCAGGGTGAATTTATAGTTTTGCACCTGGATGTAGGTCTGTAATGGAAGAACCAACCCCTATGTAAGAGAATCCCAAAGCAAAAAGCAACATAGAAAGAGCTGCATCGCGAGCTTCTCCATATTCCTTTTCAATGCACATTTCCATTGCATTTCGAAGTACATTTCAACGTTGTAAATAAGACATGCAAATACTATAGCTATACGCTCTGCTATAGTTATACGAGCTCCCTTCAAAATTTTTTCCCACTTATGATTCAACTGTTATTTCACTTTTGTTGCAGTCTTCACATCTGCCTAAGCCTCGTTCATGTGTGGTATTATGATTTTTGCAAGGATTCCGTTAATCTGTTCATGTCAATATTGCAACAGATAGCCCCACATGGGCGAGATAGCAACTTTCTACAAACACCACGGTAACAAGGAACTCATGCTTTCTCGAAGTATTCGAATTTCGAAAGTAATGCGATTTCAGTGCTTGTCAGCGTCTTTTTATACCCTTTTAGGTTAGGTCCTTTTAGTTTTCTTCCTCCCTCTTCCACTTGAATATTTTCCATAGTGTCACCTAAATTTTCCAGAAATCTCTTTATTTATTTTCGATAATAATTGAGTGGGGTAACTTGAGCTTGACTGTATTGTACATTCTTCCCTTGATCTTGTTGGAAATTCTAGAAATTATAAAGCCTAGGCCGCATCAGCAGGAGCGCACATGGATCTCAGGAGCTTTGCCAGTGGCGTTCTGCCGCCAAAATTGAATGTGAAGTTACTGTAATGTAAAAAGGTGTCGCTTATGAAACGTGATAGCAGATTTCTTCCGGAAAGTCAAAGAAGACAATAAGCAGGAGAACGGGCGCAGTGCCAGTAACGAATAGAACTGGTTTTCATGGGTTAGGAACGGCCTTCGAAACCGATCCTTCTTGCACCACTAGTATTCTTGTAACACAAGCGCAGTGCTCATATTCTTAAAGATGCGAGAGTAAGGGCCTCTTCGGACTCTACTGCGGCAGTAAACCAAAGTAGAGCAGTAAAAAAAGAGGTGCACGCATTTCCACAATAGCTGCGCGCGTTTCGGCCGTCCACTGGACTGTCGTTGGTCAAAAAACTATTCATTGCATAGTGGCGATACGGATGGTTTTCGCAAAAAAAATAGAAATCGGATACTGCGCTACTCCGCAGCTGCCGTGCGCCTCGCCGGTCCCTATGTTTCATCATTGCTGCGGCAGCAACGCAGTAAAGTGTGAAGGGGCCTTAAGGGCGAAGAGTTAGCTACGACATTTCCCCTAGCCCGATGCAAGGATCTATGCGAATGTGTTGCAATCGCAATCTCAACTGACTGAGTAACTAAGGTGTTGCAAATGATAAAAGTGTTATATGTTGCCAAGACGCAAAGGGTTCGGCCCTGCTGAAAAGGAAAAACCAACAACGAATCTTGAATTACATCTCCAAAGAAAATGCGCTGCGCATCGAGGGGCCTTCTTGAACTCATAAGGTAGGGGCTCCTACCTTATAATGCATCAATTCCTGTCACACCAGGATTGCAATCCAATGTGGGCATCAACGATTCATGCACATCTTCTTGTTAGTAGTATTCTGTCTGACCGATCGGATGGTTTACAGATTGATAGTCCGGAATCAATCAGAAAGAAATTTGTTCTTAATCTATTTGGGCCACGTGGGAAAGTTGCTCTTTCGAACCGCAGATTCTTTGTGCTAATTTTATGCACTACATCAGCTTTTTCCTGAAGACATGTCCTTTGTTACAGAGCATTTTCAAAATGAGATGCAGCAGCTAAACGAGATGGAGCTGCAGGAGACGTCATCGTTTCGAAAAGAATCAGTTGAAAATCCGATACCGATCGCGACAAGGGTTTATACGCGTTTAAAATCTATAGTTCCGTTCATCACTCTCATGTCTTTTCTACTGCTTCCGGCATTCATATTGGCTGAAAAACAGTGAAGAAGGGTTTATACGCGTTTAAAATCTATAGTTCCGTTCATCACTCTCATGTCTTTTCTACTGCTTCCGGCATTCATATTGGCTGAAAAACAGTGAAGAAGTGAAATCAAGGGAAGAACAGAACTAAAAATAGAGGAACTGGTACAGCTTTGGTCCTAGTTGTCTAACCTTTGCACCCCTTCCTCCTTTGTTTGTTCTCCTAATCCACTGGAATTTTTTCCACGACGCGTCTCGTACATTTCAGTTGACGAGCTCTCATAACTAGGAGAGAGCGAATTGTCGCAAGAAGAGAATCATATCTAGGAAAGCTTTATGGCAGTCGCTGTCAGGAAGCCATTCCTGTTTTCCTCAAAGAAGACGTTCCTCAAAAAAGCGACAGTGACTCAAACCCGTGAACAGAGAAAGGAGGGGTTGCAATAGAGACGATGATTGGACTTTTGGCCTCAGACGGTCTTGATTGCAGAGCAATGTACTGTGTGTCAAAGTGTAAAATTTTGAAAGCGTAAGATATAACCCAGTGGATCCTCAGGAATGCCCTTTCTTTAAGTCACCAGAGATCACCATTGTTTGGGGCAGTTGATATAGGAATGTCTATCTAATATCTGTAATTCTGTCGTATACTCACCTAATGCTCTCCACGACGGAGCAGTTACAACAATCAGGAGGAAAAAGTTTACGTGTGTCCTGGGGCCTTTCCCTCACATCTTTCTCTTCTTTTATCCATGTGAGCTGAGTGCCCCCCCCTAGAATACGGTAGACGGATCTCCTTCCGGACCACCAATTGAGCAATACATTCGGTTTAGGACATCATGGTCAATCTTGCTATAAAGCAGTCCAAAAAAGTGGAGTATGTCACAATTTCCACCAGTGGAGCCCCTGGTTTCTGAATCTTTGGGTTAACATTAGTGATATCAGGGATATAAGGAACCAAAACAACCCTTTCTTCCTTCTTACTGGAGCATCCTGTTCCACTAACTACCGAAGTCCGACTTGTTCAACCCCAAACTCCACCCTGTCAGAGAACTCGGCTCGACTTCCATTGAAGAGCTGTTTACCAAGTTGATTCAACGCCTCGTTAACTGAGCTGAAGAGAAAGAACGGTGCACTTCTCATGTCCGAATCCTTCGTTAATGTGTACAGTACCACATCGATCTTGTCGCCTGCACAACATTTACCAAATCCTCTAATATTTTATTCCACAACGTTTTTATCCCGATCAGTTACGGGGTACGTCTTTCACGATAGTCGCTCCTTCTTCTTCCTCCTTGGTGCTGCTCCCGCATTTATTGAGGTGCCACACTGCCATCTTGTCTCCGTCTTGAGCTCCTTGCGAGGTGCCCATATCGTCCTCGATCGCAGGTTCTTGAGCGCCACTTCCTTGCATGCGACCATCGATCCGTCTTGTGATCGTGACAGTTTTCCTCCATCAGCCGACCTGTCACACGGGCCTGACGCTGGTACCGATACCCTTTTTAGCTATTTCCAAGCTAGGCAAGGGTTTCCGCCTGATACGGGATTGAACCCTGATCATCGAGATCTTGAGCCTAAGCTCTTAACCTCTCGGCACTCCCGCCCCTACCAAATCCTCTAATACCAAATCCTCTAATACACTCCCTAATTACAGCTGCGATTCTATTATATGTAATCTATCGAGACCAGTTGTAAACAAACAGAAATTGTCCGTTCTTGGTGTTGCATCTAATAGATGCCGTCGGGAAGGGATTAATGCAATTCAGGGAAGCCCTTCTCTCTTTCGTTCTCCATTACGGACCTACTACTGCTGCTATTGATTCCAAGTAATTACGTTTAACCGAAAGTTCGTTCGGTTGGTTTTGAAGTTGCCGAATCTGTTCTGTCACTTCATAATACCTTTCTCACTGTTCATCGTTGCTTCATCGAGTTACGAATATCAAAAGAATAAAATCACGATTTTGCGAAAATGACCGAACATGAATAATCTGTATTGGAAAGAGTTTAAAAAGTTTGCAATCTCTGAGACCAAGTGATTGCAGATTAATAAGCAAATAAGGGCCTTCCCAATCTTCGAATGGAAATTGCATTCACTTATCCGCGGTGACAACATTAGAATGAATGAAGGATAACAGTGGGGGACTTTTAAGCACTAGTCTTGCAATACTGCACTGTTATGTGTACATCATTTTTATCTGCATTGCTTCGGCTCTTCTGCAGAAGAGGTGGCTGAATGCGTTGTTTACTTACCTTAGATGAAATCATGAACGTACCGTACCTAATGCAATAGGGAAGTGAGCTCTTTGCACGTTGCTTGGTTGTTGAGCATGAACAAGTTGATGCGAGGATATTCCTGAATGGCGCAACTTTTATCGGAAGCGAGGCGCTAACATTCAAAAGTTTCGTGGAAAAAGCAGCGGAGATCTGACTATGAGAAAGGTATTGAAACGGTAAAATCGATTGATATGAGAAATTCTGATCAGTGAGGTGTGTGAGTGTAGTGCGAAAATCCCTCACTCCACGAGGCCAATAAGTATATTTATTCTGTATATGTATTCCTCGAAAACATCGAGCCAGATTCATAACAGTGTAGTTTTTCTATGTGCAAGCGTGTGGTCCAAAAATGGCAAAAAAATCGCCCATTGAGCCAGTCAGGGGCTGTGCTATGGTGGTTCAACTCCGTGCTCGCGGTGTGGACGTTAGGAGCTCGCTTTCTTTGTTGAAGCCGAACCCACCAGGCCGAACGTACTAAATGAATAGGATGATAACGTGTTTTTTATCATTGTTAGCATTATCATCTATGGCCGTATAAAAGGGCCACCATTTTTCACGATGGTCAATGTTCATTCACGGCTGGATGAACTTCGGTCGAGTTTGCGCAGCCACAACACTTCTGATGGGCTTTTTAATTTTATTTCTGTGGTACAGATTCATGCTCATTTTGCAACAAAACTACAGCTGCTGACACCTCACACACATTGATCTTTATACATATTGTGAAGTGCTTGCGATCCTTAGTACCTGTTCGTCAAGAATGATTCGACTTGTGCAGGTCCCAACTGCTTCATCACCTAACACGATTTCGAGGCAACGTTGTCCAAGGGATGGGTAGTCTAATCGAGCGAGAGATAGGAGTGCGGATGTTGTTGAGCGAGTGACTCTTGCCATAGAAGCTGCTGCCTATCAACCGCGCATTTATTGTTGAACTTTTTCCAGCGCACTGTTGTGAAAGTCCATCGTTGACCGTTGCGCATCATAACACCTACAACGAAATGATCTTTTAGCTGTTTTTTACTTTTTTACTTTTACTCTTTTTTAGCCGTTCTTCATCACACAATTGATATAATTGTTCCACTTATCAGGGTGCCTGCTCATAAGGACTGTCTTCCTTCCTACCTTAATAGGCTTGCTCAAAGGAGGGCTTATGCTTGGCATCTTGCAACTGTTAGTGGACGCTCTGACGACTGGTCAACGTATCGACAACTAAACAGAGTCTTTGAAAAACGTCTATGGAAATACAATGCTAACATTGAAAAAAAGGCTATTGAATCCAACGACATCAGGACATTTTTTAGGTTTCTCAATAGTAAACTTAGGAACAAACCTGGAGTTAGTATTTTAAAATCTTCTGAAGGTATTACTGCTCCAACTGATGAGGAAAAAGCCGAGATGTTAGCGGCGGTTTTCGAGCAATCTTTTACGCAGGACGTTTCATCCGGATCTTCCCAGGTGCCGAGTGCCCCTGCCTTTCCTACCATGCCAGATCCCGGTTGGTTTTACGCTGAGGAAATTTATAAATTGTTAACTTCCTGGCCTCCTTCTTTTTCTCTTACACCTGATGAAATTCCATTGGTTTTTGTCAAAAAAGTTGCTCATATCATCTCTCAGCCCCTGGAGTTTCTTTTCAACCTCAGTTTCATCAGGTCTAGTGTTCCGGCCAAATGGAAGGTCTCTCTTGTCACGCCTATACCGAAAAAAGGGCAGCACACGTCTCCCACAAATTATCGCCCTATCAGTATAACCTCCGTTTTTTCTAGATTGTTCGAAAAAATCCTTAAGAAGAGAATTCTTCATCACCTTGAAGAACATAATGTTATTTCCGTTTGCCAACACGGATTTCAAAAGAGTAAGTCAACAACTACGGCAATGCTTCATGCACTAAATGATTGGACGACGTGTTTAGACGCCAATGCTGACGTTGATGCGGTTTATCTAGATGTCTGCAAGGCATTCGACAAAGTGCCCCATAGCAAACTTATCTTTAAGCTTACTTCTATCGGTATTCATCCCCGTGTCATCTCGTGGATTGAATCTTTTCTATCCCAGCGGACTTTCAGGGTGCGCATTAATTCTGCTTTTTCCAAGCCACGGACGGTCAAGAGTGGTGTCCCCCAGGGGGTGTTCTATCACCCATTCTATTCAACATATATACTTATGAATTGCCAAACATTATCCTTGAGGCAGATGTCAGTTGTGTTGCTTTTGCCGACGACTTTAAAATCTATAAAAGAATTATTAGCGTAGCTGATCAAAAGAAGTTGCAGGAGGCTATTAATCTCGTTAGTGAATGGTCTTCTAACTGGCAGTTGCCCCTTTCTGCTGAAAAGACCAATGTTTTACACACTGGTACTAAAAACCCTGAACGGACTTACACAGTAGGATCCACAACTATTGGACACGTGGATCAGATCAGAGACTTGGGATTTTTGATTACTAATGATCTCTCTTTTGACAGTCATTGTGAACAGATTGTAGCTAAAGCCCTGGCAATCACCTATAAAATCTATCGAGCTTTAACAACTAAAAGTAGCACTGCGCTTCTCAGAGCATATAAATCTTACGTCCGGCCTTTATTAGAATATGGCACGGCTGTCTTCAATCCGTTTAAACGCAAAATTATTGATAAAATTGAGGGAGCCCAGAACGGTTTCACCAGAAAACTTCTGGTAAGGTCAATGGGTTTTCTCTATGAGTGCATTCCATCAGCAAAGGAAAGAAACTTAATCTCGAACTTCGCTCACTCGCTTGGAGGAGGAAAAAAATTGATCTTCTTCTCCTCCACAATATTCTCCACGGTCGGTCTGGCCTTAGCATAAGCCACCTCTGCTCAAGGAGAACATCTATCACGAGAGGAGGATCGTCTAATTTAATAGTGGCTAGGGCTAAAAAAATTGTAGGCTACATTTCTTTACCAACACAGAGGTACCAGCCTACCTTAATTTCAGCAAAAAACAGTCTATTCCTGTGAGTTTTAAAGCATTTAAGAGACTATTAGACAATTCACTTTAGCCACGACGGTGTCCGGTTTTCTTTGCGTTTTTTTATTCATGCGTTAGCCTTCAGTTCTGTCCTGTTCGTTTTCTCCTACTTTTTCTCATTTTACTGTCTTCTCTTCAGTTGTTTGTTTGTATGAATATATTTTGAGGTGCTTCGAAGATTTCGTTCAGTTCTTTGTTTCCCTTTGCCGATTCTTTTCGTGTTTGTGTTTTGTCAATTACACATGGCATGCCCATGTAATAAACAAACAAATGATGCTTCGCTTCTTCCGCTTAGATGATAGGACGAGATCTAAGACTCTTGTCGGGTTATGACGTAATCCGGTTGGTTTAGAGTGAGGTCAACAATGTCCCTACCCAGAGTTGCTGGAACTCCTCGAGCTGACCGCATTTTATCTTCGTCAGGGTTCACGTTTCGCATGCGTAGCACAGTGTTATGAGCACCGTGGAGTTGAAAACCTTAGTTGTTGTGAGCGTATGTCATGTAAGCGGAGATTTGATTTCTGCTTCGACTCCTCCTTCGTCGGATTTCCACTGATTCTTCTACTAGAACTTTGAATGTTTACGTGATGCTCTCAATCACACCTCAGACGTAATGGAAGTTCGAGCAGTTTTCTTCTTCTGAGACATTTCTGGCTCGATGTAGTTCCTCATGTTGTGGAGTTGCAGAAGGTAGATCTACATGTTGACTTCCTTCAAATGAAGCCCTTTCATTAGAACAGCACCGTCAGTGAACTCGTTCTTCATATTTTTGATCATTCGATATTTTCAGCCCGAAATTCGCTTCTTAGCAGACTGTACAGCTTGAGGCGTGTTGGATTGCGTTATAAGCACTGTATTGTCAGAACCTTAAGGTAAAGGTAAAGGGTAAAAGTACCGACGTTCATCAGTCCCATGTGGACACGCATTCGTGTTCAATTCAGAATTGTAGATGCAGGTGAATGCGTGCTTGGCCTGTAAAATGGCTTGCGGCGCCAGCCGCCTTAAATTAATTAATAAATTAAATCTGTCAGAACTTTAAATTACCTTAAATTTCCTTCCATCCTGCCACAGTGAAATTGGATGGTGGGTTCCCGACAGGCCGAGAAGAGAGTCCGAGGAATTGGGTTTCCTTGTTTCACGTTTCGTTCTACAGTTACTTTCATGTTGCTATCGAATATCCGCAAAATACTGCCACATTCTGAATAGCATTTGCCATAACTTTTGAATACCGTGCTTCGATGCCCTGTTTGGTGAGCGCTTCCCACACTTTTCGAGACTCCGCTGAGTCAAACGCTTTCTGATGGTCGACGAAAATGAGGACCAGTGAATTATGGTATTCTTCACCAAATTCAATTGTTCTGGAGCACAGGAGATTGTGACCCAGGCTGATGAATTTCCGATAGAAATTCCGTCGGCACTACTGGCGGCTCTTCGCCAATGGTTCTCCTCACGAGTGACCGGAGGCTTTCGTTGTACTTTATAAAATGCACTGGAAGCAACGTTATGGATCTGAAGTTGGCAAGATAATGCCTGTCGCTATTCTTGAACAACAGAAGAATTTTACATCGTTTCCAACCAGATGACATCTTGTAATTCGTCGCTTACCGGGTAAAACGCTGCACGAAAGCGCCGAAAAGACCACAAACCATCGACGACGTTAGGACTAGCAGAACCCCTTGCTGAACTTTCAACTCCCGAGCTTTCCGCTACTTTGAGAAGTTTACTTGCCTTCCTGTTCCCTTTGTACCCTTTTCTTTTCAAGGGAAATTTCGAGTGGAATCCCACACGTGAAGTATACAGCAATCAAAAGAGATGTTCGGCGACGTTGCATCGTCAAATAGCAGACATTCGCATACAGTTTGATGATGTGATGGGTTTTGTTTTCGAAAGTGTTTTGCTTAGACTTCATACAGTTCTCTTTACGTCCCTGCTCGCTCTCTAACACAATTTAAGTGTTCCTTCTTCACGAGCGATAACCAATTTCATTTCCTCCATTAAAACAAATATCAAGCGGTTTTGATTTTCCTCCTTCTTCGTGAATGGTCCTAACATGTCTGCAACGCCAAAAACATTAGTCACCATAATTGCAAGCAACACTAGTGGCTTATCTCGAAGAAATAACTTTAATTGATGCTCAAGGGCAGGCTCTGAGAAAAGTCTAACATTTCCCTTAGTAGGTTGACGTTAGAGACGACGAAACACATTTGAGCAAGAAACAGTCAAATGAATATTAATGCGAAATTTGCTCGTGTGGGATTGGGCGGAATCCTCTTTGGGTGACTCAGACCGCCTACGGCTACTTGAGCATTTCCGAGCAGGACAGTTTGAAAGCATTTTTGAATCTGTTCAAAAACCACCATAGGATTTCGAACTCTTTAAACTTCTCCTGCTATTTCAATGGCGTTCCAGCGGGAAATCACACACTCTCCGCCATGATGTTAGTAAGACATTCCTTGATGTGCCTTCATCCAGTTGTGAGTGAAATTTGAAACTAGCCGCGAACGAACTCTGCCCTAGAGAGTGGTGCGAAATTAGGGAAATTCTGCAGGGCACTTTTCTCTCCGTGGTAGGGTAAAATGGCACCAGGCCAGCATTGGAGGGTGAGACACTAACACACACTCAGCTGCTGCTCACGAAAAGCCATTATATCAACCAAATACGTGTTCGCCATGCCTCTACGATTCCGTATGGAAGACGGATACGATGCGGCAGCTCTAGTGGATTGATCAACGCCTACCACATCAGAAAGCTTTCTAACATTATTTTGTAGCAAAGAAGAACTGGTCGTAGAATCAAGGTTTCTCGCTAATGTTGCAAAAAACAAGTGACACAATGCACTTAAGTATACACTGTGACGCAAGTACATAAGCATCTACCAATCAAAGCTTAAGGCTAACGAGATTGGCAGATTTCTCTGTTAAGCTCTAAAATAAGCAGCTGATTACTCATACGTAAATTGTTTTCTGTGACGCTAGAGGCGCTGTTGACACATACGCGGTCGATTGATCGATCCTCGCCCGGGGTACAATGGTAACAGACTTGTCTGGGAGAATATCGTATAGCGGTTGGCCCCCGCAAGTCATTGTACAGGCCAAATACGTATTCGCCATACTTTTACGATTTCAATGGAACACGAATGCGGCGGCGCGTCCCCTCACCAATCAATTTTCTGATTTGAGTGATAACGAGTGATAGCTCTTTTTGGAAACAGTGAGGGAATGAGATTTTCGACCTGTTCTTGTCCCTCACAACGTACACAATTAGAGCCTTTCATGGCGATCTTTGTCGTTGTTAATGGCGAACCTATGCATAATGCACGTAGCCTGATGAGCATGCTGTCATTTGTTCCATAGCCGGCATCTCCTGTTGCATCCTTTGACTTGGAAATCCTTTATTTGCCACAGGTGTAGGGTTTCATACGCCTGCCGGAATTGAATATTGCTGCCGTGGGCTCTATTACGAACTTTGGACCTCGTATTCACATTCTACTATTTGACAGCGATATGAACTCAACACTCTCACGTTTTACGGTTCAAAAAGTTTCTTTGCCGCAGCAATTTTTAACTAATTTTGCAGAAATGTAGCGCCAAGCATCGTACGATCGCGCTCGATCTCAGATAAACTTCCATTCTGCTGCATGGTTTATAAAGATTGGAAGAAGAAAATGACGAGTCGAGATAGCCACTGCACTGAAAATGAATAGAACAACGTTCCATTTCCTTGTAGGCAAACTCAGCGGATGCCTTTCACAGGCGTAGGAACACTAGTGAGGAGTGTCTGACTTCTTCAGGACTTCGTTGAACCAACACGAAGACGATGAAGACTAGGAAGTACTAAGAGCTAGCGATGCTGCCTGGTATAACCATATGAGATTGTTGGGGAACTTAGGAGAAACGACTTGAGAGCTCCAGACATACCTTACTTGAAATGAGGCGAACAGATTGCCCTAAGAGCCACCAGAGCGATACCAAGCGAAGTCTGATTGTAAGAGAAAATGGAACTAGCGGGATTCTTTCTCCTAATCAATTCATTTTTAGCAGCAGATTCTTGCAAACGTCTCGCACTCGGACGATGTCTTCCTATTCCACATTGAAAATACGCTTCTGTGCAAAAATCTGTTTATTGATAGAAATTCTCAGCATTGAGCATTACGAGCCTCTCGATGCTATTATTCGGAATCTGAAGAAATTCCCATTTCGGTCACTCAGTGGGTGGGTTCGGGTGGTAAAGAAGTGAGAGGTGCTACCTAGAAACGTCCGGTCCTTGTCCAGGTCAGACGAGCCTTCTTCTCTCTGATGTTCGTACCAGACTTATCATGAGGAGATGAAGACACTGACTTACATAGTGACTGGTTCTACGAGTCATAGTAATGAATTCCACGATGCTAAGTGGGAGGCCAGTGCGATGTTGTGCCCTTACGGGAACGACTGACTCAGCACTGACTGCTTTGCCGTTACCATTACCTTCACCTTTTACTAACTTGGTTGGTTGCCGCGAGACAGTAGACTTATCCCATTCGCACAAACCAGCGATACTATAAAGCCGAAAACAGTAACCTTCGACAAAAAACACCTGCCCAAGAATGTGAGTAGTGACAACAGTACTCAGCTTGAAAATTTCAACGCACACCATATTCTTTTCCAAATAGGTATGTTCTTCGCCGTTGCTCCTGTTTGTTTCAGCATCGAGGCCGCAACTGGAGATGAAGTCAAGTAGGCGTTCACGAATTTCGGCCCTATGCTCTCATAACATGTGATGGGAAAATTATTTATTCTAGTTTCAAAAAGAGCAAAATGCACGCGACGTTGAGGCGATGCATGACAGCTTTACGCAGTATCTTGGTCAGTTTCGCGGGCGACCATTTGAGGTGGTTTCCAACATTCTGCGAAGTTCTTGAAATACACCCCCTTCGGACTGTTGAGCAGTGCAAGGTGTAGTAAGGTTAGATCCATTGAGGAAATTCCCGAAGAAAAACTTTATTTTCTATAAAACCCACCTCCAGCTTGATTTTTTCGATTGGTTCGCTCATCCAGAGCATCACGAACACCTCTGTTTTCCTTCTACCTGAACTGTCACAGAGATGGTTGGACTTCTCTTTAACACTCGTATAATGTTTTGGTACTATCCGCTTCTTCGCTTCTAATCACCCGAAATTTCCTTCCCGTTTCTAACCATATCTCTGACTAGGATTCTTTCTTTGCATTAAACGTGTCTTCATTTTTGGCCTCCCATAGAAAGAACTTATTATGTGATAAGTTCTTCTGCAGCTATGCCTCTAGCTCGTCTCACTTCCGAAGCGCCAGCAGTAGTTTGAGCCGCCGCCAGTCCAGACAGTGATAGATTCCATGTCAGATGACCTGAAGTCGACGGTATTATTTCTAGGTAAGCTGTATTGTGTTAGGACTTTGGCTGCGTGCCCGCTTATTCCACTTCCTCTGCTGAAGAAGTCGTTTGTTCCAACAACGAGTGACGTGGGTGTTACGCAAGGAGTGATGGAATTGAAATTGATAGAGACAAGTCGGCGTCGTTCCGAGTTTCAGCACTCCTCTTTCGAGAGCATCTCTCATCCTTTGTCGTCTGGGTGCTTTTGCAACGCTGGACCGTCGTAAAGAGCAAAGGTGACACAAAGTGAACGGAGCGCTCGAGGGAAGCAAATCTCGTGTGGAAAAACAATACAAAATAGAAGGAAGCCCTTTCTACTTCCGTCTCCACTTCGTTTCCTTTGTAGTTCATTTGGGTCTTCTTCCAACTACGAAACAACCTTCTAATGGGGATTATCGCACTTCTGTTGTGCTAAGTAAGGACATGAAAAGTTGACAGAACCGTGTTTCCCTCATGAATGTAGGTGAATACAGTCGCCCTTTTTCTGTGCAGGACGACTGTGCGCGAATTCATACCCTGACCTCCTTTTGAGAAACCTACGGAGATCAGGCGATTTACAAGCTGAGATGCACCCACACAGCCTATGAATTACAAGAAAAAATCGGGCCTTGGAGTTGTGTGCTGCTCCAAATGTCCCTATTTGCGACTCGTACGTCGCATCGCAAAATGCTTTACGATATTTAATCAGCGGGTATATAACGATATAACAAAAGTTTTGTAGGACGTAACAGACTGGGGTAATACCTCTGCGTAGTCGATTCCATCTTGAAACGGAAAGGGGTGACAGTCCTGTCTCCATGTTTCAATTCCGTGAGCAGAGTAATAGATTCGTTGAGGTCCCAGCGACATTTCTTCAGATTTCATTTCTTTTTTTTCATTCTCAATATCTTCTTGTTACCAGACGACGCCCTGCTGTTGGCTGAAATGTGGGCACCTCTTATTCATAGGCAGGGGCAACCAGCGTTAATACAACTTCACTGTCCTTTTTGCAGTTGGAGGTAATCCTCGGACGGGTCCCCTATGACCCATGAACAGTCAAAGGTTAGCTCAGAAGATCCTCGTAAAATGCAACATGTTCCCTGCTCTTGTTTTGTCTCAGGTGTGTCTACGTCCAGTTAACGGACTTGTTCTTTGCCCAAAGGGGCGGTTATCCTACTACAAAGAGAGGGAACCACTGAAGTTCGGAAAGACACCATCTTCCACTGGTCAGCATGTGGTAGATCTCAGTGTGTACCGCTCCACTGGGTAACCATCATGTTCAGCAACGGTGTTCTTTCTTCTCAAACATTGAGTTGTCGTAGAAGAGACGTGTAGCAGGTATGAGCTGAATTGAACGATTTTTGTTTTCCTTCCTATCGCTTATCCCGCCTACCACTAGCCCACATCCGATTCCATTATCTCATATCTTACACACTACTTTTCCAACCTCTGCCTTTAGAACGCAAAATGGTGATAATTCCAAAAAACCGAAACGTGGGGATGTCGACAAAATATCGAAAAGAGTTCCAACGAGAACCACCATGTGGAGAGGGGGACACATTAAACTCACCAATATTGCTGAAGTTACTTTGCTTAATTTACTTAATCTCAAGAGCAGATTCTGTAGGGCGATCTCATGTGTCACATTTTCAAAGCTGCATATCAAAAACAGTTTCATGGGAAAAACTAGTGTACTGTAGTGACATCCATCATAAGAGTATTATAAATACTCATGTCCATTGCAAGTGCCCTCGTTCCTGTCTGTCCACGAATTCTATACATATTCTCTTCAACGACCTATTTATATTTTGCAGATCACACATGGTCACAGATGTGGTTGCATCGTGGTTTTGCTGGTAAATATTAAAAACCGCAATTCATGCAGCATTTTCAACTAGGAGGGCGGAGCGTGAGGATTTGCTGGAGCACCCGCAAAACATTACTCAGGTTCAGGCCTAGCGCCTCCGGAAGCTGTCGCCAATTCTTTAGTTAGTAGATTGATGGTAAATTTCAACTCTGCTTCCGCTATGTCGCGTTATCTCTTTGATGTCCACCGTACTTCTGATAATTCGGTTGTCTTCTGTGATCTTAGTGCTTCGTATGTTGCGAGACCACTTTTGCCAAACCTGAACACTAGATAGTAACGGCGAACCGCTTAGTTTGTCGAGTATTCGTTGAATCACTTCTGCTTCGAGCTCCATCGAGTGTCGCCATGTTCAATTGGCCGTGAGGGTTGAGTGATGTCAGGCGGAAATCCCTTCGTTTTCGTTTTCCTCTCAGCTTTCACATGCTGGCCCAACTTACTAGTGTAGGAGTTTTTTTTTGCAGCAGCATTTACCCATAAGTGAACGTTATTTTATTCATTTACGAATATCATAGACGTGCTTTGAAAAACAAATACATCAGCTACGAGAAACAGAGCGATCCTAGACAAGAAATTCGTAGTATAAAAATATTAACAACCCAAGAAATTCGGGAAAATGTTTAACCACTACAAAGACTAAGAGTATTTTCTTAGTAACTGATCATCATTGATTTATAACTAGCAACAACACTTTCTCATACGTAGGCAAGACTTGGAGGAAGTCGAAATCGCGCTTCTATAAGTAATTATTACGTTGGACCCAACCTATGCAAGATTTATTTGTGCGCTACCATGTATTTTGACACATAATGGGCTGTTTTGCCGTGAATATATAAGCCACAGTCCCATACAATTTCGATTATTTATGAAATTTCCATCAACATTTGTAGCTGTGTTTGATGCATAAATGAACGAAAATTGGTGGAAATGACATACATGCATTAAGGTAGTTCCTAACCGTATTATGATAGGTCCTGAACGATGCTGTAAATTCTGAAGTTCAGCTCGGATGAGCTCGCCGTACCACAATATCCTTCATCTCGAAAATCCGTCAGTATTTTGTATCTGTGATCTAAAAAAATTCTGGAAAGAAGTCGAGAAAATGTTTAGTACTCATTGCGATTTCTGTTTGTCTCGTAGCCTTGAGAACCTTACGATGGCCGTGGTAAAGAAGACCTTTCTAAGACGCTTCACACATCAAATCATACACTTTACATAACGAACCAGCCTACATACTTTTTTGAACGGCATACTAGGAACTTTGTACATTACAGATATTTAAAGGTTATGTCTTCTATAGGGATGTTTTGATGTTTGTCCTTAAGACGCTTTCTTCTACTGAATCACTTGAGAGCATTTCACCAGCCCAGGTGCTGCGATTACCCAAGTTTGTTTCTGATGTGATGAGTTGTAGTCAAGTTATGCTATTATCGAATTTGCTAATTGTGTAGCATTAGTAGATCGTGCAGGTATGCTCCGTTCTGAGGGTCCACTGTTTCTCATGCATTTCTCTCGCGAATCGTAGGGTATGATTATATCTCACCTGCTGTTAAACATCTAATCATCTCCTTAGCTGCACGATGTTGCTTCGTTGCAGAACACCTAAGCAGGAGAAGAAAGCGTGCCTTCGGACTGGGTCCGAACAATGTTCCATAACTGATACAGTAAAAGGTAAAAGGTAAATGGATCGTCGCTGATTAGTCTCTCAAGGACGCGCCACGCATTTATCTACCTTCCAGAATCGTAGAGACATGGTACCGGACAGTGTCTTTTGATCACTTCCCGGAAAAGCCGCTTAGGAGCGTTCCAAAGCGGATTTTTTCAATAACTTTATTGGAACTCAATTATTTGTAAAAATATACATATATTTGAGCCGCTTTGGATCGCTACTAAGCGGCTTTTCCGAGAGGTGATCAAAAGACATGTCCGGTACTAGTAGTTGGCCTACCACGTCTTGGCGATATACAGTGCCAGTGTTTTTACCTTCTCAGACAAGGTTAGTACCATTCCATGCGGCTCCGTACAAATGGAACGCGTGGTTACCTTGTGCGAGAACTGATCGCTGGACCGCGAGAATGTCAGCTCTTCTTATCGCTGCATCACGCCCAAGTCCACAACAATTTTGTGTAAATACATCAGGTATTCTAAAAATAAAAATGTAAAAACACTCGTTTCGCACAGCCGCATGAAACTCCGCACTATAGCAGTTGTAGCAAAAGTTAGAACATCAAATCGCGACGTTCATTTGATACGTATGTTTGTTAAATTCGAAATTTGGTGCTGACGTCACAGTACATAGTTAGCTATGAATTCGGGCACATGCTAAGAACTCTGCTTTTAAAGTTTTCAGTGAGATTCTTCTGCCATTGGCATTCCTTTTTCTTCATTTTAATTTTGTTGAATGTACTCCTTCCTGCATTCTCGTTCGAGCTTCGTTTTGCGAATTATGAAAATGAGAAACTGCTTTAGAAATTCGATTTCTTTCCTGTGTTGTACCCTTTGTGAACACCAGGCATAATTTAGAATGTTTTCGTAACGAACACGCAAGTAGGGGATGTTGTGACTGCCGGTACCAAGTTTTCCATCACTCCGACGAAGCACGACCAGAGGGTAATTATTGGTGTCTTAGCTGGCTCGATATCGGCTGGTGACCTTTCTGTTGCTGCTGAATCTGATTTTCGCTTGTCAACTTATGTTATTGTGAGTTGACAGTGGGGCAGTATTACGTAGACATTATTCTATCCTTAGTATTAAGGAGAAGCAAAAGTCATCGATTTTCCTACCGCATCATCACACGTTTTCCAAGAAACGACAAAGTGTTACACTTTGAAGTATAGCCGATTTCGTTCACTAGTTCGAGTACATCTTCTAGCAACCTATTGAGCCGTCACCGACATCTTTCTTAATTTGTAAAAGCTAAAAACTGGAGACGCTCCTCGGTGACATTGTCCACGTTATTATGTCATAGTTTATCATGGAAGTGCGCAATCAATTTCTAAGTGGCATTCGGATGACGCAAGATCCGAACTACTGACATGGTAGTTCAAAGTATCTCGATAGCATATTGTTCGAAATAGTCGAAGATTTTGGTTTTTTCGAGAAGTTTTTTGGAAAGGCGCGATTTTTCGTTGCGTAGTGGAGTGTGCACAGATCTACGTTTGACCAAGTTGCGCAACTCGTTTTTTTTTTTTAAAACATGGCAACATTGGACAGGTGCCTTTGAGTATATTGGAGTGTGGCTGACCTTTTTGCTTAACGTTTTGCTTTACGGGCTTCTTCAAAACCCGTTATCACAAGGCAATCTGATCGAGGCGTAACTGTTGGGTCCATTTCTTCTCTCAAATCTCCGCGGCAGAAATAATGTTGCATATTTTCAAACAACATCATCTTCCTTAATCTCAGATTACTTCATGGTGTAGTCACGTTAAAGCTCTGTTTTCTGTGATGATGTAAAAGGACACGAATCGCAGAAAATTTCGGCGGTTCTCTCAGCGTTCAAAAAAGTTCAAAGAGAGGCTCATCCAGTACGTTTTGAAATAGCTCTGATGGAGGAAATCAAGTACTTCAAAGAAGTATAGAACATGCATTAGTATAAATTTCCATTTGGGGGAAACCGAAATCCGAAAAGGGAAGAAAGAAAAGGGATTACGAAGAAAACAGCACTGGAAAAACGACAAGACGTAGTGTTTCTAATCACTTAGAAAATGCACTGGCATCTCCGTTCACCCTAATAGTAAATATATCCGACAATGCTTGTCAATGCTTCAAAGGCTCGTTGTAGCTTGTTGAAGTTTGGTTTTCACAGATAACCACATGTTTTCTTATCAATTTTGTTTCTGCCAAACCCTCACTTTGCAGATATATGTAGGCCTCGGTGTGTTCAGTAATATTTTCTGCTTTGGCTTATACTCTGTAAATGAAGTAAACAGCGGCTTCAGTGTGAGCGTCTTGGTCGATAGATGCTGCAATACAAATTCTTCTTCCAACTTGCAGGAGGTATGCTAGTGACTCTAGTAACTTAGGAGGTGCACTACCATTTTCAAATCTGCTTTGTGAGCGGGGGCGCAGACCTTTTAGGCTGGTGCTCTTCTCTCTACCCAATCTCCAAGAAAGAAGAAAAGGCACGGGTTTGTTAGAGGGCTTCTATAGCGAATGACGACAATCAATAGCAGAGTAACAGCGGCTGCACCTTTCATATATCTTATACATAAGCATCTGATGGAAATAATGTTGACTAGCAGCACCACCATGGGCTCTGCCTGAAATCTCGTGTCCTTTTGCTGTGGAACGCCTGTCGGCGCTCACTCGGCACTCTTTTGTTCTTTCCTTGAACTACTTGAAGGCCCTTTTGTGGTGTACTTATTGCAGGGCTTAGCTGCTCTTCCTTGAATTCCATGCAATTTCCTTCGTTTTCATTTTCCACCGACAGCAGATGTGTTTATTTCGTTATAAATATTTGTGAAATCTCAAGAATATGGTGGAGGTTTTTAGAATAAACATGTGCACTCTGGCTTTCGTTTCGAGGAGAAGCTTCTCTTCTGCCGAAGTGCTTCTCTCAAATGAACGCCTTTGCTATTGTCTAATAAAGGGTCTAATGATTTGTTAAGATTTATCCTTCTATTACCTCCGAAGTAATGGTCTCTGATGAAAGTCTGGTTTGTCTCTGATAGGTGAACCTGAAATTTATTGACCTTCCAGTTGCAGTACTATATTGAAAGATAATCTACCGATGCACAAAAATATGTAGGTATGGAACTTGTTGTACTTCCCACTTCAATTTAACCTGCTTTAATTTGAGTCCTTCTTTTCGCCAGCTCGGAACCGTACCTCAGTATCGGGTATGAAACAAATCTAGCGGTACATTTCGCTTTCATATCCTCTCAATATCTACATTTTCCTGATAGAACGAGTTTCTGTTCTATGTATCTGTAGCCGAGAATATGTCTTTAATCCGTTGAAATCAGTTTGAGTTCCTTAACTAATCATGTGTCCCTTTTTTCCTTTTTTCCTCTTCTGTTCTATTTCTGTTCAGTTGTTCTAGAAACTACGTAGCATTCCTAGTAGCGCCAATGATAAATAAGATATAAAGTAAATAAGGTGTTATGAGGTAATCGGTGCAGAACTCAGACTTGTAATAGAGTTTACTGTGCCTTGGGCCTCGACATCTAATAGTAAGATTGTTGCAACCGTATTCGATTCGCAATCGCTCTCTTTCATTTCTTCTTAGATTTTATTTCTTCTTACGCTAGACCTGCCTTCACAGCTGTCGCGATAATGTTTTCTGTGCTTTTCTTCCAGTGAATACTGAATCCAGACAGTTCGTGAAGAATGTGGGGAGAAGATTCCAAACGCATCCATCCTACATTAAATGCGCAAAAGATGAGTCTAGTGCAGTTTATTTTTCTGGTATTCCCTGGTCTGATGAATCTTTTGCTCAAAGATCGGGCGGAGTAGGAGCAGTCAGCTAATCGAACACGTATGGGTCTGCAAGCCCATCCGGCAGTTAGCTGCATGATTTCATCTCACATGCAGATGCTCCTGCCTGCGGACATGCTTTGCTCAAGTCATTATTAACTCATCTCTTAGTTACTGTTATTCTGATTATACTGAAAGCAACAATTTTCAAGGTTGCAAAACGTACTTGTATTGAGGTGAAGATACATACACAACCTGTTCAAAACACTGGCTGAACTAGTAACAATCTGGATAAATACAAAACCTCACTAATCCATATATTTGTGTCATGAATCTGCGTGATTCAGGTCTGTACAAGGTATCATTTCGTTTTTTCAAGAACAATTTCACTAGGCGAATGAGAAACTATGGATTGGAAAATTCCTAAATCTTCAATAACTTTTTGGAATTCACTAAAATGCAGTGTACTCGCCCAGGTTGATGATTCAATAACATACCCCTTCAGAAGTTGCCTCATGTTTGCCAACCATTCAGATGCTGTCTTGAGTTTCTCAAATCGCTCTGTTTATAATAAATCAGCAATTTCTCCGTTCCTATTTCGACTCGCCTCCACAATTCTCCTACTTTTTAATAAGAAGAATGGGTTCGTGAACTGCAGTGCGCTCTTTGAAGAAACTCGTTAACGTAGACTCACGGCGACCGATGACTAATTTACGCGGTCATCTTGCAAACACTCCTAAGAACCGAGGAAGTTCGGCTTCGCACGTTTTTCATAATAATTTTTCGTAACAAGTTGAGTTTTCAACTTCCTGCTTTTGCGTGTCCACGAGCATCTGTGAGATCTTGTAAAGATAACTTGTGGAACTGCTCAGTTTAGTAAGTTCATGCTTAAGTTTACACTTGCGTTGACCCAAAACAGTGATTGTCGTCAAGGGATAAAACTACTTTTCTTTCTAATCGAGGTTCTCAAGATCACGCCCCCATGCCTGAGCGCTGGGAGCACTAAATCTATTTTTCTGGGATTTCTAGCTTTTCTCCACATATTCTCTCCTTCATTTGCCGTTTTCTCTTCTCTTTCCTAGGAATTCCGTAAGCATAGAAAATGTTGGTCTATTTCGTAAATAAACCCACATTTTGCAGTGCTTGCAGTGCTAGATCGCGAACTGCTTTCCATTTCCATTCCAGAAGCAATCTCCAATTGGTGGTACAGCACCTGAATGGGGACTACTGTAGATAGAATACAAGCCAAGGTGTTGTTCTTGATCATATTGGCAGTTGGTTCCTGATCATTTCGGAAAAGTTGATGGTATAGTGATCAACTTTTCTGAAAATGGCACCATGTGCCTTAACCAAGTTCTTTCCGTTTACCCCAGTATTTGCCTGGCTTGCGTTGGCTAACATTTCACGGTGTTTTGTCACCTGGAAATTCTCGCTTTCCTGAACATTGCCTAATCCGATTTCCTACCATATGCCTCTTTATCGTTTAGCCTTACACCTTGTCGCACCTGTTTATCCCAATTTCACTCAAGTTTTTGCGGCTACTAGTTGAACACGAAACATCGCGTTAGAGCTCAGGGATGCCATCCGCATCATGATTACTTATAGCGATTCGTGGGCGAAGGTAGAAATAGAACAACAGCAAAACTAGCGTTTTTTATAGGAAATTGTCTTTGTCGACCGATTGAGAGGCCTTTCTCACCTGTACAGACGTTATTATGTTGATGTGGATTCGAGTGGAGTTAACAGTGACTTTTTGTGAAATGTCGCGTTTTTCGACAAGACATACTCGATCGTCACATTGATTCTGCTATGAATTTAACCGCTATGGTAAATTCACATAGGAATTCAGTCTTTCAACGACTGTTTTTACCGCTTATGCAATCTGTTGTCGCAAGCACCCCGATTATTTAAGAAATAGAGTATCTTTGACAACGATAAGTGGACAGCTCTCGATACATGAACAAGTGGCGGATGACATCGAGCGAAGGAGCAAATTGCGTGAGTCTCGTTGAAAACAAACTGAAGTCGAGCAACGACTTCATACACAATTTGATCACTCTACTCGATGTTACGCCTGAAATTTTTAGTTCGATAGTGTGAGAGCGTCAGGCACGCGACATCTACACCAATAACAGAACGCCCGAATTTTTGGCTTTTCGCTTTAGATATTTTCTGTACAACTTTTCCTGCAGTCAACCATTGCGATTTTGAACTAAAAATTGATAACGTTTGGATTTGAAGTTGATGAAACATTTGAAATTGAACTCGCCATGTTCTCTTTTCTGAAACCTCTGCATAACGTTGTAATTGTGCAATGCTTCTGTGCCGATCGACGTTGGCAAAGTGAACTGAATATTATTTGGCCGTTTCGACCGATCCGTCGTCTTCAAAGGCAGCCGTCATAGCGTTACCGACTAGGCGACCAGCTCTGGTTGTAAGAGGATCGCTCTGAAGGTGAACTCTGCGGACTCTGAAGACGACGGATAGATCGAAACGTCAGGCCAAATAAAGTTTGGTCTACCCTACTCACCTCGATCGGCACAAAAGCTTTACACGATTTGAAATTGTTGTTTTTCAAGAGGGAACGACCAAGAGGATTTTCTACGACTTGAGTATCTGAGTCCGATGCCATTTGCTGAATCCGATGCCCAGTTTTACATTGCGTTCCATTTGGTAGACGAATATTTCTTACATTTCATCTGAGTTAAACTGCAGACTTGGTGATCCAGGTCGTGTAAACACACCTTATCCTCTCAGACAAAGAGGATGACTCGGTGAGAAAAAATGCGGTGAAAAACAATGGGGAAATTCTGTGCAAGGGATTGGTTTACAATTTGCTGCCTTTGCGAGGGGACAGCTTGGGTACTATAGCGTTCTTCTTCTTACAAAGATCACATTATTGAGAGGTGGCATTGAGAGCAAGTCAAAAACATTATCAAAAACATTGTCGGAATATCAGCACTATTTCGCTTTACTAATATTCGAAGTCACGCCAGGTTTTTCTCGAAACACTACCACCTTCTCTCCTACGGTCTTCCTATTGTAAGGGTCCTTTTTTCAGCTCATATACGTAGAAGGATTTCATTGCATCGTTGCTGTCCATGTTTGGATCTTCAGTCCTTAATGCTGCTGCTCCTTTCCTTCTCGTGGGAAGTGGTATTTTATTTGTTTATTTATTTATTTACCTATTTGTTACGGTCGTAAAGAAACCGTGAGAAAATTCATTCTCTATTGGCACTTTTGATAAACTCCAGCAAGGGCTTGGAGCTGTCTCATGCTCATGCATCAGTCGCAGTTGTTCATGTTGTCCTGCACTTTTCTTCACTAAGGAAGTGCTCGTTAGTTGGCGATTGTCGTTCGGACGGTCTCGCTTTTTCATCATTTCCCGCCGCTCCTCCTAAACCGCTCTGGTCTATGCTAGTGATACCGGCCAGCAACTCTTACAAAATCTGAATAACATAGTATGGTTTCAATTACATCTGATTTGTAAGCAGAGGAAGAGCTGTTCACCTCTACTTGTGGGGCAACTATGACACACCGAAACGTCCATTTGCCGTCTGCATTACAGTTGCAAGAAGTTGGCGAGTGGAATAGAATCCTTCTCATATCATGCCGTTTTGAAATTCCGCTAGTTTCAGTTCTATTCCAGAAGGGTTTTCGATGAATTCAGATTATTATTCATACTCACGAACTTTTCCAAAAGTTGTCATAGTCGCTGTTATCGCTTTGATCATGGAGTAGCTCCTTCTTGCTTTTTGCGCAACGATTTTTCCCCTCTAGCGAATCATATGAGCTGACATGAATCTTTATTTTTTCACTGTGTTTATTAGGCTGTTGCAAAATTAGTTTCGGAAGTGGACCGCTCAGTTCAAACTGCAATAACTCGGCTCAAACGCGACTTTATAAGTCAAAGTAAAAACCGTCAGCATCTACACACCTCTGCCAACGAAGCGGTAATAAATCCAAGCCTTTAGAGAAGAAACTAGGATCACGGGAATTAATGAAAGCAGGAAACGCGTTTTCAACATCGGTCAAATCAGCGAATTTTTTCTGACGCAAATAGGATTCAAATGCTTGTAAAAAGTGGTAGGCTGTTGGCGAAAGGTCAGGAGAATAAGTAGGATGAGACAGCACTTCAATGCCTAACTGGGTCAATTTTTGCCGGGGGATCTTTGATGGATGAGTCCTTTACTACACCATCACACAGTAATCATAACCTTTTTAGGATGAGGTTTCGGTTTGGGAAGAGGTTTTGGTGGAGAACTCGTATCAGCCCAAGCAAATACCCGTTTCTCATTATCATAAAGAACCCATTTTTCATCTACAGCTTTAATTCGGTTGGCAAGCGGTTCATTTTTATAACGATTTAGGGGATTCAAACAAATGTCAGAATGCGTGAGACGCTGCTCATCGGTCATTTCATAAGGAATCCATTTTGACATCATCTTCACCTTGCCGATTTGTTCTAAATGCCTTGCGACTGTACTGTAATGTACACCCAGGTCTTCGGCTAGCTTACGAGTATTGGTCTCTGGATTTGCTTAAACGGCTGTCCTCAAATCCTCTTCATCAAGGGACCACTTGCGACCACGACCAGCCTTTCCTTCAAGGTCAAAATCGCCAGAAGCAAATTTCCTAATCCAGAGCTGTACTGTCCGTTCGCAAGGGCAATCCGTCCCAAAAGCACCGGTAAGGTTACGTGCCGCGTCTGTCGCGGCATGTCCCAATTTATATTCATAAAGCATGAGCACTCGATAGTTGCATCAGTTCATGTTCGAATGAAGCCATTGAGAAAATCGGCTGCACAAATTAGAGAGACAGTAATACACACTTTTGATAGAGCGTATAATTTCCTACCTGACAGAACGCTTGGCTATCCTTGAGAGTAGATAATACGGCGTAAAAAAGTTTTCTTCTGAACACACTCAGAAAGCGAAATTAATTTTGCGACAGCCTAATATTTTGCTTTCTAATGCAACTGGTTTATCTTACCTCGTTCTCAGCCCACAGACTTGTCGTGAAAAGAATTAATCAGAACATCACTGTCTAGTTTGCGATTGTCGCAATTTGGCCGATTCTGTCTACTGGTGTTTTCCCGTTGAAAAAAAAAAGACTGAAGATGGTTAAGATGCAGTTTTCAGATTTTGCTTGCTCTCCTAGGAGGTTTATTCTAAGAGGACAGCTTTGAAAATATGTTTTGTTCTGCACTTTCGCCACCAGAGAGGTGTGCCACTGTTTTGTTTTCGAAAATGCAAGAAAGCGTGACGCTAGCCGCCTATCAAAGAGAAGAATTTAATTTCAATTACTGTGGATTTTCTAGGTGCAGTAACATATCTCAGTTATCCAAGAGCATTTTCAACGCTCGGATTGAGTAGATTGGACTCGATTCAGCTACCATTTTGATAAAAATCTGTGGAGGGCCGAATTTTGTACCTGTTCAGTTGGATTGTCAATTCAGTCCCACCCAAACACCTCTGAATTCGAATGAGAATATCAAAATACACTTGCAGATGTTTCGCCGTTTCAGCTGTTGTTCGCCGGAAGCTGACGGGATTGCGCTGCTTATTCTTCCGGCTTCGAACCACTTCATCACTTTAAAGAAACTCACATTCATTAGTTGATGTTTGTGGTGTTTCCTCTTTGAGCGCATTGGTTTGTGGCGAAGCGAGCCGTAAAATGGCCTCTCTCTTTCAAGGGGAACCTCCTCCTCCCTCACTTTCCTCTCGTTGTCGTGATCCTTTCTCAGCCACTTTTTTATTGTATCGCTCATATATGCTTGATATGAATCTTCTCCCATACACACCCATATCGGGACTAACGCAGAACGGCCTACCAGCGTTTCTTTCTCGAATAGAAATGCTCGAAATTCGTCGCAAACCCAGCGCTTGCACTCTCGCCTCGCCACCCGACCTGCTCATTTATGTATTATATTGTGTATTGCTGACTCCACGTCAGTCGTAAACAATAACATCGATGTGTATCAGGGGAAAAGTCGCGGAGGTGGCAGAGGTAGTGGACGAATTGTCGCGAACCTATCCGAAATGCATTCATAGCCACTTTCGTCGCTCTTATAGACGTCATAAACCCCCTACGAGCAATTCACTGGAGACGTTTTTGGATACTGGAGGAGATCGCAAGTTTCGTTGGTGTGCTTCTCTCTCACACACACCTTATACTTCCTTGTTCTTGTCCATTTCGACTTCTAAATTAGGTGTCGCCATTCAGAGTACAAATGCTGTTACTAACAAAACCACTGGGTAAAAGAACAAAACTAATGCCTTAGAATGCTGGTACTACACTACATTCTTCAGCTCATAATATTTAATTTGAAAGAAAAGGTATACCTAAGGATTGCGTATAATCTAAACTATGTAATTGGCTGATTAACCTAAGGATTGCCAATAATCTAAACTCTTTTATGCACAACTAGGTCAAATCGAACCAATCTTATTCCAAACGATAGTTCTGACGACCCTATTCAAAAACCTGTCGAAACGTACGATTGCTGCGAATTTGATGTTTTCTAAAAAATTTTATAGTGATTCTCTTTAAGCGAAAATATCTTGAAAATTGTCAAGTGTAGGGAAAATCTTGAACGATATCCTGATGGAGCATAGCCTAATTATTATGTAGTTGCCGGATTGTTTCAACGGATCACCTATGAAGCAAATACTGATACGAATACGGGTACATCCCGCTTCGCATTCATCTGCTCTAGAATCTATATGGCTGTAGGTCGGAACTAGCTTTTCCTTGTTTTCCTAACCTCCACGTAACTCCACAATCTGCGATTCCTGTAAGGCAATGACAGATGGATCGGCGTTGACCAGTTCCTTGAGGACGCACCGTCGCACTTGTGTTTAATTCAGAATGGTGGAGACATGGTGATGTGTTGGGCGAGTACAATGACTTGTAGTGGCAAGTCGTTTTACGAAGTCGGTGTTCTTACACTCCCAGACAGGTCTAGTACCAATTTAGCTTACCCTGGATGGGTGATAGGCATGGTTAGCCCTGGCTGGGATCGATCGTTAGGCTGTGGGAGTGATCATAGGAAACTAAAGGAAAAACGAACATAGAACCAATCTAAACAAGGCTTAAGGCTCGAAGAAAAATCCTTTGTGGTCAGATTTCCAGCAGTAGGGCGGTCGGCTTCTCCTTAGTTTCTATCTCTCATGTATTGAAGCTAATTTTCTCAACATTTGCATTTTTTCCAACAACCGGTCGACCCATTAACGAGCGCAGTAGACTAGTTTGTCATTTTGTGTCCGTACTTTCTCCTCACGGCGACTTTCCAACGGAGAAACGCCACTCCGGCTTGATAAGCCATTCATAGAATAACTGACCGGTCTCGTGCTTCTCGTCGACATTTCGGCCCCATCAAATAGGCTTTGAGCAGACACAGCCACGTTCCTGCGCACTATGCAGTTGAAAATTCTTGTGTGAAAAGTAGAGTGCGCTTTTCCACTCTATCCACTCCTTCCTCTTGACTAGATCTTTCCAACTGAGAACAAAGTGTATGGAAAGGCAGATAAGCAATGTAGCGAACTTTTCGTTTTGAGCCTCGGAATTCTGACAAAATTCTCCAGAGCCTTGCCTGCTGCTTCCAGTGCTCGTTTATTAACTCGTAACTCGAATGAGCAAGACTACAACGTAGAGAAAGCAATAGAAATAGGACGAGCGCAGTCGCGAAAAAATTCAGCGATCGTAGATCGTCAGCGCTGGAAGTTTGCGATGGCTTTAGCATTTCATAGGAACATATAGCCCTCGATAGCTAAATTAGATGTAACCGTTCTATTTGTTCTAAGTCAACCTATTTGGAGGCTATCAGTTTCCGGGTGCTATCTGTTATCGTTAGCGTTTTGTAGCAATCAGTTTCGAAGCTTCTGATATTCGAATCACCATGTTCATATCCTGCTTCTGCTTCGCTAATGTACGACACTGCCATTTCTCTCTCTCTTTGTACAGAGCTGTTCTATGGGTTGGATTTATCCGTTAATTCATTTATCGTTAAATCTATATGGATGTGTAATACAACCAAAATTAGCAACGAAATTCTCGATCGCGGGGCCCTGCATGCCACAATCGACCAGTCTTGTGATTATGACAGTTTTCCTCCAACAGCCTAATTTTCAACATGTGCGGTGTAACCAAAACACCTTTCTTTTTTTTTTCTGAGCAATTCAAAGGCCCGGCAACCTTGGACATCGCGATCATGACCTAGACTGTTAGTCTTCGGACCATTCAACAGCTTTAGTAGCCAAAATTTTGAGGCATTTCTCTTCTATGAATGCGGCTTGCATTCAAGGAAAACTTGTTTAGCAAAAACTCAAGCAGCTGAGTTAAGCTGTGCCACAGGTTTTGCGCAATTCATGGATGGTGTCGCCGCGCGACCTCTAAATTACACTTGCTACCTAAATGGCGTTTGCTGCTCCTTTACGCTTTGCCTGCCCATTACGTATACTCCATACGTCCACATTATGCTGTTCTCCTGCTGTTTTCATCATGGCATTAGTGGGGAATTGTTGAAAATGCGAAATGACCTCCTTTACACATCTAATTGTTTTATGATTGAGAAAGAATACAAATAACAGAAGGCCCCAAGACGTCTTATACGTATTTATACCTTGACATTGATCTTCACGTGTTTACCTAGATTCGTTGTGGTTTTTGGTGTTATCGCGTGAAGCCCTAGATTCAGTCTTTACTAATTGGTGATAGACTGTGTGTCAGTGCAGTCACTATGCTCCAGTGCTGGAATAACAACACTGATAGCTTCAAGTCAGCAGGCTTCGTAAGCGTGAGCCGCTCACTACGAATAAGAAAACCCGGGAGCACGGATCCAACGCACTGAGTTGTTTGTCAGAGCAAGCATGTACTTCCAAGTACTCTTCGACTTCCTCGTGCGTTACCTGCGGACCCTCGCATTCCACCTCGATGCGTTCTTCTCCCGGCCGGTTCCTCAAAGCACACATTCATATGAGAGTTACACAGCAGTAGACGGCTAACATGGGCGGTGCTGCGCGAAGGCGAGATTAGTAACTGACAAGAGTGACTATTGAATAGGAGGCCGAAATGCAGTGCAGAATTGTAATAGGTAACCTTGAGCAGTGTTGGGTAGAGGTTATTAGTGACATCATCTCCCGACAACAGAATCGTAAACTATTCATTTAATTTCGGTAAAAATCAGATGGAGATTCGGAGGCAGAAACCGTTCACATTCGCATCCGAAAACGTGCTGGTGTAATAGTTGAAAGGAAGGATTTTGTTGACCTTAAAGCTTTTCAATCGGCCTCGATTCAGATTTGGTTTGACGTTCTTATCAGCCCAATTACCTCTTTTTAGTTTCCATTCCACAACGTTTTCATACCGACCAGTTACGGGGTGAACTCTGATCATCGAAGTCATGAGCATAAACTCTTACCTTCTTTCCCGTCCCGCCCTTTCGTTTTGACCTACAGTTTTGTTGTTAATGCAGGGTTGCGAGCAGTCTTCAATTGTCTCCTCACTCTTGTCTTGTAATAAATGAGTGACTAAACAAGACAGCATTGAATGAGGTAGACCTACCATTGATGCAATCAAGAGTTTCCTGCGATGTTAATGGTAGATCTCGGATTGAAGTTGTGAACAATTGAAATTTGGCAAATATCAAATACACACAATATGAGGAAGGTAATCGGGCTTGAGTTTACAGCAGAATACGCGCACGCATTTTCCTTCAAAAGGACTAAGACTATCTTTACTTTTTGCTATTCAAACACTGCTCTGTTTTTGAGATCTTATTAATGATCCATAGATGCTGAAGATCTCGTGAGGAAAACGTTGTTCACAAGCAGAATAAAGCAGAAGTTATTGCATGTTCCGATGGTCTCAAAAAGACGTCTGGACACGCCGAAGAAAACTCACGTGTGGTCTCAATTATTAATCACGTGTCGTGTCCCACTCACCATCAAAAGTGCATGGAATCCAGTGTGGCTGAAACAAAAATTTTCTGCATTTTCTGCAGAAAATCTAATGAAGAGAGGGCAGCTCGAGTACATATTTCACTGTGAGTTCAACGAATACCAAAAACGAAAGTAAGGGAAGAGAAGGCAAAGCGCTGTGACTAGGGAAAAGGAATGAGGAAATGAGGAAATAAGGAGGATAGAAGGAGGACCACCTGTCACCTGTATCACCTGTCGTCCCGTTGATCATCGATTTGCTCCAGCGGGCGCCAGTACCGTCTCCATTCGTCCCTATCGCGTGCCATGGTAGACCAGTGGGTCCTGCTCGCTCGAGAAACACGAAGAGCAACGAATCGGTCGTTCAGGGATTTGACGAAGAAGTTCGACCAGCGCAAAGGTGGGCGACCTGGTGTTCTTCTGACGTCCCGTGGACTCCAGTCAGTGACGGCTCTCGTCCAACGGTCGTGACGAGCGTGTCCGCCTCACCTGATCTTCGACAATTCGGCCCATGGGCTGCGTCTCTGATCTTCGACTGTCGACGTAGCTCGGAGCTCCGTATGCCGTCTCTCGCCTGAATGAAGCGAGTCACTATGAGCATCCTTCTCTCAGGCAGATAGGGCGATAGGGATCTCCTCCTCTGAAGGTTCTCCTTCAAGAAGGATCCCCAGCCGGTTGGTGGCGAGGCTACGTGGCGCGACTCCAGGTGGCGGATAGGGGATTAATCGCGGGCCAAAAGTCACCTTATATACTTGCCGTGAGACGCGGGTGGAATCAGTGTCGAGCAAGTTGATTCTACTGTGCCAGACACCACCTCACGGAGGCTAACTGTGTGGCCTAAAAGCTCGCATTCGGTAGACACGGAAGTATAAGAGGCGGTTCAGAGTCGCCTCTAATAAATAAGCCCTTAGCCTCAGCGGGATAGCCTGGCTAGCTACCCGCCGTATACAGCCCGTACGGCAGAGCCTGGCAGGCTGCCCGTACGCCCCACTCATATGCCGAAAACAGGAGGAGGATACTATAAGGAAATTACAGTGGCATGAGATGAACAAAGTCTCTCACGACAAGAAGTCTGGTTGGGCGAACAAGAAGAAGGCAGGGATCGCCCACAAATTGATACCTTTTAATATTCAATACCTATACAGAAACGGTTCCACCTTTGTACATAAAGAAGTGGAGATTTGACCAATTAGCCTTATTCTCTAGTGCTAGCACACCACTGCTCCTACTTCACGCTTTTTACCGTTTTAGGAAATTCTTGTTCTCACCTCTTTTCCATCTGATATGTGTGGGTTAACAATTGTGATTAGATGTGTTCTCAGCACACCACCACGTGGAAGCAAAGCCGATGAGCTCCATGGAATTGAGAGATTGACGATTTTTCTTCGAACACTGTGGTGGCCCTATCTTTGGCAGCATATGTTCTCAGAACATATGTTCGTAGGGGCTTGTTCGAAATCTATAAACAGCGGTTTGTTCTAAACCAACCATCCTAATGAGCGGGCAAAACGATTATTTCCTGTCTCTGAGAGAAACTTCGTGATGCCCACATGAGGTGAGATCTGTTCTTTCCCTTCATCCGAGTCTTAGGTAAGGCTAACCTTTTGGTAAAGCAGAGAGCACTGCCGTGCGACAATAGAGGTAGTCTTGACAAAATGGAAAAGCACTGAAAGGAAGGTTAGTATACTAATCTTTGTCGACAGCTTATTCAACGTCAAGTCATGTCAGCTATACTGCCAAGAATTATTCATGGGCGGACTTGGATAGAATCTGCACTAAGCATCTA
The DNA here is from genome assembly GCA_030553155.1 of Nippostrongylus brasiliensis. Classification (NCBI taxonomy): domain Eukaryota; kingdom Metazoa; phylum Nematoda; class Chromadorea; order Rhabditida; family Heligmosomidae; genus Nippostrongylus; species Nippostrongylus brasiliensis. The sequence continues at coordinate 30,015,205 of CP130735.1, read as the reverse complement.
AAAAACATACCATAATAGGTGGCGAGTTTCGAAGAACTAGTAATATTTCATACGAATGGTGCACTCCATTTTTCGGAATTCTAAACGTCCTTTACACTCGTAGCTTTTATTAGAACTTGCTGTTGTTCAGAGCTAATCTATGGTATCGGGTGATGCTTCAGTTTATCCGTATTGAGAAACTGTTAATCATTGCTCATAATTCCTCGTATACTCTCACGATCATTGTGAATGTTACAAGCCTATTTTCATTGTGAATTATACAGGCTGTTCCATTCTGCAGGTCTACTAGATAGAACATATCTCTATTTAATCTTGAGAGATGGAGGGAGAAATGATTTCGGCTCAATCAGTACTATAGTGAGGAGTCTGAAAATGTATTCACCTTCCACTCAGAATACAAGAGGCTTGGTGAATGTGAATTTTGTTCTATTTGATGGTTTGCGTGGGCCGGTTGCTGTTCGAATGAGAGTCTTTACTTTCCCAGACAAATCTGGCACCAATTTACTTGAACCCCAAGGAAAAAAGAAGTCGTTAGCCTGGACGAGCATCGAACGAACCGAGAGGTGTCAGCGGCACTTCTTGCCAGCACACCACGCGCACAATTTCGATGCAGGGTTCTTACAAAGGTGATCGATCTCGTAGAGGGTGTCCCATGTGACTAAAGAAATGTGACATATGACGACCCATAGGTCGTCTAGCCAGAGGAGCTTGAAAGGAAAGTTTTCAGTTGTCCTAACTTGTGCCTGCACCTTCACTTGGATCTGTTCAGCTCTGCTTTCACTTCTCTAATAAAATAAGAAGAATTTTACAGAGGTAAATATACTGATTCCGTAACAGTTTGATTTGACGAAGGAAGTGCGACGTCCAATGCGGGTTTTAGTGCTTCGGAGAACGAATCAAGATAGTACCAAGTGCAGTTGGAGGTCTAGAAGCACACGCTTCACACGCTTCATTGCTCAGCAATCTTTACTTCCTCCCGCCCATACTATTTTCTTCTGAAAATTTTACGCAGTGGGGCTTACCGTTCTCCCCATCTAAACTTCACGTTTTTGTTTCCTTCGCATTTTTTCTTTTTTCAGTATATTACATCGAATTATTTATCAGATCAGTTCAATCAATGCGAATATAAATCCTATTTGCGAGTGCACAGTAATCTCACTAGAAGAGAAAGAAAAAATCTGTAGGAACAATCAAAGGAGTATTTCTGTAGGACCAAGAACTATTTCTTAACATAAAAAAAACATTAGCCTTATCCTTAGAATTCGATACTCAGTGAAATGAAGAAGGTGTGGTAAAGGACAGACCTTTATTGACAACATAACAGGACTAAAAGACTGAACAGCGGCAAAAATTTGCATACATAATTGAGATTCAGGTACATCAAAGAACGGGAAAGTAGTGGTAACAAAACTGCAGAAAAGGAATGACAGGATTGAGCCTGGCGTCGCCAGCTCCCCTTGAGGCGGGTTGAAATGTTTCCCTTACTATACCCCAAGAATAAGAAATGAAGGGGCACTTTTTACTTCTCGTTCCAATTTTTGCGGTGTCATTCCGGCTGGCCACGAATGGATCTCTATCCGCCGTTTCAATGTGCAAGCACAGCACTACATCACTGCAGTAGCAATTTCCGCCTCATTGTCATATGCATTATTTCTCTCCCCAGGCCCCTGATAGACGGCCAAATGGGGCCGTTGTTGTATTGTGGCATAATGTGAACTAGATTTCCTGAGTCCAATTCTCCCCACAGATCCTCGTCTCCCTTCATAGTGCTTCACTTCTTCCAATAATTAATCAGACAAAAATTGTACCCCCACACAGCAACCAAATCGCTTTCTCTTCCTTCTGTTCTCTTCCTGCCACAATCATACACTCTTCAGCTCTGTGCTAAAGGTACTAGATGCTAGAGAAAAAACGTTGTTGAATGTTTGGAGATCAAAAACGATCCAGAGGCAGAAGCTTCTTCACAGCTGTTGACGGCCTGAGGTGTTCAATAGTCACGCTGCTTGTCCGCAACCGCTCACACCCCCTCCTTCAATCCTGTGAAGTACTCGAGCGACACCAAAAAGGCCAAGCCACTGGATCACATTGAATCTGCTCTGTGCGTCTACATAAAACGGGCTCTCGGACTTATTACACTTTTGCGGGTGGCGCATTTTTTTTCCAAAACGTTTCGAGCTCCTTTACCTCCTAAAACATCTGTGTCTAACCACCATGTGCCGCTCGAATTAAGGTATTTTCTATCGAGTAGTGAGCATGACCCGTGCTCAGACACCCACCTGTGCATTGTACTACGAATTCGGAATGATTTGCTTATCCGCCTTGTGGAAACCCTTTGCATTTATGTAGTTATCTAACCGTTTTATTCTCATTATTTGGTTGTTGTTCAACTAATCCATTTTGCACCTGGCCTGGTCTGTTGGCTACTAACCACTGCACTATAATTTGCGCGCCCTTTCATGGCGTAATAAATAAATAAATAAATAAATAAATAAGTAAACGTCGGGATTTGATAGTTTTAGTGACCTTGTGGGGTAGTCGACTACTCCTATCATATCACCAGTGAGACAAGGCCAACGAAGGCTGACACAATTATATACAATTCAGTGGATCCCAGCCAACAGCGAAAGTGTCCAGGGGTAAGGGTTAGAATATGGGAGAGGGAAGCCTTTCTTTCAGTGATTTTAACAGCTTTGAAGAGAGTACAGGTTTCTTCTTCTACTTAACTTGCCATTTAAATCTGAAAAAGGACCAAGAATTTCTGCTTCAAATACCAGACTTCTTACACGGTCCAAAAATTGTTTTCTTCTTCAACCTCACTCGGGATACAATCCAATTTTCGTAGTACTAAACAATTTGCCCTTCATCAGCAACTACATGTGTAAGAATATTTTAATTGCTATGTATGTCATATGCATGTATACGTATGTATATATTCCAGGGACTTCTTGAATTCCAGTGACTACAACTATATCTATTGTTCCCTTCCTTGTTGATTTCCGGCGGTAGGTATTTCGTGGATTTCGTAGACTAATTTGGAGCCTTGAGACATTCCATTTCACGCTCAACCGCACTGCGCAGATGTTTGGTGAAAATTTTTGCCGAGAGAATGCGATAACCACGGAAGCAGGGGCGTTGTTGTCGCTGAAGTTGCTGAAGAACTTCGATTTGTGCGTTACAGCCGTAATTATACCGTTGGGAAATGAACAAAAAATATGAAGAAGAACGTGAAAATAAAGGCAAGATGACAATTCTGAGATGTTGCCGCACACTCAAACACCCGTGTCACCCTCCAAATGACAGTCTTTGTTCCATATAAGCTGTCTGGCCCCGTCACAGAAATCATTGGATCCACGGTACATATAGATTATACATGAGATGATATCCGGAACCAAATAATGTCTTAACTACTCGACCCCTTGGTTGAAACATTAAGGATTGCATTCCGGGATTGTCTTATTGCATTTTTTTCACTTTAGACTCATGAGATCGAGTTCTTCACCTAAATGAAAGTTTTCCAACGTAAATGATATATACTTGCCATATACCGGAAAGAACTCGCCAACCCTGATTTGATTATCCCTGACGGAATTTATTTAGGGTTTATATTGGGTATAACGTATGCATATGTATTTGGCTGGAGAGACAAGGGTTGGAGAACCTGAAGGACTGTGATTCACTAACGAGTGGCGGGGTTTATTCAGCGTTTATTCGTTGCTACTATTTAAAGTACTTCGAGCCCGCGCTGCACAGAGCAGGTGCTTTAGATCCCGTTACAAACCGTGAGTGAACCCTCCATACCCCCCTCCCCACCCTCTTCAAATTGCCGAGTAACTGTCTGCTGCAATTAGCGGTATATTTTAGAGATTATGGTTGTTATGTCATGGATGAATTTGGTCCATTTAATATATCAACGTCTCATGCACGTACATAAAAGTCCATTGCTTTTTCTATCTTCTTATCTTTTCTACCGTGGATTTATCAGATCTCCCGGAAACGCGTAAAGTGAAGGAAGTGGTACAAGATGAGATTAACTAAATACCTTGAACTTTTCACCTGGTACAAGCTAGTGTTTTATTTCCTTGTCCTCGTTGGGCTCATCCTCGACGTTGCCCTTCCTTAGTTGTTTCTCGCTAAAATAACAGGCACCAATTGTTTTGCAGCTACTTCCTCAAATGGCAGTTACCTTAAAGTATGTTATTATGTTACGTTCAACTGATTTCCGAAGGTTTTCCACCGTGATTTTAGTGGTAGTCACTGCTTGCGAGTTGTTCGATTTGACTGCGTTCACTTTACTGTGCTCGTGTTTTTTTTTATTTTCTCGTGTTTGCTTTACACATGCTAACCAATTTGTTCAGATTTTCTACTGTTTCCTATTTCTGACAATTTTGATGCAAAGATGAACATGGTTCGAATCCGCCATATCATGGAGATGCGACGTGCCTGCAAAGCTCCACCATTACTACCTCCAAAACTCAAAAAGTTGGTTTCTTTCTCATGCTCATACGTATGAATTAATTCTCCCTTCCAAAGTTTCGAAAGTTATCCGCTCGTGATTTCGCTTTTCTGAGAGGAATGAGAGCTAAGGTACCACTTATCTAATAGCGTAGTGGCATTCATTTGGGTTTTCGTGGCACAGCAAAAAACTGTTAAGTAATTCTCAGTGGTGGGGTGGATTTTCACTTTTTAACACTCTTTTCTCGAACGCTTCCGCTGCATGAAAATCCGCTCCCTTCAGTATTAGTACAAATACAAGGGAGCCACTGTGAAATCCACAGTAGAACTCGAAACTTTAAGGCAGTGACGAGCCTAATGAATCTTGGATTCAATAAACCTAAACAGGGTGTGAAAGATTTACTCTACGACCGGTTCCTTTTTACTGTCTCGATGGAACACGCGCTTTTGAATTTATGTATGACAATTATTATGTTTTTCGTTCGAAATGTTTACCACATCTTACGGCAACTAGGAGTTACTGTTCAGGTAATCAGTGCAAACACAATTTAGAAATAATTTACTGTGAATAAAAGTTCCGTAGTCAGACGCCAAATATAGGCCTAGTAAGAAAATGATCATGATGTCTTGAAGTTAAAGATAAGTGAGGAATAAGCGTGCTAGCAAGTCAAGCTTTTGACGTACCCCATCAAAGGTCTCCGAGATAGAAGGAAGTGTACGGGATTTTTTGGAAACACAACGAGTTAGGGGGCAGACGTTGAGCGAAGAAGTTATTGTGGTGCTACAGTTCTACTCTACACCGTTTATTTTTCCAATATTGCTTTTTATTCCATAACGTTTTTATCCTCATCAGTTACGGGGCACGTCACCTCAATCGTGGGTTCTTCAGCGCCGTTTCCTTCTTTTCTTGCGACTATCCATCACCTTTGTGATTGCGACAGTTTTGCTTCATCAGCACGGGCCTGGCGCTGGTACCGACACATTTTTTCAGCTAATTGTAGGCTAGGCAAGTGTTTCTTGCTGGTATGGGATTGAACCTTGATCATCGATATCGTGAGCCTAAACTCCTAACCTCTCGGCCATTCCACCCTTTTTCGTTTTTTCTTTAATCTCTGAATTTCTTTGCTCCATTTATGTTCTTCCTATCGCTCGGATGTATATTTTCAATTAATTTTTTTTGAGAATTTTATTTCGCGAAGCACCATCTGTTTCTGCTTCGAATCGAAACCAAAAATCAAAGATACAACCATACATATGCGGCATTGTGCCAGGTGTTCCATGAGGTGAAAAATAGTGAACGAACAGCGAAGGGTGAAGCTGGGATGCTCGGCTCGTCATCTTCAATGCATGTGTATGCATGCATTAGGTGGCCGTCGTCAACAATGGATCGTCAAAGTTTCCAGAAGCTGTTTGAGCTGGACATTTCGCAAGGGATACGAGAGAACGCTTCGCCATTTTGTCAGCGTTGCAGTCTGCAACTCGTTGGCCAACGGGTAGGGTGCTGCACTAAGTCTTCGGGACAAACATGGTACTTTCAAGGTGTGCGAAGTGGTTCAGTGGGTGATATTCAAAAGAGGGAGAGGGAGAGAAGGTTTATTCGTCGATACGATATGCTAGTCATGTGCTGAGGTCGCCCTCTCATGAGCAGGCTGGATTGACTGGACTGCACCTTTACAGCTGGGAGCTGAATCCCTTTCTGTTACCAGACTTTTCTTGGTTTATTCTTCTCATTTATTTTCAGCAATTTCTATACAACACTGAAAAGATTTCTTTCAACTCGCACAGATTTTTTGATTCGGTACTGACAAAGACGAAAAGAGAACATCTCAGACATAAAGTTTCTGTGGCAAAGTCGCGAATTAAGACAAACTTTTTCACTTTTAGAAGCCTTGGGGAAATCAAACGTGTTTTAAATTCGGGAAAAGACATAATGGATGCCATTACCTGCATGGTTTCAGAAATTTATTAGTTTGTTTCGAATAATTGTCGTATATATTGAAGGTATATATTGAACTGTTAATCATTGTTTTTGTGGTTATTTCTAATGCAAGATGCCCTTGTACTAATGTATATCCTCAAATGTGGCTTCTGCTCGGGTTAAGAATCAATGAATAACAAGGAAACTGAAATTTTCCTCATTCTGTGGGGCCTAGTATACAGGGTGCGCCAGCTAAATCCGGACAAATTTCAATTCAAATCTCCCGCCATACCGTAACTTCGTCAGAGGTCCCGATTGGTATAGTGTAAGCAGAAACCCTCTAGTTTTTAGGGATACCCTCACGACTGTCTAAATGTTTCCAACGAGTACGGAGTACAACAGAGAAGCCGCAGTCATCGAAGGCGTTCACGCTGGACGCACAGCGGCGGGAATCATTTGATTCTTCGGATTTTCGAGATCGACGATTTAGATCTTGTGGCGGGGTACAAGGCTTCCTATGAGGGTTCTTCAACTCCGGTGAGGAGAACCGATCCGCGAGAACGTGTTTCAAGAACGGCAGAAGCCGGAGAACGGGTTCAGAAGCTGATCTTAGAGGTCCCGGGACAATCACAGGGGAAGCTAGCGACAGTGTTCGGAGGTAGCCCAAGTTCAATCACTGTAGTCGAATCCTGGATAGTGGCTGTATCTTCACGAAGCCCATATGTCTTCCAGCAAGGCGGCGCACCAGCTCACACAAGCCATTTGGTTAAAAACTGGCTGTCCGATAACTTGGACATGCTCTGGTCTAGGGTGTCGTGATCCCCGGAAATCCTGAATTTGAGCCCCATGAACTGCTACCATTTCAGCGTTGTTGAGAGGGTTGTTAACGAGTCGAAGGACCCTACCGCCACATCTCTGCGAACCGCCGTTGGAGCAGAATTCGCAAATTTGGATTAAGCTTTTCTGGAGAGAGCTTGCTAGCGCTTCAGGTCAAGGATGGAGGCGATTATTGCTGCTGACGGAGGCTACTTCGAGCAATTGTGATATTAATATACCCCTCTACTAATATGCAAAATGACTCTGGATTCGAATTGTATCTCGTGTTTGTAGGGCTGTTTGAAAAATAGTGTCGCGCTTGTCCGGATTTAGCTGGCGCACCCTGTATAGCTAACATAAAGCGTCACCACTAGACAACATTAGACAATCCGACCAAACGACAAACGACCTAATCGAATAGCTTCTAGACTCATTTCATTTCATTGAACAACTAACTATTTGCTTTGCAGAACTAGTTGTGACATTCTGGATCGAAAGACAGGGTTCAAGGAGATACTCGACATCCACTTGAGCCTGAGGTATGTGACCACCCTCAATTTCTCATCAAGAACCAAGTTGAACGAAATGAGAGAGAAATGTCACTATTGTTTTCGGTATCATAGGATGAAACTTCGTGCCAATTATAATTCGGACTTTTCCTTGCATGCATCGCTCCTCGGTGGATCTTTCTTTGAGCGCAAACATGTTACATCGAAATTTCGACCTTTTAATCACTTGCAATTAATTGCATAGCTCAGAATAATGAAATAATCGAAGTATAACAAATAACGAAATAGTAAAACGATAATGAAATGATAAAATAATGAAAATAGTGAATAAGAAATGTAATGAATACCAATTGCCTGCTTTTGTTTTATCGATTGATTTATATTTTTCTTTGGAGTGTCGTCCCTTCAATTCAGGAACATACGCCGAAACGCTGCACTATCCAAAGCCCTTATTTGTCTTTTTTACGAAAGCGAAGGAGGGAGGAATGGGCCATGGAAGTTGGTGAGTACAACGGATCAGTTCCGCATTCTCACAACAGCTTTTTCTTACTGCATTTTGATATTTGTGTGATTTGGGGTGCGCGTGGTGCAATGTCAGGAGGAGCTACTGACATTTCCTGCTAAACAACTCAGGTGTTCAGATCACCGGCACCGACACGTTTCCCAGCTGCTCAGGATTAGACATACCGGACGTCTTCTCCATCGAGTACATGTTTGAGCGACCACAACCGATCCGAGTAGAGCTGTACGTTTAGAGTTTTGTTCATTCAAAAGAAAGGTCGTTTCACAGCCAAATTCTGTGCAGATGTGATTGGACGGAAAACGAAGTGACTCCTCTCGGATCTGCCTATTTCTTGATCTCGGAGATTGTCGCTCAGGGTGTGGTCGTCAGAAATCTCACGTACGTCCAGCATCAGAGCTTCGTTGTAATTTGCATGATTTTAATTGCGTACAAGAGAACTATATCAGAGTGTTTCAGCAACGAGGGAACTGGTGTAACCGTTGGTCAGATGTCCGTTGGATCGACGGTGAAGCCAAAACCTCCACCGCTCATGCTTCAGTTCGAATGCAAAGGTTTCTCTCGTAAAATCGTCCCCGATGCTGCTGTGGTAAGATTGAAATCACCGTAAAGGTGTATCGGACGAAGACCAATACAGCGATTCAGCTCTCTTTCGAAGTGGTACGAAACGAGACTGACGGCGAAAAGACGTTGCTCTACAAAAGTGAAATGGTGAAACAAAGTGCGCGAATGGTGTGGAAGGCCTTTACCCTACCTTCTCAAGACGTCACTGATGAAGCTCCCAGGTAAGATTTGAACAAATTCGTTGTTTGCTAGAGTGCGCAGTACTACGACAGAATATCCAGTGGATTTAGGGCGTCTGATTTACGCACGAACTTGAAACTTTACGGATTGTAAAACCTGCTGCACATTTTACCCAAATTCCACGGTTTTCTAGACAAAAAACGGGTGTAATTTGAGGTTCTAGAGCACAACTTAAAAAATTGCATGGTTAGAAGTATTAAAAACTCGATTTCTTTGACGACCTCAATTCGTGCCCTTGACTGAAAGACGATAGCGCTTGTCTTCAATTGAGCATCATGATAATCTTCCTGTCAACCGTCGAAAACGTTGAGATTTTGGAATTTCGCTTTGGTTTTGACAGGATCCGGAGATCGATCTCATGGCTACGCATTTATGTTGATAACAACACTTCCAGCGAATAGGCTATCAGCGCAATGAGTATATACAGTAGCGGCCAAAAATCTATTAACACTCGGCCGCGCAGAAATTTTCACCCTTCTTTGACCAGCAGCCCACGAAACAGTTCGGAACTTTCGAGGGAGCTGTGCACAGTTTCTTACAGAGCAAATCTCCCTCTTTCATACAATGTACAAAAAATTTCTTGATGTGCTGAATCTAAAGAAATATAAGAGGTTTTTTGAGACATACATTTTTCTTCACTCAAAAATTTACTTTGGTGACTTGTAATTTTTCCGCAAAGAGATGTGAGAGAAAACTAAATAATTTTTTAGGCAGTGCAAACAATTCTCTTTCAAACGGTGTATTTTGTTTTCAACGTTTCTTCACAAATCCAGAATTACAGACAATTTCAAAGTGAAAACTCACGAAGAAATGCAACACCACGGGGTGTCTCAAAAAATGTGCTCACTGTTTGAGGAGCCATAAGTTTACTGATAGTAGAGATCCAAAGATAGGTTATAAGCCATACGAAAGCACATTAGAAGCAGATCTTATGCCACGTCATTGGTGTGGATCGCGCCATGCACCTCTACGACTGACCAATTTTTACACCTGATTGACAGTGCTCAAGATAAATGTCATCAGTAATTCAACAGTAGTGTACTTAATAGTTGTAGAAGATGTTCGCAGACAAGCGACGTGCAAAACAGAAAATGATTGAGAAGTTTCTCCTTTAATAGACCGCGATTCGTGGATGCTACCATAAGCTATCATCCTCGCCACTTGCTGTTTTTTTTTTGAAAATTCATGGAGTACTGCGCTAACAAGACATCCTGCTCAAGATTCTTTCGTGAGGGTAATCTGACACGTAGAATGCTATGCTGTTTATTTCCACCCTCGAGGTCGCGCTGTTGCTGTACTATCATCTAAATTTTGAGCGGGCTTATAGTCTTGCAATACTTCACTAGTTGAAATTTTTTACAAATTCATGGCTTGCGACGAGACGAGATATCTCGTTCAATTTTTTTTTCGTGATGGTAGCAAATTATGTGGAATACGATGATTGTATCTTCTGTCTTCGAAAGCGCGCTCTTGGTGAGCTATCAGGGAAATTTGGTGCGGACCCATAATTTGGCACCACACTGCCTGCTGGAAATTTGTTCAAAAATTCCTGTCATTTTGCGTTCACGAGGTATTTTGCTGAAAGTTGCTGCATAAAGACAATAAGTCATGAGAAACACAATGCTTATATTATCTAGCTCCCTCAGCGCAAAATTGGCGAAATACCAAATAGTTCACTAAAAAGACTGTAATTCTGGATTTATGTAGAAAACTTGAAAACAGAATATAACATATGAAAGAGAATTGTTCGCACTGCCGGGAGGTTTGTTTAGTTTTTTCTCACAGCCGTTTGCGAAAAAATCACAAGTCACCAAAGTAAATTTTTGAGTGAGGAAAAATGTAGGTCTCAAAAAACCTCTTATATTTCTTTAGATTCAGCACATCTGGAAATTTTTTGTACAATGTATGAAAGAGGGAGATTCGCTCTATGGGAAACTGTGCACAGCTTCCTCGAAAGTTCCGAACTTTTTCATGGGCTGCTGGTCAAAGAAGGGTGAAAATTTCTGCGCGGCCGAGTGTTAATAGATTTTTGGCCGCTACTGTACATGTCGCACAGCTTCGTTGCCGCTCATTACATATGGTTTCAGTACAATCCATTGTCATTAATCGAAAAATTTGTTTTTAACATTTTTAAAGATCAATTAAATGATCGTGTTCCACAGAGTTGAAAATAGTTTTTCTTGGCATTACGCAAAACATTCGATCAGGATGAGATTCGAACTCACGCGGGGAAACCCCAATGGATTAGCAGTCCATCGCCTTAACCACTGGCCACCTGATCGCGAGCATTTGCATTTGTTTTGAGAAGAAAACGTTCTACTAGAAATAGGAATTACAGGTGGATCAGTTGGTGTTTAATGTGAATGTAAGGGAAAGGAGAGAAAGTAGAAGTGGTAGGCTGTGCAGGTTTTATTAGGGTACAAGGGTAAGGTTGTACGTGGTGTTAATCAGCCTTGTCAGAGAGATAATCTTCCGCTATGCGCACGCACTGGAAAAAACTGACTTGTATAATAGCTGGTTTCCACAGTTGTATAAGCCACAAACATGCAACATGCTTTGCGATTCTTAATGGAGCATTGATCTTTAGGAGCTGGTCACTGTAACCACTTCGGATTTTCACTTCGATTTTCTCATGATGCATTCCTGAGTTGCGATTTTTCACGATTTCTAACTCGATGTTCTACCCTCTATCACATGCATTTGCTCTTATTGTGGCACACATGGGGTCAAGTCTCATACTCGTGGAATGATGCAGAATGGCCTTGTTTTTCCTTAGTCATGATTAATGACGTGTGGTATTTCACTTATGTTATTAAGCGAACGAAGAAACCAGGGATATCTACCTTTACGATATGCTCTAGCAATGATTATATTGGTCCCTGTCCTTGAGTGCTAACTTTTTCAGGCCCATAGAGATCATCTGTTACTTCAAGGACGAGAAATACCGTAGCGGCATCGCTGGCAGTTTCACCACCACACACAACGAACTGCGAGATGCACAGGAACCCTTCACGGTGCAGTCTCTTCCTTGTTTTATAGCTAAGTGGAATTCAAATATGATTTCAGCTGACGAATCCCGTATACAAAGGCGGCATGAAGGTCTGCGGCCAATTCGAGTTGGTGAAGCGTACCGAATTAACAATGTTCTCGTTTTTGGATTACATAAACTTTGGGTAAGTTTTCTATCAGAACACTTCGATTTGCGTGTTTTCCACTGTTTCAACTGTCGTAAAGGTAGCATTTCCCAAGTGTTCTCTTCTTGAAACCTCGGCATGATGCAATACTTCTTTAATGCTGTCGTGCCGAACGCATTTTTCACAGCAGCGTTCAAGATGTCGTAAAAGTATTTTTTGTCCTCACACGCGAGATACTACTAAAGAATGTATAAATTCGCTAATCGTAAATCGTGACATTTTATGTGAACGGGTACGAACACCTATGTTGAAGCGCGTTCAGCTTCACTAACAATACAAGTAAATAAAGAATAAATCAAAGTCACAAAATTGTTTAATGATGTGAATAAAATAGGCACCAACTCTCTTGATTCTTGACTTTCCTTATTAGAGTAGTTTCTAAGGAAATATTGGATCATGCTCGGCACTGCTCACCACTGCCTGATGGCCTTAAAATAAAAAAACTGAAATGAACTACCCTGGAAATCGAATACAAACCACAGTGAAAAAAAGAAAATCTGTTGTATAAATTGACCCCATAGGAAGAAAAACCTGCGAGTATAATACAGTCCACGGAAAACGATTGGAAGTATAGGTATCCGAAGTCCAGCATGCATGAAAATCTTGAATCTAGAACTGTTCTCCACTTCGCCTTTGCCGTCGACTTTTCGAGTTCTGAGGCGTCGCCAGACCGAGAGTCACAACTGAGCTTCGCCAACAACGTGGAATTTGCGATTCGGTCAGTCGGCGAAACCTTTGCCGACTACAGCCGGTAAGTGTTCAGGCATCATTTGGCTCTCGCACTTCCCTCCCTATGACATATACAGAAGAGTGTAGAGCGTGCAGCAAAATATCCAAACAGAACCATCCATTACTCTAGTGCATTGACTTCAATTTTCTGCCCGAGTCAATTGCTTACAGTAAATCACCGGTTACAGTACGAAAGGACCTCTCGAAGGTTGTGAATGTACCAAGAGGTTTAGTTGAACCTGTCTCAACGGAGGTCCAACGATAAGATGGTTCATACAGTACCGGACGCGTCGCAACGATAAAACGGCGGCAGCGGCGCCTCGGAGCGCGGGAACCCGCCGTTTTTAAATAATTTCTTTAAAATTGGTTTATTCGCAAAAATAAGTATATATCCGAGTTTAGCAGCTCGAGCTCTATCTCTCCATGTACAATTTTCCCTACTTCGTGAAACTTGTTCTCAGTCGATTTTTTGACCCCTCGATTTTCGGATCCCGTGGCCGCTTCGGTCCCTCGCTTGGTGACTCACCTCCTCGTCGCCTTATATAAATATGGGGCGTCCGTTCCACCGACTAGGCTCCGCCTTCTCCTCGCCGCGTATAAATGTGCGGCGCGTCCTTTCCTAGCGTCCCAAGCTAGGAGTGGGAGCCCCGCGGGGTGGCTCGAAGGAGCTACCACGTGTGGCCCCCCGTTGAGCACGGGGCGCAAATGAACTGCGGTTGGCTCTGCCCGGGTCACCACGCGTGGACACCGGAACGGCGCACTTCGGCGCTCCGGAGCGCCGCTACCGCCGTTTTATCGTTGCTGCGTGTCCGGTACTGTAGTAACGAGCGGATGTGAAAGTTACTCCTAAGAAACACTTCCATCCAATCCCACGGCCGAGGGATCGATCTTCGCAGACAACTAAGCGTTCCGTGTCTCTCTGCGGTAGTGGATTTATCTATACACAAACGTAGTTAAAATGCTCAGACATCATAAACAGGTTCCGCAGTTGTGGAAGAGTTGTGAATGTTTACCTTCTCACTCCAAATAAGCCGCTTATATCTCCGGAGTCGGGCACATTTCTGTCAGGTTTGTCGGAGAAGGTGAAAGCACTAACTTGCATCCCACAAATTATTCTTACGAGACGAATACCCATTCACCATACCTCTACGATTCTGAATGGAAAGAAAATGCTTTAAAGTGACTTATGTGAAAACAGAGCTTTTGAGCTTCTTAGATGTTCAGAGCTATCTCTTAGTAGAAACGTTTACCAGGTCATTTCTCATTATTTTTTCAACATTTCCAGGTCGAACTCCTTTGCGGCGTATGGCTTTGGAGCTCGGATTCCACCACTATACCGGGAATCGCACGAGTTTTGTCTGGTTCGTTTTATATTCTGAATCTGCGTGTTAGTCCCTCACATGTATTGGTTTTCTTCTGAGTAGACCAGTCGAGAAATGGTAGTCTATTCGAATGCCGGCACAGTGAAGCTGATGAACAGGTAAAAGAAGGAGAATGAAAAACATACTCCTTTGTGGAGTCACTTATTTAAGAGACAGTCTATTTACAATAATTATCGTGATTATGATTATCGATCAGATAAATCATATGGTATGAACGTGCGCATTGCGTCAAACAAGCTCACCAAGTTTCGTTGTTGAAGAGAATTTCTTTCAAAGCGTTTACGGGTTGCAGAATCTCGAAACGGATCCGGCATGCGCTGGCGTCGAAGGTGTGGTGGCGGCTTTCAGAACAACCTACATGCAAACACAACCGTGCACGAGCGCCCATTTCGCTCACGTCATCTACCACCTTGCCAAGTATGTTCTGGAGCTCATTTTTGGAGTTTCTTACAGTTGCCATAGCGGATTTTTAGTAGACAGAAGAACGGAACTATGTTTATTCCGATGAGTTTCGCACCGGAGGGTTAGCGACTGTTTTGAACTCACTGATAGAAAGGCCTCAACCTGTACCTGAGTCTCAGTGGTTTCATATACGGTGAGCTTCGCCGCTCCTCCATGACAGAATCTCGATGGCGGTCCAATTTTAATTCTAGGGCCCGCGTAGTACAGTGGCAAGAGGCGCTGCTGACACCCGCACGATCGAGCGATCGATCCCGGCCCGGGTTAACCAAGCCTTCCATCCCTCCCGGGTTGGGTAAATTGGTACCAGACATATCTGGGAAAGCAAAGACACCAACCTGGTATAGTGCACTACGGAAGATGGAGGACAATCCAAAGACCACTCTTAAGGAGCTGAATGCAGAGACCCAACAGTATGTCAGCTGGCCTAGAAGGCCAATCCGCCGAATGAAGGCAAAGAACGACGAAAAGCGTGACTCAACCCTTCCCCGCACGCATTCAACAAGCTTTCATCTACGGCTTGAATGGAACACCCCAAGAAAGAAATCGAAAACCACCAACACTGTGGTTGTAGTGCGGCGGCGCGTCCTCACTGGATGAAGGGCACTGATCAACGTCGCTACCTTTATCTTTTACCTTTATAAAGTTGCCGTTTATTGCGTGACTGCAGCAAAATGTCTAAAAATCTGCACGAAATCGCTCATGGCATCAACTGCTCTGCGTACGCCGCTCTCCCACGTCTTTCACAGGGAATCGACCGACTGGTGGCTGCCAAAGTCCTATCCCCCGTTGACCATGCTGAATGGGCCGCACCAATCGTGGCCGTCTACCTTTTGGAGTCAAGCCGGCGCCTGGAATCTTCCAACAGCAAATGGATGCCCTCACCGCTGGTCTAGAAGGTACAGCCGCCTATCCAGATGACATTGTAATCACTGGAAGAACTATCGAAGAGCACAATTCACGTGTGGAAGCTGTCTTCAGAAGAATCCACGAATATGGATTCCGCGTCCGGCTGGAGAAGTGCTTTTTCTTGGAGACCGAAATCAAATATTTGGGTTTCGTCATCAGCGCAGAAGGACGACGACCCGACCCATCCAAGATAGACGCCATTCACAAGATGCCAGCCCCAAAGGACATCACCCAACTCCGCGCATTTCTTGGCCTAGTGAATTTCTACGGCACCTTCGTCAAGGAGCTACATAATCTTCGCGCTCCTCTGGACGTTCTTACACGGAAGGATGTAAGCTACACATGGACACCGGCCTGCCAAGCTGCTTTCAATCAGATCAAGGACAAATTACGTTCGGATCTCCTACTTACGCACTATGATCCTCGTCTCCCGATCATTGTCGCTGCAGATGCTTCTAGCCACGGCATCGGAGCTGTATTGTCGCACCGCTTTGCCAACGGATCCGAAAAGGCTATCTACCACGCCAGCCGTACCTTGACCCCTACTCAAAGAGGCTACAGCCAGATCGAAAAAGAAGCACTGGCATTAATATTCGCCGTGCAAAAGTTCCACCGTTACGTTCACGGCCGACACTTCACGTTGAGGACAGACCACAAGCCGCTGCTGTCCATCTTCGGAAGCAAAAAGGGAATTCCGGTGTATAGTGCAAATCGACTTCAGCGATGGTATAGTGCAAATCGACTTCTACGGCACCTTCGTCAAGGAGCTACATAATCTTCGCGCTCCTCTGGACGTTCTTACAAGGAAGGATGTAAGCTACACATGGACACCGGCCTGCCAAGCTGCTTTCAATCAGATCAAGGACAAATTACGTTCGGATCTCCTACTTACGCACTATGATCCTCGTCTCCCGATCATTGTCGCTGCAGATGCTTCTAGCCACGGCATCGGAGCTGTATTGTCGCACCGCTTTGCCAACGGATCCGAAAAGGCTATCTACCACGCCAGCCGTACCTTGACCCCTACTCAAAGAGGCTACAGCCAGATCGAAAAAGAAGCACTTTCTACGGCACCTTCGTCAAGGAGCTTGGGATGACGATTCGGCTGGCAGTCAGGAGACATCCATTGACTCCCTAACCACGGTCAATGGATGTCTCCTGACTGCCAGCCGAATCGTCATCCCAAAGGCTCTCCAGAAACGCGTACTAGCGTCGCTACACAAGGGACACCCAGGACAAACAAGGATGAAAATGCTGTCGAGAAGCTACGTGTATTGGCCTACTCTCGATGTCGACATTGACAAACTGGTCAAGAGTTGCACTAATTGCGCAAAAGCAGCCAAGGACCCTGTGAAGGCCGAGCTCTACTCCTGGCCGAAGCAACTGCACCATGGACCCGCATCCACGCGGACTTCGCAGGACCCCTTGACACCGTCCACTATCTCATCATCGTGGATGCCTTCTCAAAGTGGCCAGAAATCATTCAGATGAATTCCATAACGACATCTGCCACCATCAACGCCTTGAAGAAAGTATTCTCGCAGTTCGGAAATCCCTCGACACTCGTCACCGATAATGGAACCCAGTTTACTTCGAGTCTGTTCAAGGATTTTTGCGTCAACCGAGGAATAAAGCACGTCCGTTCGCCTCCATTCCACCCACAAAGCAATGGCCAAGCGGAACGTTTTGTGGATACCTTCAAGCGTGCACTCATCAAGCTGAAGGATGAGGAGGGAACAACGGCAGATGCAATCCAGACCTTCCTGATGACGTACAGGTCAACACCATGTCCCTCTGCACCGAGTCATCTGACTCCTGCTGAAAACTTCCTCGGTCGCCGAATCCGCACAGAGCTGGATCTGATGCTACCGCCAACAGACGACAACGGTCTCCGTGATATCAAAATGGAAGAGCAGT
Source organism: Nippostrongylus brasiliensis (assembly GCA_030553155.1). Taxonomy (NCBI): domain Eukaryota; kingdom Metazoa; phylum Nematoda; class Chromadorea; order Rhabditida; family Heligmosomidae; genus Nippostrongylus; species Nippostrongylus brasiliensis. Next base: position 29,997,596 of record CP130735.1, on the reverse strand, counting down.
TCAAGCGTCAACACGGCGCACGCCACCGACACTTCCAAGCAGAAGATGCTGTCTACGTAAAGGACTATCGGCATCAAAAACCAACTTGGACTGCTGGAACGATTCTCCGACGGCAAGGGAATACGACCTACACAGTTCGAGTTGGAGACCTGACATGGATCCGCCATGCCAACCAGATCAGACCCAGGAGTTCCATGACTGTAGCTAACAAGCTCTTGGATGCATTCGACATGCCGTTATTCACCGACGACTACGACAAGGACTCGCCTCCGTACGACGCAACGCCACCGACACCAACGATTCCACGACGATCGACACGTGCTCGAAGACCACCCCCTCGACTGGACGTCAACCCGCGGAAGAAGCGATACGATTCTAACTAGAGAGGGAGGTGTAGTAGGTGACGGCAACCTATGTAGATGACCAACCTGATCTGTAGTTTGACACCAATTCGACCATGCCAGCGGCAAACCTACCTTGCCACTGGCAAAATAGGCAGCGTATATAAACCCGCCTATCCGTTATTGTTCATTCGCATTTTGTCAACGATTATTGTTTGTATCCTGGTTCTTCTAATAAACCACTCTTCGACGGCTTCACCACAACAGGTACCAGACATATCTGGGAAAGCAAAGACACCAACCTGGTATAGCGACTGGCCATCGCCGAATACGCATTCAACAAGCCTCTACGGCTTGAATGGAACACGAGTGCGGCGGCGCGTCCTCAGGGCACTGATCAACGTCGCTACCTTTATCTTTTACCTTTATAAAGTTGCCGTTTATTGCGTGACTGCAGCAAAATGTCTAAAAATCTCGCTCATTGCATCAACTGCTCTGCAGCGTTCCTGCGCCTCTCCTGTACATTGCTGCGCCACTTGGCTGTGGAGTATGGACAGGCCTTTAACCTCATGTTGAAATAGTGTACCTAAGCCCTCGATAATATTATTGGGCAATAACAATTCCGTTCTGGTAACCGTCCCATTTCACCTCTAATCTGTATCACAACTCAAATTATTTCAGGATTGCCCAAATCACGGCCACCCGATCAGACCAGCGGCCGCAGTACCACATACTAAATATTATCACTCGAGGAGCAATAGACGATGTCAAAGAAACCGTACAAGCAGCCATTTTTGCTAGCAAGTCGCCAATTTCAGTTATATTTACAGGTGAGCAACGATTCTATTTTGTGGTTCCCAACCTTCAAAGGGAAGCGATGACCCAAAAGAGGCATACGTCCATCCATCGGCAAATTTCACCAAATTCCCCTCTTGATGCATGGGTGGGGAGGATAGTTGCAGTTCGTAATGCAGAAGCAGAAACGGCTACCCAACGTGCTACCCAATGAAGCGGCTACCCGGCTAACCAATGTGCTGCCTTTTCCTTTCCTTATTTTTAGAAGCTATTGGGCAGTAACTATTGAGAACAGATTGTAGAAGAGTTACTCTAGAAAATACTGTAGAACTTTTGGTTACCATGATCTCGAGCATGAGGTCGTGCAGGCTTATTAAACGATCATAATGACAATATGTATAGTCGTTCAATAACATGATCGATTCGATTCTAATATGGCGAATACATCAATGAGAAAAATAGGCAATCTTCTCTTCCCAGCTAGCGCTCAGTAAGAAATGTGGCGCCCTCAGCTATTCACTGAGTATTTTTATCCAGTGAGAACACTTCAGATGGTAGTGCATTGAGCCTGCTAAGGGATTTTCACAAAACTAGGAGTGGAAATCCGGCTCAGAGAATTAAACGATTATATCAAACTGTAGGTGCAGAGGGCGGTTTAGTTTCAATTCACACAATCTCAACTGTTTTTGAAGAGCAATCGCAAGTACAAATAAAATTACAAGCATTGTGGATCAACATTGCACATACGCATGTACGGTTTTTTCATCAAATTGTTTTCAAGCTTCGCGATCTTCTTTTTCATATTCGAGATATGCGTTGTGTCAATGTTCCGCTGCTTCTAGATTTCTATTTGTTTAGGAATGCCATGACATGAGTTCCTTTGGCTTCCAATAGCCTATTTAATTCATTAGGTTTTTTGAGCAAAAAGATAAATTTGGTAGGGCGTTCAGCTGAATATACCGGCGTCGCAGCACAATAAAACAATAAAAACAATAAAAATAAAGAATGCCTCGTGTCGACTATCAGAAATAAGCAGAAGGCAGCTGTTTCAATAGCGCTTCAACTGGTGTTGCTCTGACGGTGGCTGGTAGAATTTAACACAAGAAGGCATCAATTCATGGTGTAAACTGTGCGACTTTCTTTCTTCAGTGTGGGTCTCGAGTTGATAAATACGTTCATCACAAGAAGAAGATTACGTAAACTTCTGTGGAGATCGACCGTCAAGTAAGAGCCGGATTTTCAGGTATCGGAGATCATAACTTAGACGAAGTAGAGCGACTAGGAGCCGGTGGAAGGAGACTCGTTTTCCAGGGACGGAGGAGTGATCGCGACAATTTACATGTAAGTGTCCTTGAAACAATAATCCGCAAGTCGGAATGCCGTTTTAAAAGGTCTCTTGAGGTTTAGATTTTTGAACATGTCGGGTGTTAAAGTTGAATTAAAATCCGTTGGACAAGTGAGAGCAAAGTGAAAATAAATACTCGAAGTTCTCTCTTCTTGGAACCTCGGCATGTCGGTATAAATTTCGTATTCTGCTGTGCCGAACGAGATTAGTAGGTGGACCAAACTTTATTTGTGCCCTAACAGATCGAAACTTTAGGCCACAAATAAGGTTTGGTCCACCTTCTGACCTTGTTCGGCACAGCAGCATACGAAATAAATAAGTTGCTGAAGCGATCTCAGACTTCATGTTGCCCTACCTGCTCTCGGTTCTCAAACTAAAATAATAACTCAAGATAACGAACTAGAAAAAAATTAGCCCGTCACCTAGCAAGCTGAACGCTGCTTTAAAGGCGCACTGCAAAACGTCAATAGTAACGCGAAGGTGAACGATTCTGAAAAGTGGGGGAAGAAAGGTGAAACCAGAGTGAATATAGTCATCTACAGACATTCTGCACGAACACAATGGCTTCTGATTGGAAAAGAACGGAGACATGGTATTTTACAGTTCGTAAATATGACGAAGGTGCTGCTGGAATGTGATGGATCAGCGGAAGAGTCGAAATTCACGCTTTCGGAGAAGTCGCTCTTCCAAATTCCTCGACAGATAGCTGCATTTTTCACGAAAAATGGAATACTGCCTGTGGATAAACGAGAAACCTCCCCGGTATGCGGTTTCGTCCTTAAATGATCGAAAGGAATGATCGTGTTCTATATTTGTAATACTTTCCAGAAGGAGAACACTGCAGGCGCCGTCTATCGATCATCGTCTATTCTCGACGTCGAAGAAGTTTACGCTTGTGGTAGTATGGATCATAGTGAGTTGCTGGTTGTTACCATTCCATTCCCGCAGGTAAACGGTCCGCCCTTGACAACTTGCTGTTTCTGCGAACTTTTAGCTGTTTTCAAACTTCACACTGTCACTTGTGTGTGAGATGGTTAACTGTTTCTAGAGGTAGTGGTTCTACCTGAACAATCCAATAATCGATCCTCGCCCAATGTAACTAATTCCTTCGTTTGCTGTGGAAACAGTGAATTGAACTCGACTGTGAACAGACGCCAAAAAGCCAGGGAAAACCGCTGAAAGCGGCTTGATCAATGTCGACAACTTCACCTTTACCATTTATATTCAATAAGAGCCATGCCTTGTGAATTTTAAAATCTACACCTCCACTCCCCAAATCAATGTGTTGTCCGTTTCACCAATTGTTGCTCAGCGGAGTGGGGACAAACGTTGTCATTACCGGTCTTTGCGCGGTACATAGTTCCTTCGTTTGCAGTTGGAACAATCAAGTAGCTAATCACATGTTACCCGCTTTTTGAGGATGAAAACTGACCTATGTTTATTTGTCATACCGGAGTCTTCTTGGAATGTTCGGTGTAGAAGAATGCTGAATAAATAAAAAATAAATGAAACAATGGAGACGTTTTCAACTTTCCTTCGTACCCACAAAAAACAGTCCCGGCGTCGAAGTGACATAGAACGTCCAGCTTTCACACTGTGCGCGAGAAATGAATACGAAAATTGATCACAGCAGTAGGCTACAGTTAAGAGCAACCGATTTAGTAATGAAAAAGAGAAAAAACCGTATGGTAATTTCTCCTCTATTCTCAGACGAGCATATTATAAAGACATACGTACCGGACGCGCCGCCACGATAAAACGGAGGTAGCGGCGCCTCGGAGCGCCGAAACCCGCCGTTTTTGAGTGACTTCTTTGAAATTGGTTTATTTGCAAAAATAAGTATATATTCAAGCTCACCAGCTTGAGCTCTATCCCTCCATATAAATTTCCCCTAATACGTGGAACTTGATGTCAGTTCATTTTTTGACCCCTCGATTTTCAGATCTCGTTGCCGCTTCGGTCCCTCGCTTGGTGACTCACCACCGATTAGGCTCCGCCCCTCCTAGCCACCTCCTATAGATCTGCTGCGCATCTTTTCTTATCAGGTTAAGTAGCGGGCCCCACGGGTGGCTCGAAGAAGCTACCACGCGTGGCCCCCGTTGGGCATGGGGCGCAAATGAACTGCGGTTGACTTTGCCGGGTCACTACGCGTGGACGCCGAAACGGCACGTTTCTGTACAACAGCGCCGCTACCGCCGTTTTATCGTTGCGGCGCGTCCGGTACTGTACTTCACCAACCCCGGTACTCCTGGGCGGGGGGAGGGGGGTTCGATATAGAGAGAACTGAGCAACTTTAACAGTACAATGTACAAATCGTTCCACTAAAAGAAGTTGAAAGTTGACGTTACCGTTGAAAAAAATACTCGTTCTGTGTACCAACTAGCGATTTTCAATTTCACTGCAACTCGTTGAGGTTCTCCTGACGACGTAGACACAATGGTTCCTTCATATGTCCAAGAGACCTATGAGAGCACACAAAGGTATGTTTTTTTACTTGAAAATGTTTCTTTAGCTGAAAAGTTGTACGTATTAACCTGAGTTCCTTGAAAATTCAGAAAACCACCAGCCTTGCATCGGAATTTGAGATCGATGACGATAACCGGAGACGGTGGACCACATTACTGATTCATGTTCGTCTGTGTTATCATTGGATGTTTTATCGAGTTCTGGGTTGATTCCATGCGCGAATGATGTCTGTACATAGTCTAAATTGGCTTCATTTGATTCACTCGTTCACTGCTGCTGTTCTATTATTGGACATCTACCGAGAATGAATGAGGTTGACACAGGCGACTCCTGAGCCATATATCTTGTTACGTGCATTTGAACATCTGTACAATAATTTTTTATTGCCTAATCACTATAAAAGACTTCCATTTGAACTGTGGTGACTTTATCGATTTTGACTTGATTGGTCGACTTGATCCTAAAACATCAAGTTCGTGCTAAGGTAATCCAAGGGTACTCAATTTGTCAACAGAGAGTTGTTATTGCTCGAATTTGGGTAAGCACCCAGGGCAGTACCACATATACAGTACTAGATATGGATATCGGGCTGCGATGGGTATCAACGACCCTAACCACACCGGTTCTCCCTTTACGTTTGGCTAGAAAGTCGAATGGAGTTGAAGGAGGCGGGGCTCAAATTCCTGCGGGTATTATCAAATGAAAAACGAAGAGGAGAACGGACTTTGTTGACTTCCTAAAAATAAAAATTTAGACTTACCAAGAACACTTAATTGCGCGTAAGCTCATTTGTTCCCAAAGGGTAGTGATTTCGAACCAAGAGTGATTGAAACTAAATAGAAAAGGTTCTGCCCTCTCGCGTACGCTTCCTTGTTTTACCGACAAACTCGACGACGTACTAAGCTCAAACGAACAAGAAAACACACACATATGGCTACATATGGCTTACAAAGAGCGTTCCGACATATTTTTACTTTTTCTTTTTTTATTATTTAACGTTCTCGTCGAAACTTCCGAGGTCGTAACTGAAAGCAAACTTCAGTTGATAAGCAAGAATTTGGAGGATTGTCAACGTTCAATAGAAAACTCATCAATACGTAAACACCATTCAAAACACTCCATTCAGAATGGAACTAATCTGCTAATAATCAAACAAATCAAAGCTGGATATACTATATGTATAGTGCGAACTGAGCGTCCGCTATAAGCATCGTATCGCTCCATACCCATTGACCCTTGAATTCCCATGGAAGTATTCCCGTTTTCACTTACGTAATATAAAAGAGAACTGAAAGAAATTCAGAAAGGAGCAGATACACCCTCGCTATCTGCCACTTACCTTCCCTTCCACCTTTTCGATGTTAGTCGTTCACTTGCCAAAATGAGATGAGTATTGAGTGAGTGTTGTACTTCTCGTCCAACCCCTGGAATTATTTCGGTAGAGGTTGATGACTGAATGGATGGGTGTACGCAGCACTTCCGACAATAACACAGAAGCTAATGGATTCCTTTCAAGAACAAGTTTTCAGCGGAACTACGTAATTTCTCCGTTTACTCGGTTGCACTACTCCTTTCCGGGTCTTGACCAGTTTGATCAGAGTTTTTTCGTTCTATCCCAACCTTTTTTGTACTTACGAAAAAGGTTGGGATAGAACGAATTATCTTCCGTTTTATATTAGGTTCGTGTAAAAATAATGTCGTTTTTTCATCTTACTAGTATACATTCACTATCTCTGGAGATAATTTTCCACTGATGAAGTCATGCGTTACGTTTTTCTTGCATTAAGTTTCACGCATTATCTAAATATGCTTTTCGTTTCCACCAATTATCAGGTTCGCTACGATTCCATGGCTTTGAAATACGCAAATGTAAAAAATTACAACGACAGTGGATTCTTTATTTCGAAAAATGCGCAATAGGTTGACCAAATTTCATTTTTTGGAGCATAGGGTTCCCACAGCTCCTCCTTGTGGGAGGACAAATCTGTGAAAACGTTGTTTACAGTGACGCAATCGTTACGGATGAATAAACATAGACGTTACGGCCCGTAGGAAAACGTTGGAGTTATGCTCGCACAAATTTCGCTTTCCTTTTCCATCTTCTCACACTACACATTGTAAAATACTACCTCTTTTAATATACTGACTTACTAAAAATACTGATTTTTACAGAGAGAATGTCATATGGCTGATAGTCCGTGTCTATCGAAGGAAGGTTTCGAAGAAGGAAGCTTCACCTTAACTAACGTGGATTACTGAAATAAGGTTTTCTGCTGAACCACAAGCATTACTCAAAACTATAAACGTCAAACTAAGAAGGTATGGAGCAAACAAATGAAGCCTACAAAGGTAAAGGTAAAGGTAAAGGCATTGGGTTACACGTGAGTGACGCATGTACGTCACGCACTTGTAACCCTAGATTTGTAACTATTCAAAAGTCTCGGAATATCACTCCATAGTTCGATTTGTTCAATTCAAGTGTGAATGAAGCCACTTCCCTTCCAGCGGTACGGTCAAGCAATTGACCTCCGACCAAGGACAACCAAATGTTCCAAACCACTCGATAGTGGATTTAGCAGAAAATGTTGTTGAACTAGTCAAACAGCCCCACTATGTTTCTCAATCGTGCAAGAATCATTAATGTATTAGTTTCTGACTCCAACCATTTTATTCCTTTGAAGTTGAGTAAATTGTTACAGACCTCTCAGCGAAGGTGAAGACATTGTCTGCTGTTGCGGCTGGTCCCAACAAGTCATTGACTAAGCCGAGCAGACACTGAATAGGTCTGTACAATTTGGAATGAACAACGAACGCGCTGACGTTTTCTCCGATCAAGGTCGACCACTCCGGTGTTGCATTTTCGCTGGTTCGACAATTACGTAATTTTCTGAAGCGGAAACATCGCTCATCTATTCTCAATCAACAACTGGAGCTGGTCATTTACCAATAATGTATTGTTGCTTGCTTGCCATTGAAACTGCTTTTCGTAACGAAATTTGGTTTGAAATGTTAGAATTATTATCATACATTCTCTGATTAATTGTTGTTTTTTCTTATCTGAACAGCGTTGTTGTTTACCTAACACATTTTCCCTAATCAGTAACATAACCATTTTCAAGGATCTAATGATAAATAAATATATAAATTCGAGCACTCCCATTACTTTTTGAATGTTTCAGCAAATTCCCAGTGGACCTTATTATCGGATAATATTTGATAACAATTAGTTTAGTAGAGCTCACTCGTTCACTCCATAAAGTCGAACGAGTGAGGACAACTGAATTAATAATAATATTTATTATATATTCTCTGATAGTTGGTCGTTTTTTCTCTCCACTTTTCACATTCTTGTCTCAATTCCACGTGTTCGCTGGTAAATCTCTTGTATTCGGAATTTGGCGTGGTGTTGAATGGGTAATTCCTCAGGTTGAACTCTTCTTATTCCACGCCTGCAAGTGTCACGGCACTCTTGTCAGCTATTCGTTTCTCCCTTTTGATTACGTGATTCACTAACTCGACAAACGCTTCTGAGAAAGAATGATGTCAGAATCGTGGCGAAGAACAAATCAAGATACTCCTTCAGCGCGTTTCAAAAAGGTGTCGTGGTATCAAACTATAACTCCACTGATAAGAGTGCTCTGCGATGACCACCAACTAACTAGACAGTCGAGGTTCTGGTCTTTCGGAGGGCGCATCGTCCTTCAGCTCTTTCCGAATTGGGCTTATATTAAATAAGTAATTGGTAAATACAACGGCTGTTTATGAGGATAACCTTCTAATGCTGAAGATGATCGCCCATGCAGGAGTGTCCACTTCTCCACAGGTCCTAAAGTCCGTCCACATTAGGAAAGGAAGGAAAGATTTGGAAGAAATGCACAGCCACATTGGAAAAGTGGGCGGAGACCCGCTTAAAGGAACGAAACTCTGCTCGGCTTCGGCTTGAAATTGCCGGGTAGGCGGCCTGGCTATCCCTTCTGCGGTCCGATTCTCGATTGACATACTATTAGGTTGGAAACTGATTTCGCGAGCTGTTTTGCACTCTCTATTTCTAGCAAGCACAACTTGCTTGGATGTTCACTAATTTCCTTGCTCTTCTGACCGAATGATAGCGTGTATCAAGTAATTTTCAAATCCATTTAGGTACCTTGTTACTTCTGTTTGTTGAGAAGTTCCCTATTTTATCCCTTGAAATGAAAACAACCGAAACTTACGGTAGGCAAAGCCTTCTTGATTACTACCTGCTTAGCTACTACGTTACTGAAGCGATATAATCTGTGTGTGCAACATCTGATGACGATGTCCGGAGATAATTGGTGGTACTCAAAAAGAGATTTCGAGAGCAATGAAAAACAAAAGGAGAAGTTCGCTCCTTTTCTACGGAGCTCGGTCTTAAGGCCGCAATTGCCTCCTTCGAATGAAATTAGAGCTCGGCAACATCTGTGTTGACACTCGAAGTCAGATGCTCGCATGCCCCTACTGATAAGATTTTGCGTTATTCTAATCTTTTTGTTTTTGTAAAACAAGCGCAAAATTGTGAAATGTGTAAAAATTGACTCATCGCGGAGATAGGTGGGTCGAATGCTGCAAGCGAACATCGAAACTGCCCTAGAACTTCGCTAGAAATTAAAACGAATCACCTGGACCTAAATTCATGACGGGTATCGGCACAATATACCCGAGAATAAACACCGGTCGGTGCGATTATTCGCATTCATGAACGCGCCGCGGAGCGGAGTATCCCCCAAATGAACTCCGCGGCGCGTTCATGAATGCGAATAATCGCGCCGACCTGGGGTTTATTCTCAGGTATATTGTGCCGATACCCGTCATAAATTTAGGCCCTGTTCACAAAGTTGTAACGTGCGATAGAAAATGGACATCATTTGGTAGCCGCTGGCTTCTGAGCCGGGCACCGGAAACAAAATGTGGGCCGGTGCAGATCCTTGAGCCTCGCCATTTCACGAAAAGCGGATGATCTCACTTTGGAGGTTCTGTGAAGGTGTCATCAGTCGAGAATTCATGTGCAGTAGAGTCACCATTCACCTAGAGACCAACTTCCTTTAGCTTGTATGTGTACAGGTTGACCTTCGTCGGAGTCGATTTAAACAGCTCTCCTAAAGTTGTGTGACCATTCATCACCGCCGAATTTTGAAGACGTAAGCTGGTAGTTTTTCTGGTAGAGCCTGGCAGCTACCTGATTGGGAATCACCCGTATGTTTAAATGGTTTATATAATGAATGGGTATTGTTTTTCGTCAATTGGTAACTAACACAGTTGAACTTGCATAAAAATCCACGAAATTAGCTTCAAACTCAATATTAACTCCGGAATTCACCAACTCTCGGCGAGACATACTCTTGCTCTAATCCAGAGTATAATTCACACACTGGCACATACCGAATTCCGATAATGAAAGCTGAGTGATAATGAGAGCTCGAGCAAGTGAACAAAAATTGTGGCACGTTTGTGGTAAACGAGAGGGAGAAACTGCCTGTTTCGTTTACGAATCAGGGTATCTGGCCTTTAGTGGATCGTGTGTCGGAAAGCCGTCGGGAGTCGATGATCAACGGAAAATCCGCGGTGGCCTAGAGTGGGGTGGCCGTGGCGCTCGGCGGCCCCGCCTTTCCGATGCGTATCGATTGAGCTGCTGGAGCCGCACGGTTGCCTTTCAGACAGCGGTTTTTGCGCTCGGCCGATCGGACCCTCCAACTCGCCTCATCGATCTCCTCCCCGTCCGCTCTCGGCCTCCTATGGCCTTCTGAAGACCACCCTCATCCCCGTCCGATGTCGTGAGGCTGTTGTTCGTCCTCGACACGCATCCTCGGTCCTCGGTGTTTACCGCAATCGCCTCGATAACAGCCCGTTCTGGCGCCTCTCACGAACCGCTCTTGGCTGAAATTACTCGAAATTTCGCTCTTCGCTGAAAAAACTATTCTCACATCAAGTCATTCTCCATCTGAGTTTTCTCACGCGAAAATCCTCAACCATGGTGTTCAATTCGCGGTTTTTCCCTTCAGATGAAGCTAATTGGCACTCTCGTTTTTCTTGTGTTTTATTTTGTTTTGGACAACTTTATTATTTTTCTAACACAATGCTCTAACACAATGCTCTCCACCCACAGATTTATTTATTTCCTACACTGTGTGGAGGCGTGCCCGCAATCAATCAAGGTTGTCGATGAAATAGAACCGCAGTCGCGAGAAAAATAAGTTTAAAAAGTTTCGGAAGGTATAGTAAAACAGATGCAGTTAAACACTGAGCAATAGCTTTGAAGGGAGGACCACATGTAAGGGTGAACAGGTGAATAAATAAAGAAATGAGTCTCAACAGTGAAATTATTCACTCCCGCTCGCCATCATTTCCGCGCAAAACGGCTGCTGTCAGTTTTTTGCTGTGAAACAAATTGCTTTCTCCAAAAAAGTTCATGTCTGCATTATCTTGAGCTGTGGCAACGTTACGTCCTCTTCGAATCTTATTTGTCTCAATATGACTTTTCTTTCAGTATTTTGTTCATTTTGTCTAAGATTAGCTCTTTTCCTCCTCTTCTTACTATGTCAGCGGTTTTCCTCGTAATGATTCTTTGAAAAAGTTAACGTCTGCGTGGCGTTGGCCTGTGGCAGCATTACTACCTCGTCCTCTTCGTTTCTTGTTTGTCTTGCTCGTGACTTTTCTTTCAGCATTTTTTTTTTCATTTTTTTCTAAAATTAGCTCTTTTCCTCTTTTCTCACTGTCTCAGTAGCATTCCTCGTAATGATCGCGTCAATCTCGTCGCCTCGACCCGCCACCACCCAGACTTATCTGGTGCGAAGCGACCTTGGGACTACGAATCTGTTATCAGTAACGCCGGTGCTATACGGGAAACTATTATCAGCATCCTAACTGTCATAGGGTTCGCTGATCTCCCAGAAGCACCTTTTTTGCTGGGTGTTTATGCTGGGTCTGATGCGTCCTTCGAAAGTTTTTGAACTTATTTAGTAGGTCACCAAGCCTAATGTACATTGTGTCATATCACCTCGTGGGAGTGCTACTTTGACCCAACTCGTCCGATGCGTCCTTCGAAGGTTTTTGAACTAATTTAGTAGGTCATCAAGCCTAATGTACATTGAGGTTGTATTTAATATAGCAAGGTGTAGCAGGCCTCAACTACTCTTTGCTGCCTTGTGATCTCTCCCTGTGGGCATTTAGTTAGAAAATTGCTTCGAAAACTGGAAAAAAGGCTGTTCCTCTTGTAACTTTCCTGGGCTGAACTCTCCTTCCAATGGAATCCAATACTCAATAGTAATGGTATAAATGATTCATGTCTCCAAATTTAAAACAATCCTTTTCATTTTCTTACGTGGTAAGGGGAAAGATAGAGAAGTCAGCGATGGTTGGTCCTTTAGGAACGTGACAGCGCGTTCTCCATCCATTTAGAATCGTATATTATCTATTTTTAGTGGATATATCACCTAACATGATATTTGTAAGGCAAGCCGCTGTTCAAATCAGTGTCTTCATCCTCTTAATCACGCATAGCACCAATTAATCTGATGTAAAAAAGGGCATACATAATCTGGGTGAGGATCAATCTTTCCATCGTGTTGGAGAAAGTAGCCCCTCTTATCACTCCACCACCAGCGCCTGTTTGCCTTTCTGTGTAGTTGTTCTAATTCTATGTTCTGTGATGCCAGCAACTTCTTGCGATCTCTAAAGTCGGAATTGCGTATTTCTGGAGAATTGCGTATTTCTGGAAAATACTGAATTATCCGGGGAAGATTTTCGGAACAAATTTTGATATTGACGTTTTGTAGTGCAATTTATTTTCTCTTGTGGCTATTTTGGGGAGCGGTAAGATGCACTACTGGCACCCGCACGATCGAATTATCGGTCTTCGATCTGCCCATCCAAACTCACCACTCCCCCTGGGACGGTTGAATTGGCACCGAACTTGTCTGGGGAGGTAAAAACACTGACTTGGTATATCGGCCAGCCCCTACAAGTCATTGTATAGGCCAAATGCGCATTCACCATGCCTGTATGATTCTGAATGGAACACGAATGCGTCGGCGCCTCCTTTGGTGGCTGATCAACGCCGACATCTTTACCTTCACCTTTTTGTTGAATTTTATAGAAAATACTATTCTGAGCTAATGTCGATATTGAGGTTCGGTGGTTTATGGTATTTTCTCGTATATCTCTATTCCGATATGGACAACAAGTGAACTCTCAAATCTGAATAAATGATATCGTTCTATCGTGATGTCAGTGTGTTATCTCTGAAAATGCAAAATTGTCAATAATTAACGTCTTTGATGTTAGCATTATGCCTTGCCTCATATAGGCAAACTTACAGGTCGTTCGGGTTTTTTAGAAGGTGGAATTATTTATCAACGGCCTGACGTTTCGACCTTCTCGTCGTCTTCAGAGACCTAAACTGGTTCGTGGTTAGCGACCCGGACGGCTTACCCCGCCGATGGCCGTACCCATTTTGTATTCATATTTTGTACTCTAGCATTTTTGACAAGTCGCTTTGAATACAAAATGGGTACGGCCTTTGGCAGGGTATGCCGTTCGGGTCACCTACCACGAACCATGTTTAGACCTCTGTAGGCGACGTCAAGTTCGAAAGGTCAGGCCTTTAATAAATAATTCCACCTAACAACCTCGTTAAGGCATACTAACACACCAACACCAGAATACTACCATCGATGCCGAGGTTCAAAAAAGAGAGACTCTGGGATATCGTTCTACTGTTTATAATAGATTTGGCTCGGCTACAGTACGCTCTACGGAAACATACGGTATTATGTAGTTAGTTATTAGTTATTCACGGTTGTGCTCGTTGGTTCCTGCTTTACCCACCTTAATTCCAAACATCATACAGCATAACTGACGTAGCATGCTTTGCAGAACACCGTCCTCTGGTGAACGATGCAGTTTGCACTTCACCGTCGGATTACACCCATAAAAAGTCCCGAATCGCTGGCGTTGACTCACTAGAGGAACTGGTTATATGAGGGTTGTTAGGAAAATTCTGCTTGGCGAGGTAGGAAGGAGGGTTTTCTCCACAGTTTTCTCGTGCAGTTTCGGTTTCGTCTTCGAACTGTCGTGATATGTTATTGCAATGGGTTAAATACACTTTCTATTATTTTCTATTCTTACTGTTTGATCTTTCATGTAGATTACATACTGTTTGTCTAACTCAGTAAAACTGAGCTTATTTTTCATATAGAATTAGCGCTCATGGAATTCGATCGAATTCCGTTATTTGAATCCGCATTCTTCCGACCCTAACACTTTGCTCTGAATCTCTTCTTCGTCAGGGTATATTTTCAATGCTCTTCTTCTCCATTTCAACTGCTGAATTTATTCGTTTTTCCTGAAGTTGCTGTTTAAGAGTTGCCATTCGCTGCGAGCCATCAGGGTTGAGGGAATTTGCAAATTTTCTCATGTATCTTAGAATGGAAACCTTGTTGGAATATTTTGGAGAATTTCCTCAAAACCGTGGAAATATGTTTCCAAGTTACAATTTCTAATTTTGACCTGACGGTCGGACTCAAACACGCCCTTCATATGATTTGGCGACTATCGAACATTGTCTTCATTCTCTTATTACTATTTAATTTGAGAAAAACTACAAATTAGAAGCGTCACAAATTTTTTATCACATTTATTATATGTAGTTTTGTGATCTTGGTCTTAAGATTTTTTTTCGAAGGTTTCAACTTTATAACAACACACGAGTTTGCGCGGTTGCTAAATCTCTCCTAAACTTACCATTGTCCATTCGATTTCTTCAGAATTCTTCCGCCTCCATTGGACCAGCTAAAAATATTGTGTAGGAAAAATCTTCTTCTTTCAAACGCCAGGAAAAATTTATTGTCAAGAGGCTGGTCTTCTATAGTCCTCATCGACCTCAATTGCATCAGTTCAATGAGCTTCGATTACGACGTTCTACTGTAGTGTCCAAACCCGAAATTTAGCATTTCAATGGAGTAAGGTATCTTACATATTCCTCCAGAACAGCTCCTGCTAGGAAGTCAAGTCGATGGGCTTGAAAATGAACGGTTTCTCCAAGTACACCTAGTACTGCTTAGGATCTGTTGGAAGCCGCCGTAGAAGTCGATCCTTCGAGCAACACTAGCTTTTTTAAAGGATCACGGGCAACCTGCCCTAAAGTCTCCGTGGTATCTGAATGAGTCAATCGCCATCTCTCACCGGGTTAAATACTGACGTCCAGGTCGGTGTAGTTGCTACATTAATAAATTTGTAAGAGACGGTAGTGGGTTAGGGATCACAGTGGCCTCAAATGATCAAAAAATGACTAAGATGAAACAGTTGTTTAGTCCTCGAATGTTCTTCAAGCGAGGAACGGCTTTCAGATGGGAGGAGGGAATGGGTGTCAAGGAGGTGGCGTATACAAACTTACGAAATGCGCTACTTGAAAAACCAATCGACCAAATCCCTCGATAGATGGCTCGCGCGTTGTTCTGAATATCTGAAAAAGGTCAACGTAAAGCCGCAAATGTAACCGAAATGCGGGGCACCGTAGCGTGGCAGTGTAAGAAATTTCTTACTTTATTCTATTGGTTTATGAAAAAAGTCTTCGACTTCGACGTCTGTTTTCGGGCTTGTAACTTCTCTCGCCATGTCGTAGTCAACTGATAACAGTGACCAGACTTGCTCTCATGTAGGTGAAAACATTCCATGATAAGTTGGAGAGGGGAGGAGACTCAAGCATTCTCTGCCTTCAAAATTCATGCAACCTTACTTCCTTTTTGAATTCTCGAGCGTTCTCATGTCTCATCTTTGTAATCTTGAAGATTTTCTTTAAAAGGTTCATCTTTATAACAACACATGAGTTTGGTTTACATATTCAATTCGTATGCAATTATCTCTCTCAACCCGTTCTAATATTAACTCTCCAAATAATTTCTATGCTTTCTCTTGTATTCGTTCAGTTGTTGACGACTTTTCCATTTGAGCTCCCTTCAAACTTTCCTCCTCATAGTCCATTACTCTCTGTCACTGTAATAAGGCGGCGACCTGTACAGCCAGGTTGTGTACCAAGAAATAAACCGTCAGCTATCGAAGGCAAATACTTTTGCAAACACACGCACGCGCCTCTTTGCCATCTTAGTAGGTGTTGAACCGGAGCACACAACACTGTGAGGGCTCAAGTGATAAGAGAGAAGACGAAAAAGAATCCCACGTAGAAGAATAACTCGGTAGTCTAAAAATGAAGAATCGAAAAGTGGGATGAATGTTGATATTAGTAAAGGAAAAAAGGCAAAGCTAAAGGTGTCGGCGTTGATCAGACTCCTAAGGACGAGCCGCCGCATTCGTGTTCCATTCATATCGTAGACGCATGGTTCGCATTTGGCCTAGGCAACGACGACAGGGGATCAGCCGCTATAACAAGTCAGGAATTCACGTTCTCAGAGAAGTCTAGTAATAATTTACCCGAATCCGGAGGGGTGGAGCGGTTAGTTATCCCGCGACGGGATCGATTGCTCAACGAGGATGTCAGTAACGCCTCTTACCACTGCACTACGCGGGCCCTAAGGTGAAATAATAGCAGCGAATGAAACGACTTTGATGACGAATTGGACGAACAGGTTGACGGCCGGGATGACGACGACTTTTCGGGCCAGGGTCAAGAGGCGAGACGGCGACGCTGCCTTCTGATGGCTCCCTTCGTTGGCGCCATCGCCCGCCAAGATCTCGCCTTCTGACCGGTCGGCCTCTTGATCTTTCTTCTGCAGACAAACTTGTTAGCAAACGATTTTTTGACCACTCGATTTTCGGTCTCTTGCCCCTTCGATTCCTTGTCTGGTGGCTCATCGCTCGACGAGGCTCTGCCTTCGGTGAACTGAGGTAGGCTCTGTCCGGGTCACCACGTGTGGACCCTAAAAACGACATCTTTCAGCGCATAACAGCGCCGCTGCCGTTCTATCGTTGCGGCACGTATTTATTATTTCTGTTATATATATTTTCTGTTATATGTTATATTTTTTATGTTTTCTGTTATATGTTATATTTTTTATTATTTCTGTTATATTTCTGTTCAGTCGACTTTGTTTTGCAGTGTGGACAGTCACGTCATTTTAGAGGTGGCGCCACCACTGAAAGTGCGATTGGTTTCTAATGTGGGTACGTAGTGTAGCCAAGAAGGGGACAACAACTGGAGTCCTTCACGGGACGGGTCGTTAGAAACACTTCGTTAGAAACAATAGTGTAGGACAAACTGAAAAAGCTCTTGAGCTTTTAGTCATTGGAACTGCAGCAGAAGACACATATTACGCTCACCTGGCGGCAATTAATATTTTCAGCTTATGGAGAAGCGAATGATGTTAAGGTGGAGATAAATGCGTTAATATTACGTGAATTATTTACAAAGGTTTGTTCCTTATCAGTTCACGCAGCTGTGAGCTTGTGGAGGTGCTGTAGCGATTTCTCCATGTTTTCCCTTCATTTTGCAACTATTTGTTGCTTTTGTTAGCAGCGAACTGATATTCATTTCCTGAAAATTCACTCTCCAAGATTAAGCTGCGTGACATTATATAGTCTTCGCATATGTAGCAAAGACAAACGTATGTAGCAATACTGCAGCCGAATCATGCGCAGCAATATCAAAAGACCATAAAAAAGGTAAAAAGGTAAAGGTGTCAACGTTCATCGGTCTCCTAAGTGCGCGCCGCCGCATCCGCGGTCCATTTTAATCCTAGAAGTATGGTGAATACATATTTGACCTATACAATGACGTGCAGGGCCAGCCGCCAAACCAGGTCAGTGTCTCTACCTTCCCAGACAAGTCTGGTACCAATTTACACGACCGCGTGGTACGGAAAGCTTGTTAGCCCGGGCCGGGATCGATCGCTCGACCGTGCGTGTGTTAGCAGCGCCTCTTAGCACTGCAGCACGTGGTCCCATCAATAGAGCACCCCAAAAAGGTTTCAATCCCCAGGCGATAGGGGCTGCATTTATACCCGAAATCGTTATTGCAATTTGACAAATGATTGAGGGATTCGGCTAGACCATTCTGCCCACCGCCATGTGGCCAGATGTGTTTCGGACTATTTTTCCTTATATTTTTCATTCCGTAGCCAAGAGCTTGTCATCCTGTTATTTCTGATAATTCGTTCATTAGTTCGTAATCGAACTTGAATCAATTTGTATTATGTTGTCATGAAGATCTGTTAAATCGTTGCTGATTCAGTTGAGCTCTCCTTACTTGAATAGGGTGTTTATTCGCTTTTCCTTCATCGCGCTCCTTTCCTATGCAAATTTGGAGTTATTTTTGAAGTAACGATGAGAGGAGTGTAGAGGCACACCTTTCGTAACTGAACTAATCTCTCAGATGAGCTACTAGCAATGAGAAGACCTTGTTGTGGAAGGTTGTGACGAAAATCTTCCCGCCCTTCACAAAATTGGTCCTATTATACAAGAAAAGCGGCGTCCCCATTCACTCATTTGAGTGACTATGAATGAAATGCTCTAATTGTACACATGTGTAGTCGATCCGTCTTTTATATGAAATATCCATTATCCTCATCTCAGTGTTAGCATATTGGTTCAAAAAATTACTTGTCGCCATGGTAGGCTACAGCATTTTTTTTTCACCTAACAGGTGTTGTGTACGATGCTGCTTTTATGGAACTCCTAGAGTTTTGACGAAAAGATTCCTCGATCCACCTTTATACTGCTCCCGATCTTTGAACTGCTTCTCCAGCCAGTGAATGCGAAACGAATTGAACACATGCTAGTGTAATGGGGCAAAGTCCACTGAATGAAACTTTGGCTGGGTCAGAACATGCCATCGGAAATTCAGCAGTTTTTGTACGAGTCTCTTTCGTAGTGATGGCACGTCGTTGGGAGCGAAGAAGACTTTGTTCTTTCTTTTTATACGCAGAGCTGCACCACCCCAGAGAACAACTACTCTACGGTTCCACTAACACTGAGCAACACTTTGCTTTGATGAAGTTTCGCTTTCGTCGTAGGAACTTTGGATTCCCCGTATTGATGCTTCTGCTCATACCAGTGTGCATCTTGTGCATCTTGTTGTTCCACTGGAAGATTGAGATGTTCTTACGTGCTGGCCTCCCTTTTTGCCTCTGATCCTCCGTGTGTGCTCGTTTTTCAACTTCTAAAACTAATTTTTTTGCTGTTCCGTGGAAGGTAGGGGAGGTGTCCATCGCTTCGCATGATCCATAATTTGCGACACTTGACATTTGTTGCTATTCGAACGCGCTAGGCAGAAGATTTCGAAAACGGGGCTATGCATTCTATTGACCTTTCTGCAAATTTATCAATAATTTTCCAAGCTTACGTCTTTCATCGTTCCACATGGTTGGATTGCTGTCTGAGCTGAGTTTCCCCTTTGAATGGTTTGAAGCGATTTAGAGACTACTAATTTAATGAATATTCCACATCGACATTGACAGTGGAGTTTTCAGAACTTCTCATGTTATTTTATTCTATTTTATTTTATTTTTATGCGCCAATGATTTTCTTTTCCTATTTGAAAGTCGTCTTCGCACTGTTCAGTTCGTTCCTCATTTGTCAAAACTTCACAAGAGGGTGCGTTCTAGATCGGTAAAAAAGTTTCCGTTCTGGTAAGTGGAAGGCCTCCTCAGAACTTTATTAGGTGGTATCCAAGCGCCATTGTTTCCGCTGGCATAGGCGGTACATTTAGAGAGACAGTCGCCAGCCTTGACATACATTCATGAAATCTGTCGCATACTTTGCCGTATAGAGTGACTGATTTCAAGCTGCTTTTTCATCAACAAAAAATATCGCACCCTTCTTGCAGATATGCCTGATAGTGTCATGATAGTAACATTTTTCATTCATCTCCTTCTCTGTGCTCATGCACTGTATTTTCATAAATCGGGTCTTGCGTTGCGCAATCGGTCTTTGAGAAATGTGCAAACCTCTTCTCAAAAATTCTCTCCCCAATCTATTGTAAGAGCCCGAGGCTGAGCCGAAGCGAAGGGTGCATTTATATAACCCGAAACCTCTCCACGTACATTAGTGTTTCGTTCTAACTGCTCTCTTCTCGTCTTCTGAAAGTTGAGCTCTTCTCTCATCTGTACGCTGGAAATGTTGTAGTTGATGGGGTCTTTAGTTTTTGAAAAATATCGCGGCAATATTTGATCTAATTGCCTTCGTTTGTAATCGGACTGCAAATAAAATTTATTATCAATTTCGGTTCCGAACTCCATGCCGATATACACAGCTTTTTACTGAATTTCGTTTTCAAACTGCTTTTTCGGCGAGCGTAGTTTAGTGGTAAGAAACCTTACTGACACTCACACGGTAGAGCGATCGATCCCCGCCGAAGCCAATCAAGTCTTCCATCTACTAGACCTGCCTGGTAATGTAAAGACCCACTGACTTGGTGAAGCGGCTGTACCCACAATTCATTGTATAGGCCAAATAGGCGTTCAACGTGCTTCTACGATTCTGAATGAAGCTCGAATGAGTCTGTGCGTCCTTAGGGAGCTGATCAACGCCGACACTTTTACCTTCTTTACCTTTACAGCTTTCTGATTCGCGTGAAAGGAATACAGCAAGAGGTTTTATCTTGTCTTACTCTCCTGAACTCGTTTGTGGTTGGTCTGTTCTGGCAATTGTGGTGGTGCTCTATTGAATGACACGTCGTTTCTCGTGAGACGTGGTCGATCTCGTTGATCGAACTCAGCCGTTCACATTTTGCAGATCTCAGCTGACCATGGTGGTCGGCGCTCTGGCGGACCTGTTGAACGCCCGTGAAGATGGTCTCCGGCTCCTGCTCTGCGTCCTAGCAGGTAGTGCTTTTCGGCTGTTTTTCAAGTTATCGGCGATAATTTTGTGAATTCTGATTTTCATATTTTTTGCAATATTAACGAGCATTCCGTACAATTTGCTTCTTCTATTTGGCCTGATTCAGTTATTTTTCTCACACTGCTATCTGATTTGTGAAACAGGAATGTAGGAAGTCTACTCCGATTTGATTTTCTGAATTTGTTCAGTCGCAGTCGATCGTACTGGTGGTGCCTAAATCATGAACGAAAATTATTTTAACGGTTACCAGTATAGCTATAGATGAATTATGTATTCAATATGTATTTTGTATAACTAGAGCCGTCCAATTTTTTTTGTTTTCTAGCTCATAACAACACGTCAGAAACTATGATTGTAGAGCCATCCGCGTAGGAGTTCACCTAAAAATTTTATAAAATCAGAAAAAATGCGAAATGTATGATTAGCCCATCTGCAGCAACCTCCAATTTCTCCCATCGCTTCCTGATGCCACGTTCAAATTCGACCATTTTTGTGCTCATCGTAATTTAATGTAAATTATTAATAACTTTGTATCAGGCCTGTGTACTATTTTCTGAAAAAAAATCTGGATAACTCTCATCCTAGACAATCGTGATCGATTTATCTATTCCTAGTACGAACAACTACGGTTTTTGGGTTCGTGTTCTTTGCAATCCACGTTGGAGATCCCAGCATTGCAGAGAATGAAGACTTACATTTTTCCGAATAAGTAAGTATGGCGTTCTCTGAGCGCCGAGGAAGATGTCCGAACCAACTCTTCGAAACTGATACCTAACATCATATTTGTTGCATTCTCTAACTATCGTTTTCCGATTCATTTATTTGTTGATTTCTATTTCTAGGATATCCTATTGCGGCGTTCCAACGTACATTCCTCTACAATAAATCCGCCGAAGTACAACATGTGGTCTTCGTTGTGGTGGGTGTTCTTCTTCACATCTTCAACAGCGGTGAGTGCTTTTCTGGGGTCGTATGCACAACTCGTTCTGCCATCTATGGACTCTCGATCGAAGTTCTGTCGGCTAGAGGTCCTCGTGGTCATATCGAGTTGAGCATGCTTGTTCCAAACGCTTTTCCAACATACATGGCAAGCAGCTGTGCTACCACCTGCGTTCCAGGTTCCGCAGCAATTCATGCGTTCATTGCTGTCGCGATGGCTTACGCGATTGTGAACTTCATTGGAGGAAAGAAGGAGTCCGTTATTGTTGGGCATGTGTTCTTTCTGGTAGCCAATTCTTTCTTTACTCTGGTGATCTAGCAGTTCCTTCAATCTTTCCGTTTCAGGGCTACCTGTTGGTCGGTTATTGGTTTGCCGAATCTGAAGCCTACGACATCACGTGGACGACTCCGTACTGCATCATGACGCTACGCCTAACCGGGCTAGTTATGGATGTTTACGATGGAGCTCATTTCGTTGGTTGCTTTGGAACTCTATAATGCCATTCTTCCTCCGCTATCAGTTTGAGTCATAAGTAATTTGCAGCACCGGGGGCATCAGATGACCGGGGAATACGGTGTCTGATAATTCACGAATGGTTTGGTATAGTTATATTTTCAGCTTGTTACTCAGTAGGTAAAGATCCAAACCTCGTCGGACGTCCCGACTTGTTCTTGTTCTCGATGGTGTAGTAGCCAACATTGAATCGAAAAATCGGGAAGCAATATAGCTGATGTTCTGAGCAGGAGCACCTCCCTTATAAACCCCCTTCGAGCTTCCGAAGGATTGGTTAGTATCGTGTCCAGAGACAAGCTTCCTGAAGAAGGAGGTTTTTTGAGACATACATTTTTCTTCACTCAGAAATTCACTTTGGTGACGTGTATTTTTTAGTATCGTGTCCAGATAGGAAGATATAAACCATGAAGTTGCGAATATGCGGTTTATAGGGAATGAATTCCAGAGCTATTGTAACACTTATCAACTTTATCAGTGCGAATGAATGTAGTTGGTCGTTATTACAGGGCTCTTCTCGCTCTATCGATTGGAGTCTTACGCGTTTTCACCTGCGCCCTCATTGGCGGGAAATTTGATCTTACAAGGGAAGGTTGTGAGCGATCGGTGACGATTCATGACGAAACCTATATGAGCGTGTAGGGCTTTGCACGAGGAATGCAACGGTGTGTTCACCAGGTGCCGTCGCCACCTGGTTGATCTGAAAATGGCCGGCGAAATTTTGCACTGAAATTTTACACGTAGGCTCCCCACCAGCGGGAGTAGCGGGGCCAGTTCCTCGGCCGATGCGACGAGGTGGCCGAGTGGGTAGTGCTACGGTCTCAAAATCTGACGACCGGGGTTCGATCCCTCCGTGCAGCTTTTGCTTTGCCGTCATGCACTAGATTCCAAATTACGCTCCTTTTGCAATTTTGCCGCAGTTTCGAGATATAATCGCGTTTGGGACGAGTATCACCAGCAGTGTACGCACGGAGGACCAAATCTACTATGTTCGTGGCCCATACTTACCGAAACCAACCCAAATCCATCCCAAATTCAGAAACTAATGTCAGATTCGTGTTCAGCGCCCCGAATAACCCCCGTAGACAAAGTTTCAGCTCAATCGGTGATTTCGACCCAATCACTCTACTTTGACTACGAACCCTAGCAAGCGCACGCCAGACATAACGGGAAAAGCCGATGTTAGATTTGTGAATTGTGGATTTGTCAGCTGCCCAGGTAATCTTCTTTGATGAATATGAAAAGAAATTCATCCAAAATAGAGTCTCTGTTCTCTAGAGTCGAAAAAGTGGAACAATAGAGCAAAGAATATTCTCGGCAAGTGGACCTTCATACAACTACTCACTTGGCACTATCAAGGCTGGTTAGGTCAGAATCACCGATTTAGCCCAAACTTTGTCTACGGGGGTTATTCGGGGCGCTGATCACGAATCTGACATTAGTTTCTGAATTTGGGATGGATTTGGGTTACGGTTAGTACGGGCTGCGAAGATAGCCGATTTTGCCCTCCGTGCGTACTCTGTTGGTCATATTCGTCCCAAACGCGATTCTATCTCGAAACTGCGGCAAAACCGCAGAAGGAGCGTATTTTGGAATCTAGCGCATGAAGGTAAAAGAAAAGCAACACGGAGGGATCGATCCCCGGTCATCAGATTTTAAGTCCGTAGCCTACGTGTGCGGCAGTGTAAAACTTCGCCGGCCATTTTCAGATCAACCAGGTGGCGACGGCACCTGGTGAACACATCGTTGCATTCCTCGTGCAAAGCCCTACACGCTCTTATGGGTTTCGTCAGGAATCGTCACCGATCGCTCACAACCTTCCCTTGTTAGATACGAACACCTGCAAATGGCCTATTACTTATGACTCAACCTCATAATTCTTTTTTTTTTCGACGATATCTCTCATCGTCTTTCTTGTTTCTTCTAATCGTCTCATGTTCCACATTGCGCCATGTTCTCAGAGTGATCTGAAGATTTTTTAACCATGTTAGATTTATCGCTTGTCCGTGGCTAATTCGTCACCTGTTTCAGGAGAAGCTGAAAGAGGACCAGAAGAAGACCGCCATCAAGAGCCCGCCGAGCCTCCTAGAAACAGCAGCGTTCGGATTGTTCTACACCGGAACGATTGCTGGTCCCCAGTTCACACTTAGCAAATTCCGCTCTTATGTGAATGGAGATTGGCTGGATGAGAATAACCAGCCGAAGCAATCAGCGTGAGAATCCACTCGCCTCAGCTTTATTCCAGCTCAAGTGACTGAAAAATCTCATTTGGTTTTTATTTCAGTCTCATGCCTTCGCTGGGTCGCTTCATCGCCGGATGCACATACTTGGTACTAAACCAATGGGGAGCCGTATGGATCCCCAACACGTTCTTCAACTCTGAAGAGTTCTTCGTGAGTTGTTTTCTTTATTTATAACCTACTAAAAACGACTGGAGCATAACTATCGGGAAGATTTTTTGAATTTCCTGTAGGTCTTAGAAGCTACGTGGGGAGAATGGGTTGGAGGAGTACTTAAGATCGGACGTCTTCACTAGGAAGGGCTCACCAGCATGATCACGGTTGAAGCTGTGCAAGAAATAGGAGAATAGAATAATTTTGAAATCGCAAAGCCGGTGACTTCATGTGGCAGCGTAGAGAACGTGTGTCTGGCGTCTCGAAAGTAGACAGAATAATGAAGGATGAATAAACTTCTTCGCTGGGCTAGCCTCGTTTTTTCAAACTTGATCCTCAGCTTCATTTGAAGTGAGCACGGGTTACGGGGTGCAGTGGTACAAGGTTTTACTTTCTTGAAGTAGGTCTATGCCGAGGCCATCCCACCCTTTAATCCATCCTGTCGTAGGGTATACTGGTACCAGGCGTGTCTGGAAGGTTAAAATGCTCATTGTATCGGCCAAGGTTCTGAATGCCAGTCGAGTACTAGTTCGACTTTGAGATCTTGGAAATATGGTTTCACAACTCACATTGACATGTAATTTTATGACCAATAGAAGGAACGTTATTCGTCAAACCGTGATTCTGGTAAACATTTGTCTTCGGACAGAAGTTTGAGGCATTGTGGGTAGTGATTTTGGAATTGCTTTCAGCGAAGCTGATATTCATTCTTTGGTGAAGGTTCATTGAACATTGATACGCTCAATGTTTCAGAACATGCCGTTCTTCACTCGTTGGACATGGGTCATGATATGGTTCCGTCTCACGATGTACCGATATTGCGGCATTTGGCTTCTGACTGTAAGTTTGTGAATATTTCATTACTTTCTTGAATTTTTGAAATTTTTGAAGTCTCTGATTGAAGTGAAAAGGTGTTGAAAAGGTTACCTTAGATTTTTCCGAATCAGTTAATTGTTTTCCTTCCTTGTAAGCTACGGGTTTTATTCGAGAAAATCAGTTGTCGGTTCCTGATTGCGATTTAGGGCCCATAGTAGGGGAACCAAGGTAATGGACGGAGCTTGGCCTAAAATTATGTATCATCTGTACTGCAAGAGTTGCTTTGTTTTCGCACCCTTGTTTTGAAACAGCGAGTGGCGGAAAACATTCTCCTCGGTCATTGCTATATCTATATATTTATTTTTTACTAATCAAAAAAGAGTTATAACACTGCAAGAAGGCGAAAACGCTCTTTCATTTTGCGTTGTCGCGATGTTTACTTTAGGTCCACTGCAGTTGTTTTAGGGGTTCGACGACGTAGTTGCCGACACTATTATTTCAAGCTTTAGTTAAATGTGTATTTCTTTAATAGTAATGTCCTGAATTTGTTGTCATACATATAATATTGGCTTCGTTATCGCTTGTTTCTTCGCGAGTAACTCTTTGAAGTTGAAAGGCAGGAAAACTGATCCTAATTTTTGTGCTTTGGAACCTTCTCGGGCTTTCGTGACTTCTGCGAGTGACGCTTTCCTGGCGTTTTATTTTTAAGTTTCTTCTTTGAATCTTGGACCACATGCGGAGATGGTGGTGCAGGTAATGCGAAGAATACGTCTGTTTTGTATTCGTACGGTGGCGGTTTCTTTTCTGGGCCGGCAGCATTCTCGTCTGGCTTTGGCGGCTGTTGGGCCGGTGGTGGTTGAGGTTGTGGGTTGTTCGCAGGTTCGGGGTTTGCTGGAGGTGCCTCTGGTGCGGGTTCTTTCCAGTTGCTTGGGATCGCGTCTACGGTTTCGTTGTCGTTTGCTGGACGGAATTCTGAAAACATGTCGCTGATCAATGCTTCTTTCTTTCGGTGGCTGTACTGCAGACTCATGCACGATATCTCGGTGCTATGTGGGTTGGGGGTGCAACAAGCACCCTTATTTCATTATTAGATTTAGACTTAGCGGTTAGGGTTTTGGGTAGAGGTGGCTTCATTACTAGGTGTCGGGGTGAGGGTCTCCCCATCCACTGAGCTTTCGCATAGCGTAGTTCGAGATTAAGTTATCGTTTTTTTTAGATATCCTTATTATTAAGCCTGTACCAGCGAAAAGTAGTAGGCTCGCCCACCTCGAATTCCTCCTTTAGCCATTCCGGATGGCGAAGCCATCTGTCTTCAAGATAGCAGGCTAACGAAAGGGCTTGACCTATCCAAGCCCACCTTTCCTCATTTCATCTATTCTACGTCCAGTATGCTCGCCTCAGTCCCTCAGAATGATTGACGCGCTGCCGCGCCGCAATCACCCGCATTGTTTAGAAGCGATAGTGAAAAGCAGCACTACTGGCATATCCTAACAAAGGATATCCACCGAATCGGCTTGCTCTACATCAAATTAACGAAATTTGATGTGGAGCATGCGCTTACAACGAGATTTGATGTGGATATATTCAGAATGACTAAAAAGAACTCAGTCCGTTATTTTTGAGTGTACCGTTCGATGAAGTTCAAGGGAATTCATGAAAACACACGTTCTTTCTTCTTTTCCTTACTGCCTCTTGCTGGCGATCGTTCTCCTTCGTCGTCCTCTTCGTCGCTATCTTTCTCAGAGCTTCCCGATTGCGTTGCCTGATGTTTCTCCATTAGGCAATAGGAACCCATCTGGAAGTCGTCTTCAAAAGGAAGCTGTATTCCATGTGCTCCGATTTTCTGCATGACACATACCTGTGTCGCTCCAAGCAGCTCAGCAACGAAGGAACGGTAGAGAGCTCGGCTCAGCACGAGTAGTTGATGTCGAACGCGGCTCACCTACCCATAGGCGTTCGACAGAAGGAATAACACTGATATTATTGAGGACCTGTATTTATGAGCGATCACTTGTGTGTATCATACCATGGAACAGGAGTAGATTCGTTTAGCGGCGGTATGGACGTGTTGCTCATTCGCCTTATCCTTACTATATTATAAGCGAAACCCAGCGGTTTATTTTGATGTATGGATGTTTGTCAATTTCATTTTTTAAGTGAGAGCGGTTGATGGCGGTTGTGTTGCCGTGTGCCAGTGAAATTATCTTGACTATCATATTCTACAAGAGCACCCCACACTTTATTTACCAGCCACTTAGCGTTTTATCGGTCGACAAAAT
This sequence comes from Nippostrongylus brasiliensis, assembly GCA_030553155.1. NCBI lineage: Eukaryota > Metazoa > Nematoda > Chromadorea > Rhabditida > Heligmosomidae > Nippostrongylus > Nippostrongylus brasiliensis. Next base: position 29,969,907 of record CP130735.1, on the reverse strand, counting down.
TGAAGAGAAAATTACGGCACTACTCCACCTGTTGCACTACAGTGGTCAGATGAAAATTCTCCGAACCGAACAGCAGCCCACAAATCTGATGTTCATTCTGATGTTGACTGTCTGATTTTTACACAGAGAACCACCCAGATCGTCCACTAGTGTGATCCGGTCAAAATTTCAGATCTGACTGAAACTTCGCCAAGGTAGATTATTTTGCATGTTCACGATTTTACGTGCAGTGAGGGATGGGGAAGAGGGGTGATTGCAGCTGGAGAAAAAATTTCGGAAGCTCTTCCCGCCGAAACCTCTTCAGATTCACGTTAGAATATGGAGAATTTGAAAATACACATTGTAAAAACAACAATCCTAATTTTCTACTGGCTGCGCCACGCAGCCCATATATCGATGTTAATTTGTCGAGTGTTGGCCGTTACGGGTAAGTACAGGAAGGGGCGGGGACGGGGTGAGAATACGCCGCTGATCTTGCAAGGTCTGCAATTGAAATTTGGAAGACGGATGCCAGGTTCAAGGGGCCAGTGAGGCCTCCACGAACCTGGCATCCGTTTTCGTTTGCTTGAACAAAACTGAATGGAATTATTCCTTCGACCACTAGAGTGCGATAAGTGGGACAGTATCAAAATTTCAAATGAACGAAGTGTGGCTTAACTCGGTAAACGATATAAATTTACGTGTTTATTTGTATATTTAACGAAGTTCGCGAACGGCCAACAGGCCGATAGACCCGAAACAGTCTTTAAAGATGTCAGTGTTCAGCTGGATTTCAACAAGTTTCGTGAACTGTACACAGCGCTGATCCGCCGATATCGCTACTTATTTGTTGAGAGCACAGCAAATACGTATTTACCTAATATTTTCAGGAAGGTGCTGCAATCCTCAACGGTTTGGGCTACAATGGAAAGGATAAGGAAAACAACGACAGGTAACTAATGCGAATTATTTATTCGTATATTTAATGATCATCTTCAAGCTGATCTCAGTTAATTTAATCCATTTTGCTTCAATTTCCTTCAGTCATTTTCATAGAATCTTTCATAGAATCTAAATTTGACTCGTTAAATTTCAATTCGTTTCAATGAATATAGTTTATCCAATGGATAGAGTTTGGTATATATCATTTTCACTACTTTCTGATACCTCAAATTCGGTTCACCGACAAAGATTGCAATTTATTCATTTTCAAATTCAGATGGGATGCTGTAAGAGATGTGCACATTTGGCTTTGGGAGACCGGTCACGACTTCTCCTCGGCGATCGCCTCGTTCAACGTCGGAACGAACACCTTTGCCAAGAAGTAAGCATCGACGACAAAAACCTTTCTGGGCTGAATTCTTCCAGTACATATATCTGAGTTGTACACGAAATGGGGAAAGTTTTGACATTCTTTTTTCAGCCACATTTTCCGTCGTCTGCGATGGGTTGGTAATAAAGCTGCTGCTCACCTCATCACTCTTGGTTACCTAGCCATTTGGCACGGATACCATCTCGGTTACTTCCTTCTTTTCCTGTTTGAGTTCGGCTGCATGGTAGCTCAGGAGCAGGTCAGTTAAGAATTCTTCTACCCTGTTTGCGGTGATGGTTCAACGCAGGGCGTGGGAGGTTGAAAGTCCAAAGGGGTAACTTTGATTAGTAGTAGTGCAGTGCTGGACTAAAAGGGTAAGTGAAGAGGGGTGCAAAGTGCCAGACATTGGAAATTTGCTCGAAATAGCGGAGGTATGACTGGAGACATTAGTCTTGGACATGCTAAGAGCTAGTTTCATCAAATGGAGACTCACTTTCCCTAAGGTTCTTTGCCTTTTATATCGTTGCGTTGTAGGAGTTTCCGTATTACAAACTGTTGTGATTTATCCTTTTTGGCATAATGTTTTATGAGCTCAAAGCTGTGATTTTTGGCAAACTTTACGGAAGTCTGGTAGCTTGTAGTGCATTGAGTACTACACGTACAATAAAGTGATTAATGAGGGTTCATCCCCTGCCAATGAGCATGTGCTCTGCTGGTGAGCAAAACCGCCCGAATATATACTATTCACTCAGTATACTCCACTATCTGTCTATTTCTTTATGCATAGTTCTAATCATAATCGTCAGCAAAATGACAGAAGAGATTATCGACGTTGGGAGCGGGCTGAGGGAGGGTGGGGTACCTGAGGTGACGGTAGCGCGACGAGGGTATAATCGGAGCAAGTGCATCGCCGAGGATAGATGGCGAAGTCGCCGTCAAGGTCATTCAAGCCGGAACTCTTGACAAGTGCCAAATGGACTAATTCAGCAGAAAAAAATATTTATATTTCCCTCATGTTGAAAACGTTCAACAGTTAGGTGATTATCATAGAGAGTAGAGTATACTTAATGAATAGTATGAGAAGAGTGGTAATATTATCCTGTTTGACCTTTTCCCTATAAAGGATAGATGGCTTAGAAGAAATCATACAAACGGCTGTTGAAATTCCCTTGGGATATTCAGTAGGGCTGGGAGTGTATCATATTATATATAATACAATGGGTTGGCTTGGGCACTATTTAGATATTTTTATATGTTATATTTGAACCAAGTTTATGTAGTACGTCTTTCCAAATTGGCTAGCTCTCTCCTCAATCAAAGTCGTTAACACTCATCGGAACACGATGGGTGAACAGTATGTTTCTTAAGTTTTCAATCAGTCTTCTAACGACGCACCTCCGTATTCGGGTTCCATTCAAATTGTGTAGGCATAGTGAATGCGTATTTGGCCTGCACAATGACTTGCGGGGGCCAGCCGCTATACGAAGTCGGTGTTTCTACCTTACCAGACAAGTGTGTTACAAATTTATGCGATCTGGAGAAATGGAATGCTTGGATAACCCGGGTCAGGATCGATCGCTCGACTGTTTAGGTTTCAACAGCGCCTCTTGCAACCGCGCCACGTGGGCCCACGAGTGCACGTTACGTTTTCAAATATTATTTCTCAAGAATCTTCCATATCATCGTTAATTCGGTGCTGCTATGAGTGTTGCCCGTCCAACTCTGCGAACAGTCTGATTCATCTCGTTGATCGCATTGGTCACAGGGGCTAAATTTGGCTGGCAAATAGTAATGTCTGCGCAAGAATAGTGGTTTCGTTGCCACTCGACTTTTGCATAGTTTTGTATACCAAGATTCGATCAAACATCATAGATATCCCAAAATAAATTAATGGATTCGCTTAGGTATTTGGATTTATATTCCAGATTTTGTGATCATCTAAATAGATGATGCTTTCAGCTCTACGCGGTGATCGACAAAACTCCAGCGTGGGCCGAGTTCATCAAGAAACCAGCGGTCCGACCGTTCGTCTGGCTGTTCGGAAGGCTCACCGTCATGTACAGCATGGGATTCGCCTTCTTGTGTTTCGGCTTGGTGAAGACCAAGTACTGGATTGGAGTGAGTTTCTATCGTCCACCACTTTAGTTCCATAACTTTTCAGTCTCACTTAATCTCTTTGCTTATCAACGCTGCATAACTCTTAGAATTTTGCTTCTATCTTCTCCTTCCAAACTTTACGCATTACCTGTGTTAGAGTATATTAGAAAGTAAGGTGAAATAGTTCGATTGATGCAGAAAATGCTATTCCTTTTCCAGCAGCACCCGCGAAAACATTGTTTTACCTTCAAGTTACCTCAAAAAATTTGTTATGTAACTTGCGGATACAAACAGTGGAAGTATTTTCCTGTTTTTTCGCATAGTACAGCTCCATTTTTGCTGAAGGGTGAGGGAATACAAAAAACATTTTGCAAAACAATTCAACTTTCTTTAGGGAATCTTGCTGGTACAACAACAAACACAATGCAAAATCAATGAATCAATTTTGCGTTCGATTTTAAACTTTTTTATTCATTTGAGACGCGGACCTGGACTCACGTGAAAATGCATAAGGAAAGCAAATTCCAAGTCATGCTCAGATAACAGCTATATAATGCAGAAAGTCATTTCAACAAAAACCAGCAAGTATAAAATGGCATAAAACAATCGAAAAAAATCGCGGAATAGTGATAACAATGTGTGGGAACTACACTTTTTTCCACCGTAATGCAGCGTAACTTTATCATTACCTGGAAGGCATTGAAGGACAACCCCAGATACATCTTATCAATTTTCAGTATGTCGTTATACTCTCGAAGGCTCTCATATTCAAAGAAGTTCGCGCCTATCATTGTCTCTTACCACTGACCTCGCAACAGGCATATACAAACACAATTTTTCTTGTTTTTTTTTTCGGCTCCTAGATCGAGTCAGGGAAACATTATATGTTGTAAGCGGTTTCAAGGAGATCTTACGCGTCAGGACTTTAAACATCACTGTGAAATCCATTCTCTTTCTTCCGTTGTACAAAGTAGGAATCGCAAGCACTTATGCTCTAACAACACCATTGGGTCGCGACCATGACACATCGAAATCTTTCGGGTGAAACGGTTTTGAACACTTCCTAGTTGGGTTCTGGACCGATAGAATGAAAACCTTTCATAACTGCGCTCCAAAATGCATAGAATGTCTTCATATACATTCCACTTCCACAACGTTTCGATGAATTGACAGTTTTTTGGTAGCACCTTCAACCCGCACAGCATCGAAAAACAGCTGATCACATTCTTGCTTTTAGATTCTAATTTTGAATAGCTAAAAAATCAGTTCATTCAAAAAATAGTCTCATTCGGAATACGCTCGGTGTTGATATTTTTGTACAATAGTTCTATGTTTTTTCTTACTTCATACATTTTTCTTTCGCCTTAGATAAGCGAGCATCCGCCTAACCGCTCCTTTGTAAGTGGAGAACCTGCATGATTCACAAAAATGCAGTTTTTCAATGCAGTGATTCACAAAAAGTTTTCCACGCTACTGAAGATCGCATTGGAACATTTTGATAGTTTATGCATTGCGATTTCGATCTGTTTTGCTATAAAACACCTTTGTTTTACTTTTTCCAATATTTTCTATGGATATCGGTGCTTTTACAAAATTTTTTCAGCCTCTCAAGTCGCTGTACTTCGTAGGCTTTATCGTCTTCTTTGTCATATGGCCCGTTTGCCATTACTTACTGAGGAATTTCGTTGTGAAGAAGTCGAAAGCTGCTTCAGACGGGAAGAACTCAACGAATGGAGTATCGAAAAAAGAATTATAGGCGGAATCTTTGCCACTATTGTTGTATTTGTAATTTATTCTGCCTTAATCGAATCATCTTTAAATTGTTGCATCTGCAATACCCTCTGTATACACATTTTTAGCACGAAATCAGCGTCTCTACCTTCTGTTTCTGATATCGATTTGTATGTTTTTCTCGTATCCGAATATCTGCCCACAACCACATTTATCATTATCACGAATACTGGCTGAGTTTAGAGAAAAAACGGTTCTTCATATAGTGATGATTTTTACAGAACGCGTATACGGTATTCTTAGAGGTAAAGAAGAAGAAGAATAGAAGAGTTTGAGTATAGCAAAAATCTGAGGAATACCTTTGGGTGTAGATCTGTGAGGCTCAAGCCGACGTGATTTGACGTTGCACTTGTACTCTAAGCGCATTCTAAGTATAGGTCTTTTAGACGATATCCAAGTCAATGATTGAAGACTCTTTGTTGATGGTGATTGTTGTCTCTTTGTCTAGATAAACATTAGTAATACCCAATTTTACTTCAGTTGTTTTCATTATTATACCGAGTGCAGAAGGCGTGAAGATGATGATTTGAAAGCGGCAAATTCTCTTTCAAGTCGCTGGTTTCTCCGACTGTCCCCGATACACAAAGACGAACTGATGGTAACATGATGAACTGCTGGTCACCGTCTCAACTCGTTTCTCTGCAGTTTCTAGGACAAGTGTTCGGGAATACAGCGGTGACCAAAATGGGTAAGGAATCGATCATAAGAGGTGGGTCACTGCATCGATCAAAGGTGGGTCCAGATAAATTGAAAGCGAAGGAATAATTGAGCTGGCGTGGCTGAAGCAAGCCGATACGGAATCGTCTCGTGGATGAAATGATCTCCAAAATAACCAGAGGAAACGAAAGCGGGGCAAAAGGAGAGCAGTTGCGCAAATGACGGAAGGCCTTGTTTGGAGAGAATCGATTGAACGATTTTTCTTCTCAACAATTCTGAAATGAGGACCCCTTTGTGAATCATTGTGGATCAGGAAAAAAATGGAGACGATTCACTAGCATTACATCAACTGATAGCCAGGATTATTGTATACAACTTCATTCTGGCTTATATTTCTCTGAAACTCCCTTCGTCAGATCCTGGGAGTATCTTATACCTGAGAAACCACCCGCTCAACAACCGCCTTAAGATATTTATTCATTTATTTATATCGCGGAGTATCAAGCGAATCGTGAGGAATGAGGACGTAATGCGACACATCAAGAAATGAAAGAGCAACCTGGTAATTCTTCGTTTCAACGAATCATTCAGTATCTGCACCCTTGAGTCTAGCACTATTAACTAGTAAAAAACTCATGCTTGAACTAGTAAAAAAATCATGCAACATCAAGATTTTGGCTTTCTATTTGGAGAATAGAAGTTTTGGAGTGATTTTTATAATTGGGGAAACGGAACCACTGTCCAGAAAAGATAGGGCCATCTGAGAAAAACAATTTTGTAAACATGAACTCAATTAGGCGGAAGAAATTAGTAATTAGCAGATCCTCTTCCTTTTACTGGCACGTTAGTAAGACGGCTTGACATCTATGCGAGGTGGTCCTGAAGAGCTTCAATGGAATGTCGTCCAGGTACGAATGATCGGCACAGTGAGTCCTTTAACAGCTGAGTACATTTGTTGCACATGTACAGCTGCGTCTTCTTGCCAGAAGTTTGTATTGTGCCCCACGGAACGACTGCAGGTGAGTCTCCAGTACTTTTCAGTCCTTGCAGAAATCCATCCTTGAGTAAAGCACCCGAAAATTTTCAAAGGGGGCGAAGAACCGCTCACATCAACTTTGAAGCGCCTCCGTTTGCTTAACGGTGGGGATTCAAGGCCTCCGAAGATGGCGAAAAGTCGAAATGTTAGGACGTTGAATAAAGAATTTTCACCTAAAAATCTCGCGAGGAAGAAGACAATAATACTGTAAAAAAACTACATCGATGCCGAGGTTCAAAGACGAAAGAACATGGATCTCTAATAGTCAGCACAGGTTTTGCCCGATAAGGCTTACCGCTGGAGTAACTTGCACTCCTCTCTCGTTCTCGTGTTAGTTGAGAGATTTTTAGCGCTGCGACCAAACCAAGTGGCTCGACACGTGTTCGATCGCATTCGCAGTGTTCGCGTTAATCGCATGAGCCGACAACCCATCGCTCCTTGTTTATTCAATGCCTCACCCGACAAATTTGAGCCCAGTGGGAGAAACGCGACTGATAACGGCGGCAAAGTTTGTCTTTTGTCCGCGTTTTCCGAATTCCATTCTGTTGCTCCTCACTTTCGTTGCCATTCAGTGTTTGTGGCGCTCAGGTCGTTTTCCAGCGGCTAGCTGAACATCTTTCCGAAACGTCACCACGTTTCTTAGCCGGGACTATACCGCAGATTTCTACTTCTATTTGTTGATTCCCGTTTAGAGCCAGAAATGGTACAAATATTGTAGTTTTGCCTTGAATGCTTCCCACTCACACTTAATGCTTATGTGTCTTACACGGAGCGTGTCAACCTTTCAATTTCTTTGCAGTGTATACGAGCTAACGTTTGGTTAGGAAAAATTCCAGAAAACTCACCTCCGCTGAAAAAAGGTGTCCATCTTCTTCTTTTATAAGTCAGTGGTTTGCTCAAAATCTGTCACTTGAGTAATCTGGATAACACTGAAGAGTTTTCTGTGCATGAGTCTTCAGCCTAACGGTGGTTGCACGGAATTTCCGTTGCTCAGTTCAAGCAATTTCTCCCACAGTGCAGAATGATCGGCTCTGATCGGCCCTCAGCAAACGCGGCAATACGTCTCATTCCGTTCAGGACGTTAGACGTAACATTTCTGAGTTTTCAGCCAATTCAGTGGCTAACTGCAGCCACCGCGACCGCCGAAAATTTTCTATACAATTGTGGTACCAAATAACCGGCTTGGCATGTTTCGTCTAGGCTAACCGTTGACCGGCGGGCACAAAAGTAGTCAATTTCACTACTTCACTACGAGCAGCGTTGAATCCTTCTACTAAGATAGGAAGTGAAGCGGTCGGCCATGATCAGTCCCCAACAGGAAACCACGAGTTCGCGTGGATCCACGCTGAGTGCGTATTTGGTCAATGAATTAGCTCGCGGGGCCAGCCGCTATGCCAATCAGTGTCTTTATCTTTCTAGACAAGTCTGATACCAACTTACCTGAAACCGGACCGATGGGAGGCTTGGTTAATTTGAGCGAGAATCGATAGCTAGACCTGCGACAGTCATTGTACGACGATTACAATTCGCTAGACGTCATTGTACTTAGGAACTCAGCAAATTAATTTTGAAAAAAAGAGGAACCTTCTAGCTGTTCTCGTTTTTCCGAAAGGTCGCCTTCGCACATATGTAGATACGTACAGTATTTCCGTTAGATTCCGTATACAAAACAGTTCAAAGGAATACATCAAGGGCGTGCGCGTACAGAAAAAGCGCGACCTTTGAGCGCTTCCAGTCTTCGTGTTTGCTGTAACAGTCGCCATCGACCTCTGTTCGACCCGGAACCACGCAAAGACAAATTTCCCATTTTCAATCGAAGCCCAATCATCGACAACGTAATCTCTAATCGCGAGTAGCGTTCAGATGTTTGCACTGCTTCTCCTACAACTACACCACGTGTACCTTTGGCTCCCAGAACAAAATGTAGTTAAAGCTCAAATGTCAAGGCTACTATAATTATTCGTTAGTGAATTGTAAAAGCTGCTACATCAAAGCGTTGATTTCAAAGCCTGGATTTTACATATAATATTTTTGTAAGCTTTGTGGAGATAAGTTGGAACTCTGCTGGGGTAATTGTTGGGGTATAGTGCAATGTTTGCAAATTTATCGATCGCTTTTGTGACTTTGGTTCCTTGGTACTAATGTCCTGTTCGAAACCAATTTTTTGTACAGAATGATTCTCTGACTAATAGTCGACTCCATCAAAAGATGTTCACAGAAACTGCGTTTACCCATGGATAGTGTCCTTCATATAATAGAATGTCTCTCCTACTTGAAAAATACGAGAGGTTTTGGAGAAGTCGCTGAGAACCAAATTTGTTTTTACCATACCATGATAACCGATTTGACGTCACCTATGTTCTCCACATATTCATAAAATTCAATTCTTTAACATCCAAAATTTGTTAGAAGTATTTGTACAGAGGAAACGATCAAATGCAGTTTAAAAAATACCTTTATAACTGAGGTGTACGAAGTCATCTGCTAGATATGGAGATTGTTGTAGCCTTTGTCTGTCTTACCCTCGATTTCATTCATTCGAGGACGTCGAAGATTCACGCGAATTTAGATTAGCATATCGTTGTTCGTTGTTAAGAATCCGAAAATTTCAAGTCATTTTTTATAGCAATCGAAACTCCTACTTCTACAGTGGGTCTAGTAGTTTGCTGCTTCTAGAGAACGGTTTTTACGTGAGATTCGTGGATTTACCGTTTTACGATCCCTCTTACCCTCTCGAGCAGGGTTGACATACAGCCCCTCCTTTATTTCTCATGTTTTTATTGTAATCGTAGATATCGTACCTACATACAATCATTCGCCTCGTGACACACTCATTTTGGTTTACCATTTGATGTTGCTCCATTAACTTTTGACTTTTGTTACCTTTTCTGTATACCCAGCTGATTCACATATTGAGACCAAAACACATCAAAACAAATATGGGGTCGAACAACTAGAACAACTCCAGAACTACCAGAAACTTCACCAGAACTGATTTCAAAGAGTAGAAGCATAGAAGCTTGAAACTCACGAGTGACTCTAATTTCCTCTCCAGTTTCTTCCTTGTCTTGAATGCAACGATAGTGAAACAAATTTCACTGGTGTTATCGAATCCGATCACGCGTGGAACAAGTTTTTTAATGTAGTCGAAAATCGATTTTCTTGCTCCAAAGCGAGTATAGGACTCGCTCACCTGATAGGCAGGCAATCAGACACTGCGTAACGTAATCATGCTTTCTCATCACACAAAGTGAACGCGATCGGCGTCTCACTGACTCTGATCATGTACCTTTCGATCGGACTTACACAAGGGAGCTTATTTCTAGATCACCATAAGCACTCTCAACTTCTCCAGTGGCTGTTTATTCTGCTAGTTTTTCCCATTTGTGACTGATAACAGAGTTTCATAGTGGTAACCAAGCAATATCAAATCGATGGCCGCAATGACCGATTACGGTTACGCCGTTGATGTCGCAGCGCTGCCACCTCCGCTCTTTGGCGATGACTGGTTTCTCCAAAATACTCACTCTAGCATTGCACCATGTTAAAAAGACTGTGTCCTTTGTCATCACATACCTTTGCCTAAAAAACTTTTGCGAACATTGTATCATTATTCAGCACTATGTGCACATCAAGCTATACAAGAATGCTGTTTTACAGACAGCAAAGGATAGATCGAGCATGATCCTTGCTGCATCACTTATCTCAGATCTCTTTGCTGCGGTCATTTTCGTTAACAACCCTCAACTTTCTTTGTCATTTCACGTCGATACCCCGTTGTTTCTTTCAAGGTCGCATACCCGCTGCTTTTCTCTAGGTATTCGGCCACTGACGGTCTTTGATCATTTGATTTCTAGATTTCGACCTTTATAGAAACGTATATGAAGTCCACTCACTGCCGGTTGATTCAGCTCCGTAATTCGCGTGATCCCACGTTGCATTTTGTGGAATGAATTTGCCTGAGAAATTTGGAAAATGAATGTGCTGGGTGGACTTCCCTGTTCTGCGCTCAGACATGCTTAGCTCATCAACATCCGAAAATCTTTTAATTGTAGAAATGGATGTAGACCCAAAGCTTGATAGCTGGTGTGTTGGTCTCAAATCAGCCAGTGAAATGCCATCGATTCTCCTTTCAATATATAAGTGATACGTTCCTGTTCGTTGGGAAGTGATTTCGCTCTGCTGAAAATATATATCAATTTGAAAGGACCCACATTTTCTTCTATCGCTCGATTATGACTTCCATTGCATCTCGAATACGCCAAATAAATCTGCCTCTGTTGCGCTGATTCTCGTGTCGCGAGTAGGGAGAAACAAGGTGAATGACACCGTTATTTTTTATATTTATTCGCGTGGCGTCTATTTTGGCACCATCAGGTAGTACATCGGCTTCTCAACCCAATCGTATTGAAAGAATTCTCACCGCGAAGTGATTTTCGGAAGTTACATACAGTTGGGAATGGTGGTATGTATACATATATGATATTATGTACATACCCAACAGATATGCTCCTACAAGTTCTCAAGAGGCTCTGCCTATACTGTTCTCAATATCAGCAATTATTATCACCCGTATCGAAGTTTCATTGGAAAAGCACTGTAATTTTTAATGGTATTTCATATTTATTACTCGTATTCTTATTGTTAGGGCGCGCGTAGTAAAGTGTTAGAAGGTGGTACTGACACTTGCACGGTCAAGCGGTTTATCCCCAGCCGGGCTAGCCAAGCATTCCATCTTTCCAGATCGAGTAAATTGATACCAGAGCCGTCTGGGAAGACACTGATTTCGTATAGCGGCTAGCCCACTCAAGCCATTACATAGACCAAATACGCATTCACCAAGTCTGTTTGATTATGAGTAGAACAGAAAAGCGGACGTCGATACTGTCACCTTCACATTCACTTTTACCTTTATTTTGCTTTTTCAAAGATGAACTATTGCTGAAAATTCGAACGCTAACGATTGCGTTCTTCACTACAGTGAATATCCAACCATACGTGCACGAATCTTTACCAAACCACATAGTATGCCGCTCTCTAGAAGATAAATAACATGATGAAATGCCGGAGATCCGAATACGCTGCTGTAATCGAAGTTAGGAAAGTTAAAGGTTCTTCCAAAGAGTTTCAACGCTTCCGGGAACCTTTCCTAGAATTTCATGACTTGAGTTTCATTTTACACTTAATCACCACGGTTTCTCTCACATCTGTCGGCGCTCGCGATTTCAACAAGTTGAATTTGTGTCGACGAAATGGCTAAAAATGTGCGCGAGGGCGCAAGCGTTGACCACACCGAGCGCCAACGTTTGTGGGAAGGTCGTGGGGATTCCCGAAACATACCTGCTAATCTCTCAAATGTACACATGTATCGTTTGTCCATTAGAATCACTTCTTGCACCTCAAAATTTTAACTCTCTTTTAACTCCACTGCTCAGTTCACGATAATTCCGACATTGTTTCTAAATTTGATAACCTTACAAATGAAGGATTACACTTTCTTCGTAATTGAGGATAGCCCCAATTGTCTACCTATAGTTTTGTGATCACTTCTGCTAATTGATCTTTTTTGGTCTATCAGTGTTTCTGCAGATCGGAATATTATTTAGCTTTATCTCATTAACCTGAGTTGAAGCTCGGATTGTTCCTCAGGCAGAGTGGGCATACCTTTGCCACCGTTTCTCTCTCTACTGTCATCACAACCTTATTCTCCTTTTGGTGAATCTCCCATTCAGAATCCTTATGACGCTCACACTGCACCCCAGCCTTCATAATTTTCATTACTACTTGTTATTCTGTGTCGCGTTAACGCGTTAATATAATAGAATTTTCTTGCTCAGATAACCGGCAGCGAAACGGAAGTGGTGAATTCACAACGAGACCCATACTGTTTTGTAGAGCATCGAATGGCGATTACAACGGTATAGTTTGTTTTTGCTAAATGCAAATGGTTGGCCCGAAAAAAAGCAAGAAATCTTGAGCATTAACTAGTGGCGAGAAACTAGTGGCGAGAGCACTTCTAGGTGTTAACTAACAGCGACCGTATCATGGTGGCTCAGTGGGTAGCATGCAGGTTTCTCAATCTGATGGTGGGTGGATCGATCCCGTTGCTGTCCTTTTCTTTTGCCTTCCAACGTTAGATACCGAAATACGCTCCTTTTGGAATTTTGTCGTAGTTGCGGGATAGAATCGCGTTTAGGAGGAGTATGGCCAACAAAGTATGCACAAACGACTATGTCTTCTAGTACATATGTATGTACATATGTGACCCATATCTACCGGAACCAACCCAAATCGGCCCCAAATTCAGAAACAAACGTCAGATTCGTGATCAGCGCCCCGAATAACCCCCATAGACAAAGATTAAATTCCGTATAATTTAAAAAGTGGAACAATCGGAATAAAGATATTGTCGGTAAATGGACCTTCGTACAACTACTCAACACTGGAAAGGCTAGTTAGGTCAAAATCACCGATTTAGCTCAAACTTTGTCTTCGGGGGTTATTCGGGGCGCTGATCATGAATCTGACATTTGTTTTTGAATTTGGGTCGATTCTGGTGGTATCTCTGGACATTATTTGCGATCTAGAATCCCATTTGTCACTGGTTAGTTTCTCTCTCTTTCCTTTTCCTTTTTTGGGCCAGCCACTTGAATCATTTGACGCTCACAAAACAAACCATACCATTGTAATCGTCATTCGATGCTCTATTAAACAATATCGGTTAACGCGTTGTAGAATTTTCTTTCAGATAACCGGCAGCGCTGTGCAACCTGTCACCTTTCACCTTAGAAATGTAATAGGCAGTGCAACTGCTCACATACTAGATAAGTGTTGACCGAGCTGCTAAGCGTAGCTGTTTCATAGCACTAGGATACTTCAAACATCAGAGCAAGTGAAGCAAGTTGCTACTGCGGCCCTTTCAAAAACTCACCCCTAAATTCAACCTTTCTGGATAAGTTTTTGAAATTTTTTCGGGCTCACACACCCTTGCGGCCCATTGAAGTCGCCGATGAATTTTCGCAAGCAAACAAAAACGAGGTTGGAACGGGAAGTGGGAATATACGATTGTACTCGAAATTTAGGTCATATACATATTATACCTCAATTTATCCAGCCTTTACCAAAGTCTCTTCTATTCCTATATTGCGAATGGGTGGCTTTCTTAAAATTCTTTTTGAAGCCGTACATAGTACACTGCATTCATCTCTGCCCCTAGAAATTTACATTTTTTCCAGAACCTTGAAACGATCTGCTATTAGCCTACTTTGTGCGGTTTCCTAGATGATGATTTTGTCGTGTTTTGTACAAATTGTTTGTTGTTCGGCTAATCATTTGTCCTTTTGTTTAGTTTATAGGACTCACTATGTTCATGGTCATTTGTTCTACTGACCAATTCCAACTTTTAGCGCGCCCATGTGCGTAATGAAATAAATAAATAATTGGATAGATAAATATTATTCTCTCGAACACGGCAGTCTTTTCTGCGTAGCTAGCACATTATGGCACTGAAATTTTGAACTCCTAGTTGTGACTACTCAAGCTATTCCCTGACATGTTCCATTAACTTTCTAGGATTTAGGTTCTTGCGAATAGCGAAACAACTAAGCGGTAGTAGCATCTCGATGATCAACAGATTTATCGTTACGATGTTACGTAAGCAGTCTTTGATCAATCTGGATTCCCGGTCATTGCGTTCACCAAAGGGAGTGATGTGTTGAAAAGTGTTCCACATTCATACTCTACAGCTGCATCACTTCGTGGGCCGTAGATGAAAACCTACCTAGAACCGCCAAAACTCTCAGCGAGATTCTAGTTTTGTCTGTACATGGAATTTCTAGCTCAATTACCACTCTTTATAACGGGAATTTCGGTATTTATGATCTTCCATCGAGAAAAAAGAGCTATATCATCCAACCATCTCCACGTTCCCTCACCTTACGGAACGGTTATGGCGCGAGACTGTTCCGAAATTAAATGCACCAACCCCTGTTTTGCAAGTCGTATAACAATTTTATACGGAGCACTTGAAACTTCAACTCTCGCCAGTTTTTGCCGTTGTTCACCATTCCGATTTGTATGCCATTCACACTATCGTTACTAAATGATCACGTTGGTGATTAGAATTATTCTGCGCGCTATTGCAGTCCTGGCGCAAGCGCACGGTGCTGCGACCTCACCGCTTGATGGTGGCGAGAGCATTGTGGAAAACACGAGGACTATAGTGATTGGTGAGCTTTTTCAATCAGATACAGCGTTTGCTTTGAGTGCTTTTCAACTTTTTGTATTGTATTTTTATTTTTCTTATTTTCTTACGTCGCTTCACTCCAAAATTCTGAAGATTGAACGACCACCTTGCAAAAAAAACGATTCTACTAGTCTGTTGATTTCCGCTTTTTGTTTAGCGGTTTATAGACGAGGACTTGTTGAATGACTTGTTTATTTGGAGATGCTAGGTTATTCGCGATTCTACTATTTTTCTATTTGAATCTTGTATTATAAGTGCACAAGCTTAGTGCCGTTGAAGATCGACGGTGAGGTATTATATGCATGTAAACGTGCACGTGAGTAGGACGACCTTTCAAGCTTGCCTAATATACAGTAGCGGTCAAAAAGATATGTCACTTTTCATTTTCATTCATAAATAGCTCAAATCGAAAAGAACCTGATATCAATAGTTTTAATATATCAATAGTTTTGACAACTCTATTTGAAATTATGTCAAAACATACCGCTTTTAAGAATTCTGTGTTTTTTAAAAATATTTTATAGTGATTTTCATATGCTATTTTGAACAAAAATATCTCAAAAATCGCTGAGTATAGGATAGATCTGAGACGATATTCTGATAGAGCATGCTCTAGTTATCATAATGTACTACAATCATTTGATTCAAATCGTTTATAAGATGTAGATTTTTTTGGGCAAACATTTTGGTGGTCAAAAACCGGTCAAATTTTAGGACCATGTTTCAAGCAAAATTCTATATCTTCCTAACTTCCTCGTCAAATTATACCAAATGTAAACATTTCGTAGAAGATGATTTTCTCTTTGGGGTAGTGGTTTTTGTTCCAAGACTAGTTTCTTACGTTGAGAGAAAATTCCTTTTAAAGTTGAGATTGCGTAAACTGTTATATCCAAAAAAGTTCAAGAGGAACCGACTCCATTTTTTTTCAGGTTCATATGTAGTACATTTGTGGTTCTTTCAACGCCACACGTAAGCTAAAATAAATCAAAGTTCTTCATAAAAATATACCGCTTTGACTGACACACGCTGTAGGCGCCGTCACTACCAGTACAGTGTACGGCGCGGGCGAAGGCGCGCCCACAACCGTTGTATATTTTTATGAAAAACTTTGATTTATTCTAGCTTACGTGTGATATTGGAAGAACCACAAATGTACTATGAACTTGGAAAAAAATGGAGTCGGTTACTCCTGAACTTTTTTGGATATAACAGTTTACGCAACCTCAACTTTAAGAGGAATTTCCTCCCAAACTAAGAAAGTAGTCGTGAAACAAAAACAATTATCCCAACGAGAAAATCAGGTTCTTTTCAATTTGAGCTATTTTTGAATGAAAATGAAAAGTGACATATCTTTTTGACCGCTACTGTATGTGTGCGTAATTAAATTTGCAAGTAGAATTCTTGATTGCACTTGGAGGCACTTGACCAGATTTCGGGGAAATCTATTTTTTGATGATGGTATAAAAAATAACAAAGCGCTGAATTTGCTTCCTTTGTTCTCGTTTTGTAGTGCAAATATGGATAGTAAGTTTGGGTATTTGATGCTCAGAACGAGCACTTGATGCCTTCGACCATCAGTATGAGTGCACCTCCCATGAGTGCACCTATACACCTTTCCCAAATACGTGAAACTTATTTACAGTCGATTTTTTTGACCCCTCAATTTTCGGATCCTGTTGCCGCTTCGGTCCCTCGCTTGGTGACTCACCACCGACTAAGCTCCGCCTCTCCTTGCCGCATGTAAATATGCGGCGCACGTTGCACCAGGCGAGGAGATATTCTGGGAGTCTAGTTATCCGACGGAGATTTTTGGCTCAAAGACCATGTTTCGAACAAAATTCTATATCTTCCTAACTTTTCAAAAAACCACGATAATTTTTCTCTCGGGTGACTAGTTTCCCCCAATGGCCTCGTCGTTGAAGGGACCCCCTGTTGGGCCCCTCATCACCGACGAGGCAATCGATGGATACGAGGGATGAGCTAAAATCAATATTCTGAGAAAGAATCTTCAGGTGTGGATAATTTATACACCAAACGATAGAGCTCGAGCTGCTGAGCTCAGATATATGTATATTTTCACAAATTATCGAGTTTCAACAAAGTTATTGGAAAAAGCCGCCTTGGAACACTCCTAAGCGACTTTTCCGGGAAGTGATCAGAGGATATGTCTTGTACTGTAGATATGAAAAAAGAAGAAGAATGCTGCCATCTTTTCAACTTTTGTCTACCGCGCTCTTGAATGAGTTGATACTCGCAAGAATTTCTCCTTCTCCCAAGTCGCAGGTCCGTATGTTGGGATGATTCTGTTAATAAAAAGTGTGACCTGCAATTTTTGGTAGCTCTAGGGATTTGATGGACCTCTGGTCCTTCAAATTGCTTCCTTGGACAGATCTGATGGAAATCAAGGCCAGTGCAAACGTGAACTATATTGTGAAACAAGAGAAGGTCTAACTTTTTGTCTCCTCAATAGCAAGGGACTAAAGTCCGAGGTTTAGATTCATACAGTTCGCGGTTGGAATGCCGTCATAGAGAAAACCCACTGACCTGATTATAAGACTTCGTGAATCCAGATGTGAGTTTTCCATCAAGCCAATGAAGATAGTGCTAGAGTAGTGCTGTAATGCATCTTGTAAAAACCCCTTTGCCGCGAAAATAGAACTATCTTTAGGATAAAGAAAAACAAATTGTACAAATACAAATGTTTTACAATAAAGGCTCCAATTGCAGACTCCGACAACGACGATGAACAAGGTTCGTCGGCGAGCGAACTTTGCGGAGTTTGCGGAGCGGAAAAGGTTCGTTTCTTGCACTCGGTATCGGTTTCTCTCCTTTGACTTTACCAGATTAGTTTGTGGAAAGAATAAGCATTCTCTAAAAATTTGCGAGAAAGCGATAGATCTGTCTTAAAAATGATACAAAACTTTCGCATCGGCAAATGTCCGCATTCAAAAAGAGATGCTGATAGAAATTATATTTTTATGAGTTTATAAATTGAAACTACATTGATATTTAACATATGAATGTATCGCTGATTATGTTCGCTCGTAATCATATGTATGTATGAAAGGATTTCAGGCCGCCATGCATTATGGGGCAATCGCCTGCGTGGGATGTAAAGGATTCTTTCGAAGAGCTCTCATGAAAGCCGATCAACTTGAGTGTCATGCAAACGGAAACTGTCCGATAAGAGTTGGTCCGTTTTAATTCTGTTCCAAAGCTGAGTGGTGCTTACCTTTCACAAAATAAGGGCGTTTTTAGTTATCTAAGAAAACAACCAAACAACTATTACACCTACAGGTCTTCCTTGGTGCCTACACGAACCGATTTACCTCTTCTACACATTTCGCATATACCAATCTGCAAACTAGGTTTGACTAAAACACAACTTCAACGTGAATGTCTCCAACTCACATATGCCTCACATGAACAGGGACAGACGTAGCCATCTCACCTGTCCTTGTCATCAGCAATAAAGCCCACCAGGTTTTTCTGTATCTATACAAGAATTCTGCAAAAGAAAAAGAATGGAATATTATTATACCTTTTTGTCATTTCCAACTTTGTTACAGTATCTTTCCTGTTCAATATTTAGGTGAGACTTTTTCTTTTCGTTTTGAAGCAAGATTATATGCGCATAGTAAATGGTATTCCTCATAGACAGAATAACACAAGGACCAGTTTATGACTCCTCGACAATACCGCGTGAACAAAACAGAGTTTGTTTTCGTTCAATGTGTGGGGTTTACATATCATGTCGATTGACCAATTAGAAATAACTTTCAGACATGCGTACGCAATGTCGCAGTTGCCGGTTTCAGAAATGCTTGGAGGCTGGAATGAAACCTGAAGGTGTGTAAGTTCTGAATACTGCAAATTGAGGGTGGCCTTTAACATGATGAGATGGCAGCGGGATACATTATACAGGTCTTCGGTTATCGCGTACAGAGAATAAGAGTTGTATGGAAATAGTCAATAGTAAAGTAGCGTAATCCATCAAGACAGTGTCAGATACAAAACTGAGGTCAAATCTATGCATCCGATAGGCACAAACGACTTCGTTTGAAGATCTAACAATAAGATATACCGTTTTCAGGTGAAATATAACGTTTTTCAAATAGAATTCGATACTTTCCAAATGGAATTCAACACTTTTCAAATAGAATTCAACACTTTTCAGATTGATTTCAACTTTTTTCAATTGAATTCAACATTTTTAGAATAGAATTTATTATTTTCAAAATTGAACACAACACTTTTCAAATTGATTTCAATACTTTCCAATTCACGTTACACGACTGCTTAGAAAACTACACATTCACTTACTTTGCTTCAATCAGATCCAGGACGTCAGGGAGTGTCGTACAATGGCTCAAACAATTCTAGTATGTCGTGTTATGCAACAACGTATGTTATGCAATATTGTCTAAAGTCGAAGTCAAAAAGTCCAATTGAAGTTCAAAAAAAACATCTTACTTCATATACAAAACATAGTTCGCGCAGTTCTGCTGTGTAACTGAACGAACACTATCCTCGATAACTTCTACTAGTGTCCTTCCCCCAGATGGATTGCTCAAAAGGCGTTTTGCTGTCGACTTCACCTTGGAGAAGGCCCTTTCTGCCGGGTTGAGCATGTCAGAATGGGGCGACAGAAACTTCAAGGTGAAGGAAGGTCCAATGATTGCTTGCATTTCTTGTGACTTGTGAATCTTTGCGTTGTCCATGATTGGCCAAGATCTATCTATTGTTTTTGCTCCCGGATCCGTTGTAGAAGTTGTTTCAATGAAGATACAGGCGTTTTTTTTAAACAGCCGCGTAACGTGGATTGGAAAGTATTGAATTCGATTCGAAAAGTGTTGAATTCTATTTGAAAAGTATTGGAATCAATTTGAAAGGCGTTGGATTCTATTTGGAAAATGTTGTGTTCAATTTGAAAAGTGTCGTGTTCAATTTGAAAAATAGTGAATTCTATTAGAAAAATGTTGAATTCAATTGAAAAGTGTTGAAATCAATTTGAAACGTGTTGAATTCTATTTGAAAAGTATCGAAATCTATTTGAAAAACGTTGAATTTCACCTGAAAATGGTATAGTAGCTGAATAGCGACTGCAAGAATTTTTCGTTTCAAAAATCGGATTATTTGTAGAAGGCTCCAGGTGTCAGCAGGCGTTTTTTCTTCAACTTTACAGACTTTTGAAATGAGCGGTTCAATAATGGGGTAGGGCATTTGAGGCTTATTAAATCGTGGAACTCAGTAAATCATAGCTGGAAGGCATACTTCGAATGATGTAGTACCTTTTCTCATTCAGCATGTCGTCCAAATCGAGACTACACCAGGAAACAGAAGAAGAAAGCTCTGGCAATGCCAAAAGAATCGGTAAGCTTTGCAGTTTTCGGAACAACGTTAAATTAGATGGAGATGGTCACTTAATTACTGCAAACGGTCAGAGAGGCTATGAGAAAATGAAACAAAGAGCGACACTAACTTGGTTGGAAAGAGCAATGGAAAGGAGACGATGTAATGTATTTTCCTCAGCAGGTTATTTAGCAATATATCGATAGCATTATCCAGGATCAATGGTGAGGTTAATTGGAAAATGGAAAAAAATGGAAAATGGTCCTTTCGCTATGTTTTGGATGATCATGAGAGGAAGGATTTATGAAATTATGAGCCATTCAGGACTTATTCGTTCTTCAACTTGTCATTCACTAAACTATACTCTATTTCAAAACGCAACGTCGCAACAATTCCTTGAGCTATCCCACCAGATGTGAAAGTCTTGAGGAAAGGTGGTACTTTAGGACTCGTTCAAAGTCTACCGCGGCAGTAAACCAAAGTGGAGCAGCAAAAAAGGGGGTGCGCGTATTCCCGCAACAACAAAACGCTTTTCCGGCTGTCCACTGCGCTGTCGTTATCAAAAAACTACTCGCTTCATAGTTGGAAATATGGGTGGATTTTGCAGAGAATATATGTAGAAACCGGAGAGTGCAATACTGCACAGCTGCCGCGCTTACCGTAGGTCCCTATGTTTCACCGTAACTTCGGGGGCAACGCAGTAAAGTCTGGAGGGGCCTTTAGTGGTTTTACTGTCGAGCAAAGTGGTCTTTCTCCTAGTTGTGAAATCGTTAGAGATTATTGCGCTGACAGGGATAGTGTCATGAAAATAGGGTTTGCTTGTTTGGTTTGGTTTCCGCTGGACGTTCAGTGTCTTCACCCTTCCGGACAGATGCAATACCAATATTATATATCCGACTGTGCGATGGCACAATTATACAGGTGAAATTAGCGTCAGGTACCATTGCACCTCGCCTGCTCCTTGAATACAGTACTCGGAGAAAATTGTTTCAATGAGTAACTCAAATAAGCATTCTCTTCAGTATAACCCGTTGCCGCGACCACTCGTGCACATCAGTTTTTTTGTTTCTTCCTCTTTCGTTCATTTTTCTTTTCTTCTTGAACATTTGATCACTAATGCGATGCTTATTAGGTTGTGTGCTCTCTTGCCCCAAAGAGTAAAGGAGATTGGATGAAGAAACTCACGGTGGAAATGAGAACGCTGCTCATGAACTTGCTTAATATCGAAGCCAAAGTTATGAAGGTGAGTAGAAAATGATACAGTTCATTTTTTCTACGAACACACAAATTTGCAAATGTTCTCGAATGTTTCATCTTATTCACTAAGCGGGATAATTTGTTTTCTGTTTTACTCATGATAATCTTTTGAAATGACTCTGTTCTAGTGCTGATATTGACAATAATTATGATGGGTTCACCAATGGATATTTCCTATGGTGGGTTCACCAATAGATTTCTTGCTACGTGTACGTCAGAATATCAACAATATCACAGCAATCATCCTATTTATACACATATTTGTAAACGTAGCCACCGAAAAATCCCATTGAGCTACTTGGGAAACCCAATGGGTAAATTCTTCAGGAGGCAACGCGCTTGAATGGAACAAAAGATTAGATTCCTAAGTGCTCACTCGCGGTATGCCGTTGGGTCACGCCTAAGAAGTCGTATTGGGAGATACCAATCTTATATTGTACGCACTTTAACCCACAGGCACCCTTTGGCTAACTACTAATTTATATAGATTGGTTGTGAATTCACAACACTGGGGCGGCCCATTCGGCGGTAGCTAATAACAGTGATAGTTACATACATCTCAACGACCGCGTATTACAATTGGTGATCGGAAGCAGGACATCGGCAAGCACAGTTATGAATGCCTTATTAACCATAATCAATAAGTGCAGTAGTAGCGAGCTGAAATCAAGAGGTTTAGTTGTATATCCTCAACACTGGGGTGGGCCAATTTGGCGGTAGCGAAAAACAATAATAGTTACTTACATGTCAACGACCGCGTTTTACAAGTTTTGACAGATTTGTTGACAAATATGGTTGCCCCTGAGTTACGTTGACATGAATTGGTCGAATCTGCCCTACCTCATCATAGGTAAAGCGAAAGAGTTGAGTGGCTGGATTCTTTGGTCGCAGTATTCCTTTCGCTTGTGACTTCGCTTCAGCTCTTGCCTGTCTCTGTTGTACATAGTTGGCAAGTTAAAATTGGAGCTAGCTGACTCATTGGAAGCTCTCAAAATCTTCTTCGCTTGATTATGACAATTTCTCAGCCTCACTTGGTTCCTCCGACTAGGCCAGTTCTTCTCAGTGATCCTTTTCTGCCTCTGCGAGCGTCCGTTTAGCTGCTTTTTGTGGAGAGAGCTAGCACTGCGCTTGATGGTCAGTATCATCATTTGTTGGTTCCATCGTTCAAGATGTAGTTTTTGATGGCGTCTGCGCATATTGCGTGGGGGATGAAAACATGCTTGCTGGTTCCATTCGTTTGCGCCTCTTCAAAGACACGACTAATGAATTCTCAACGGTGTCGTGTTCTCTCTTGATTCTTCATGGTTATACTTCGCGCGGACGCCTTGTAACCTCTTTGGAGTCGTCCTCACAATCAGATGATGATGATGACTTGTTATTCCATGAGGCACCGTTAACATCAATGGTCTTCTGCCAACGTGTTGGTAGATCGTAGATGCCCTTCCTCCAGAACGTAGCGGGTTGCGCCATGAAGAATGCCTCGGGTTCGTTTTTGACATCTTATCGATTCGAGAAATTCTTGCCATCCAGATGACGTTGGAGATTCGAAAAAAGATGGTAGTCGGATGGAGCGAGGTCTGGTGAGTATGGGGGATGGGGAAGGATTGTCCAACCATACTTCAGTAATTCAGCCTTCGTCAGTCCTGCAGTGTGTGGGGTGGCGTTGTCATGCAGGAAGTATACATTGGCCTGCTCTCCGCGAGTGAGTTGAAGTTGGGCTTTCAACTTCTGCAGCTGACTAACGTAAATTTCCGCGTTCACTTTCCTGCCTTCATCCAATAGCTCCCAATACTCTACTCCACGGACGCTCCACCAAACGCACAGCATCACCTTCTTCACGTGCATGTCGGGTTTCGGGACGTCTTCCGCCTCGTCTTCTTTATCAACCCACTGGGCTCGGCGGTGAACGTTAGAGTACAGTACCCACTTCTCATCGCCAGTGATGAGATTGTCGAGCCAGCCGTGAGTGCGCCTGAGAGTGAGGAGAGAGAGTGCAGCATCCACTCTGCGGACCATGTCGTACTCAGTCAGCACGTGGGGTATCCATCGACCGAGTTTTTTCACTTTGCCGATGGACTTCAAACCACGTACAGTTGATTGGTTTACTCCAAGCGTGCTTGATATTTCACGTGTCGTCTGGTACGGATCTGCCTCCACTTGATTCCGGAGCGCGACCAAATCCAATCCCTTTGGACTTGACTGTGACGTTGCGGATGTGATCATTTGCGAAGCCATAACTTCTAGCTGTGTCGAATATAATACGAATTTGTAGGGCTTTTCCTGCTCTATCGATTGTTATATAGCGTCTTCTGGCTGAAATCCAAGTTGGCGGGAAAATCCTTTTTGAATGCAAAGCGTCACGAATGTCCGAGAACTTTTGCATCAACCTAATATATTTCGGAGACCGCTCGTCCGTTCTTGAACCTGGGCCCAGAAGTAGTCCAAAACTGGGTATAAGTTACCGATTGTGATCCAAGCCGAAGATGTAGTACAATTTTATTCCGGCTGACGTTTCGGCGAGTCCGCCTTATTCAGAGCCTCAAACTTGGGTAGTTAAACCTACAAGTCCTACCAGGTTCAATTACCCAAGTTTGAGGCTCTGAAGATGGCGGACTCGCCGAAACGTCAGCCGGAATAAACTTGTAACATCTTGGCTATTTGACTTCAATCAGTCTACCACCTACTACTGCTATATAGACTTGTTATTATTAGGAAACTGCAAAGGGCAAAATTCCTTGTTGATGATGGAGTGATTCTATCGCTAGTGCTGCAAACTGTGACCAAAAATTGTTGGCGTCAATAACGCTGTCGGCAGCTTGCAGGTAGGAGCTGCGTGGAGTATTGAGGAGATCTTGCCCAATCTTGATATAGGGCGAAAATTCACGAGAGTATAATCCTTGCCGGGTAACGGCTATCTTCTCTCTTTCCCTTGATGAAGCTCTTGTGTGCTCTGGATAACGCTGCAATGACAAACGACATGACGGACGATAAACAACGACAAAACCAATAATTTTGGGACGACATCATCTACTTCGAAACAAAGGGTAGTCAGATGTGAAAGGTCCAAGATATACAGAAATCATATTGCAAAGTAGTCTACAATGTACAAGGGCACAAACTCCCTCACCAGCACCCGTTCTGTCTTTTCGGAAAACAACCTTACCGATTGACATTAATCCACAAACATCAGATGCCTGAGGAACCCTGTGGGTGTCCGATAATTCACGAGTCGCTTCTTGTGGTTCTGTCTCCTCCTCGGAACTCCGAAACTCCATCGGGCGTGCTCACTTGTCCTTGTTCTTTATGGTGTTTTCGTTACAACAGAACTTCGAGAATCAAAAGTAGAAGACGTTTCGAACAGGAGCACTTCACCTATAAACCTCAAACGATTGGTTAAAATAGTGGCCAGATAGGAAAAGGAAAAGCATGACGTTGCAAATATCCGATTCAGACAGAATGAATTCTGGCGAAACTGAAACGGCGATCACCGATGATAAAGTGAACGCGGTAGAATGTCTTGTACTGCTTTTCTCCCCTATCGAATGGTACCTTACAAATTCTGGTAGGCGTCTCCAATGACTGGAAATTCGGTCTTGAATCCGAACACATGAAAATGTCCGATGACCTATAACTAAGCCTGATAATATTCAACAATGCCATAAAAGGTAAAGGTAAAGGTGCTGGCGTTGATCAGTCCACTGACGAGGAAGGTCAGTGAGCATCCCCCAAAGATTCTCATCGAGACCTATACGGTTCGGTAGAGCATCGAGTGACGATTATATCGCTAGAGTCTGTTTTTGCTACCTGCAAATGAGTGGCCCAAAAAAAAGGCAAAAAAAACATTGACGACTAACATACGCACAGAGGACAAAATCTACTAGCACTAACATGAAATTATAGTTTTATTACCGCTTGTTGTGGGTTACTGTCATGTATACTACAACATGATGTTGCAATGGTGGTGCTAGGTTCATCGCAAAAATCGCATCTCAGGCGGGAATCGAACCCGCGTCTCAACCTATCCGGGGCTGTGCGCATCTGCTATCACTTATGCATGTGACCCACACCTACCTTAACCGACCCAATTCAATCCCAAGTTCAAAAACTAATGTCAGATTCGTGCTCAGCGCCCCGAATAACCCCCGTAGACAACGTTTGGGCTAAATCGGTGGCTTCGACCCAATCATTCTAATTTGACTACGAACGACAGCAAGCGACTGTCGGGCACAATGGGAAAAGCTGATGTTAGATTTGTGGATAGTGGATTTGTCGGCAGACCAAGTGATCTTTTTTATGAATATCAGAAGAAACTCATCCAAAAATAGTCTCTGTATCCTTTAGAGTTCAAAAAGTGGAACGATAGAAATAAACGTATTGTCAGCAACTGGACTTTCATACAACTACTCACTCGACGCTAAGGCTGGTTGGGTCGATATGACTGATTTTGCCCAAACTTTGACTACGGGGGTTATTCGGGGCGCTGATCACGAATCTGACGTTAGTTTCTGAATTTGGGATCGGTTTGGGTTGGTTACGGTAGGTATTGGGCTCATACATAAGTGCTAGTAGATATTGTCCCTTGTGCGTACTCTATAGGTCATATTCCTCCCAAACGCGATTTTATCCAGCAACTACGACAAAATTGCAACAGGAGCCCAATTTGGAATCTAGCGTATGAAGGCAAAAGGAAAACCCAGCGAACGGACCGAACCCCGACCATCAGATTGTGAGCCTTACATGCTACCGAATGAGCCACGATATTGCTATATGGGGAGGTTAAGCCCTAGAAGCCCTCTCGCCGATAACTAGTATTACAATCCTATACGCCAATATTTTTCGCCTTCTTTGGACCACCCATTTGCAGGTAGCAAAAACGAAGTATACCGTTGCAATTGTCACTCGGTGCTCTACCGAACCGTATAGGTCTCGATGAGAATCTTTGTGGGAAGCTCACTGACCTCCCTTGTGAGGGCGCGCCGCCGCATTCGTGTTCACTTCAAGTCGTAGAGGCATAGTGAATGCGTATTTGGCCTATACAATGACCTGCGGGGGCCAGCCGCTATACCAGGTCAGTCTTTACCTTCCCAGACAAGTCTGGTACCAATTTACCTGACCTCGGAGGGATGGCAGGCTTGGTTAGCCCGGGCCGAGATCGATCGCTCGACCGTGCGGGTGACAGCAGCGCCTCTTACCACTGTACCACGCGGGCCCAACAATGCCATATCACAACGTAATTTACAGAGAAACAAAATCGGATAAAGGTCTATCTTCTAGTGGTGTGTGACATTTAAGTTGAGCTGTACTAGGGAAATTATCCTTCATGCAAAATTTTGTTAATCAAGTGAATTTAGAATTTCCTTTTATGAGAACTTGAACTTCGGAAACTAATGTTCTAGGGTGACACGAACATGGACGCATCGCAGCTGTATCCTCTACACGTGAGCACTCTGCAGGAAATTATAGATGATCCAAACAAACTGAAAGGCAAGCGGTCCGAGGTAAGCAATGATCTCAATTTGTAAAAGAAAGTGTCTTGTATCAAAATTTTGGACGAATTTTGTTGCTAGTTTTCATTGCGTAGGAGAAATGCGCATTCATCATGCGTCTACGCTTTGAATGGGACACGAGTGCATCGGCACGCCTTTAAGGGACTGATAATCGCGGACCCCAATACCCTTACCTTTCTAGCGAATAAACTAGTTGGAAGAAGAAATACCTGCTACTAGTATGAAATTACGACGAGCATAAAATAGGCAGAGGAACGTGGTGAATAGTTAGGCTAAAAAGCTGTTGTATTAGTTTAGATCGGCGGTCCGTATGGCGCGCAAAAGGCCCTGTGCAAAAACTTTTTGTGTTAAAAACACGTTAACAAGCAACAAGGGAAGGCCCAAAAATTTCAAAAGCACAATCACCACGGTTCTGCTCAGAAGCTCGAGAACGAATTCTTTCCTCGCCTTCGTGTCAACGCCTGCATAGTGTCATAAGGTATACCACAAATGGTACTTACACACTGGACGCACATTCTACTCCAGTACCACACACAAACGAAAGTTCTGTGGCACATCATGGACAGAAAGACAAAAGCGTAGTACACCGGAACAACACGTTTAACATAGAGATCAGAAACGGCACCGTGAACAAAATATTTACAAATACGACTAGAGTAAGCTGAGAATGCCACAAGCAAGTCAGCAGGATGCCATTATACGCAAAGGTATTCAGTAGATCATGCAAACATTAAAAATGCTAACATTAAAGGCACAGGTACTGGCGTTGATCAGTACCGTAGGGACGCGCCGCCACATCCGTTTGCAATTCATAATCGTAGAGGCATGGTGAATGCGCATTTGGCCTATAAAATAGACTTGCGAGGAACAAGTGCTCTACCAAGTCAGTGTTTTTACCTTCCCAGTCAAGTCTGGTATCAATTTACCCGAAGGGATGGAAATGTTGATTATCGAGGGCTGCGGTCGTTCACTCAACCATGCGGGGGTCTTACCACAGCGCCACAGGGCGAACACTGATCATAATTTTCCATCCAGAAGACTAAATACAATCACTTCCTATGCTGAGTGATAAAAATATGCTGCTACATGCGGAACTACAGTTCTTCACGAGGAACGCCATGAATTTAGATGCGGTATGAGCCGTTCCGATTAGCGAAGAACAACGAACTGTCATCTGTGGCCTACCGACGACTCATTGCTGCAATTGATTGGGTTGAACATCTCTCGAACTTGCTCGGAGGACTGGATGTCAGTGACAAGGTAATGTTCAAGTGAGTACGATCGGTTTCTACACTCTCCAGCATTTCAATGACAGAATTCTTTGAGATGTGATGTGCAAATGACTTTATTGGGAATGGCAAGAAGAACAGTTGACCAGTGCAGGATAGTTACTACTTAGATCTCCGAGCTGATATGTTGATGGCCAATAGTGTGAAATTGTCGCCGTTGCGCCCGTTTTTATCTAGAAAGCACAAATTGCGACTAAACTAAATACATAGGGTCGACATCAACATAACAGGCGAAAAGACGACAACGACCCTGCAACGGACGACACTGCAATACTGGATTCATGAAGAGCTTTTATTTCCAGATCGCCTTGGTGAAGAACGCGTTCGCTCCCTTGATGGTGTTCAAGTTCGCATCTCGCACCGCGGAAGTGGCGAAAGATACCAATATCCTGTGTCTTTGCAACTTCGCCTACGTCCCACGAAACATATCACAGGCTTTTTCCGACAGTTAGTAAGTGTTAGTTAGTTGATCAGTTGTTCTGGTTGCGTGCAGTCTTGAGCAGTTTATGCCTCTCAACCCCGCCTGCTCTCTCACTACTCAACGAATCATTCTCATCCCACGCATTGTTTAAGTTGCTCTACTTCGAAGGAGCACCCATTTAAGAGGTGATGGAAATGATTGCAAGTTTCAATCTTTGTCACGTTTCATGAAAAATTGCAAAAACATGTTTTTCGAATCACTCCTTAAGACTTACTGTTCATGATACTCACCTATAGTTCAAACGTGCAGCTTAGTGAAAATCATCTCACAATAATTACTCGTATGGCTCCCATTGCGATCGTGACTTTCGATCGCAAAGTTATTGTACCTATACGGTGGTCCCGCGTGGTATTAGGTTGGTGCAGAAGTTCTCGGACATTTGCGACTTATTGAATTTGAAAAGGATTTCCCCGGTATTTTCGGCTCCAGTCAAAAAATGTTATAGAGAAGAGAAGACCATTGACATTATCGGTGCCTACTTCAAATGGCTCCTTGCTAGTGTTCAGATATTATAAAATGAACTGTTTTGTATCCCAAATGTCCGAGAACTTTTGCACCAACCTAATACAGTAACAAGAGGCACTGCTGTCACTCGCACGGTCGAGCGATCGATCCCGGCCTGATCTAACCAACCCTTTCATTCCTCTGGGGTCGGGAAAATTGGTACCAGACTTGTCTGGGAAGGTAAAGACACTGACCTGGCATAGCGGATGGCCTCCGCAGGTCATTGTATAGGCCAAATACGCATTCACCATGCCTCTACGACTTGAATGGAACACGAATGCGGCGGCGCGTCCTTGGGGAACTGATTAACGCCGGTACCTTTGCCTTCTTACCTTTTATACAGCGGGATTTCCTCAATCACAAATGTTGCGACTTGGCTTTTCATCTGCAAATAACTGCTGTCTGTCGACTATGTCGACCAAACAGAAAGGAGTAAAGCAAAAGGAAAAGTGGTAAAGTGGTCACCATTGGTCCGTCCCTAAGGGCGTGGCGCCGCATTCGGGCTCCATCCAAGTTGGGCATGTGTGTTGAATGCGTATATGGCCGATACAACGACTTGTGAGGCCGACCACTATTCAAGTCGGTACCATCACATTCCCAGACATGGCTGGCACCAGGTATGATAGACATGGTTATCCTGGGCGAGCAAGAAGAAGAACGTGATAGTAAACATGGAAGCTCTGCAGCAAAAACAGACGAACGCTGACGAGAATGGAGGACTCGAACTCGCTGTCTCACCGAATGCCTTTTTGAAGGTCCCTCCCACTTGTCACCTTCTCGGCGCTTGAATTCCCTTGCCCGAGCACGCATCCTGGTCAAGATCGAAGAGGAAATCCACAATTCCAACACTTCCACAACGCATAATTTTAATTAGCGAAGTTTGAGGTTCGGACTATGGTGGATTCGCCGAAACGTAAGCCGAAATGAGGTTGTAACATCTTGGCTATTCGTCATCAGTCAGTCTATTACCTACTGCTATATTCGACCCAAGATTCAACGACACTCAATCATGGAGTATACTCCGACAACCCTTTGATTCTTCTCTTGTCCTATTATCATATAGCGCCCATTTCTTCATTGCGGCTTCTATCGACGATGTTCGGCCTTCTGCCTAGCAAACAAACATTTTCACAGAGTGGCATGAAACTTGAAATTGTTTTCGAAAGAAGAGACATTTTCCATAACGCCCAATGCTGAGTGGATTATCTTACCATCCCTCGAAGAATAATTCCTGCGCATGTTTCAGCCATCTCGGTAACGGTCTTGTTGATCGAGCCCTGGACGAACTTGTACAGCCTTATCGTACTTACGGCCTGCGTGAGGAAGAGATCGTCTGCGTGAGTGCAATGATCGTACTCAATCCACGTTGGTTTTACACTGCTTACTATTTGGTTTCATCTGATTCTTGTACACGGAGACCTTTAGCACTCAAGCGTGGAGTAGTTTTGCTTCACCTTAAATCTTTAAAGGTGCGCGGAAGAACAAGATTAAAGCACACAACTACATTGTAGCCCCTTCGCGAACTTGCCAAAGGTCTTATTGTTGGCGAGCAACAGTACATATTTCGAATATTAAGTATTTCTTGAAGAGTTCTTGATGCGAAGGCTAACCTTATCAATCTCACTATTCATAAAAGTCGACTTGATATTGGATTGCAGTGGCACGAGACCTGTCGACGGAGGCGTTTAATAAGATACTGGAAATGAGGAACAAGATTGAAGATACTCTTTTCACAATTATCAAGGAGGCCAGGAACAGTGAGCATCCTGCCATTTGCTTTGGCCGAATACTACTGTCTCTTCCTGTAGTCACGGTGAGCTGCTATGATTCGTGAGTGCTTAAATAGATGGGAAACTATTCAAAAAACGCAGGAGTTCAACGAAAGACAAAGAATGAGGAGAGAAGTAAGAAACATGCTATTGATTTGATCTTCCGTCATAGTGCACGCTATTGCAAAGGAATTGTTCTCAATAGAAAAGAAAATAGAACGAAACTTGATCATAGAAATAGAAAAAAATCATAAGAAGATAATTTTGCAGATGCTGGCTAATGCCATGTGCGAGAACCTGCAATTCGCTCAGGTGTTCTCGACTTCCGGAGAAATCCCGCTCCTTACGGACTTATTCGGGTTTGTTGAACGTGTCATATGCTTTTTGTGCTTTCGCATGTACACAAGTGTGAATTGTTGAGAACCCAATAGTTGGGCTATCCTATGACCTCGTGATTCGGTGTGATCTTGCCACCTTCTTCTAATCAGAGCAATATGTCCTTCTAGCTGTTAGCTTTTGTTGTATGGAGCATGAGAGTGTGCTAAAATTTTAATTCCGCATTTCTCTGTCTACCGATCAATGTTTTATAAGCGTTTGCTGTAGTCATAGAAGCGGGGCATATGGTGTTGGAATTCCTTATCCAATGCGTTCCTTCTTGTTTATATAATGGTGTAGGCTCAACTATGATGGGTATCAACGATTTTCACGTTGCAAGTGCTACATTAATCTGCACTGCCGCTTTATGTTAGGTTCAACGGCAAGTTCTTTGACACGATAACAATGTTATTCACTCCGCTTCTTTAGTCCTTCACTGAACAATACAAGTGTCATTACCAACATAACGGCTGCACGTGATTCCGAAAGATTTTCAATTCAATCTTCCCGTCATATCGTGATTTCTCTGGGGGCTCCGAGTGAAAGTTGGTGATGACATCATAATGGTCTAAATGCCGCGTAGAAGTGCAGGTAGAACCTATTAGAGCCGCAGTCACCAAAAGCGTTCGCGCTGCACACACACCGGTCGTCAAGATAATTCAATTCTTCGTATTCGAGAGATCAACCGTTAATGATGGTACAACACTTCTAAGGAGTCCGAAGGAAGTTCCTTAACCCGGCGAGGAAAACCCTGGGAGCGCGCTCCAAGAACGGTGGAACGTGCTCAAGAGCTGGTTCTAGCGGATCCAGGTCAACGGCTGAGTAATTTGCCCCACTAAACGCTTCTCTTTATAGCTCTCTATAAGTGTGCAGAACGGTCAACGCGCAGGATTGCAGACGAAGGGCTGCGGTGTAGTGTAGACAGGGTAAGGGTGCGACAAGGATGTCTGTAGCTGACAGGGGAATTGCGAGATGTTCTGGCGTTGAGAAGGTTGCTATCAAGACGAGGCACCCTCTGTTCTCTTTAAGCCGCCACTGAAAGAGCATTCACAAACTCGGATCGCGCTCTTTTGAGGAAGGGTGAGAGCGGTTCAGATGAAGTATCCAGGCCCGGGTTCCCAGAGATGAGAGATCATTGATGCTAACGGAGAACAAACTGAGTAATTGTAGTCGTGATGCACCCCTCTATGAGTGTGCAAAAGGATTCGGGATTTCTATTGCACTTTGTGTTTAAAAACTAGTTTGAAAAATGGGGTGGCACTTGTACGGATTTAGCGGCCCGATCTTATAGGAGATTATTTCGCCGCTATAAAACGTGGTTCCTCCTTTCCAAAACACCCTCTGAAGCCATTCTTATTGAATTGAAAACACACGCTCTTAATCGGAATAGCGAAATATTTCAAGGAAAAGCGGCTTGAATGTAAAATTTGCGATTTTTCAAGTGGATAGAGCAAACCATTCTGACTCTAGCAATCTGCTTTTATTATATGAAATAATAACCTGACAGGGCGAATATAAAAACGGTTAAATATCACATCATTTCGTTTTTCTAAAAGCTTACCAACAGTAAGGTTTTGAAGTGACTAATACACTAACTAAGGAGTACGCCTTTGTACCTCTTCATATAAATTAGGATTGAAAGTTTCTTGTTTATTACGTTTCTAGGAAAAATAAAGAGTTGAAGAACTTTGCTGGTTTAATCCATCGTATGTTGTCAGTTCTTTTTGTTGCCAATCGCTTAACTTACACATATTTTCTTTGTCACACTGTGAAGCGGTGCAGCAGTAGTACTTCATCTCTAGAAAATCGTATAGATCTCGTGCAAGGTATTTTGAATGTAGAGATGTGATCAAGACTACTGCGAAAGCTGGCTAGCTTGCTAACGCTCGTGTATTCGTCTTGTTTCCATGACGGAGTTCCACTGTTTTCAAGATATTGTTTGTTGTGCGTAACCACAAGCTTGCTCAGCGAGATGTCTCATAGATGTCATCTAACCATCCTATCAACCATTTAATTTTAGCAAAACTCCTCGCCACCATCCCAAATGGCTAGAGCAGGGGTACGTGCTTTACATAGAAATAAAACGCTTTCCTCCCAGAGCTTCAAATTTTCCAAGCACGTTTAGCAGCGAAATAACATAGAGACTAGAACACATCAATCTTTCTTTTGCTGAACTTCACTGGAATGAAGCGTTCCCATCTACCGTGAAATATTCATTGAACCATATTTAGGTGCTTTCCAGTGGAGCCGTTTTCAGAAGAGGAGAACACGAGCACTGTGAAGGATGTACCCGCTACTAATAAACACACTTCGAGTCAATTCTGCGACAAGCACACTCAGACTGATTGGACTAGTTTTGGCCCCAGATTGAAGACAGTGAGTGTGCAAATGGAGCATTCAGATTTTTGTTTCTTATGCTCAAAGTGGTATTGTATGGCATTCTCTTTACGCGACTTTCTCTTCAATGAACGAAAGCACAGTACTGTGCAGACGGAACAACGACAGTAAAACGAGAATTTCGAAACCGTGTTGAGGCCTTCACACCTTTATTATGTTTCGGAGAAGGGAGTACGTTTGGAGTCCAGGCACTATTTAGCAACTTAGCGAACCCCAGTACTCGATTTTTAAATCGTCGACCCCCTGAAGTCCCTGAAACTTTGCCTATGGGGGGAGGGGGGTACTTGGGGTTCAGAACACGAATCTGCTGTCCGTTTTTCACGTGGGCGGTCTCGGATCACAAATAACGACTACTTGGGTGGTCCAGCCACGATCCGCTTCGCTGCAACTTCGTCTTTGGAGGTTCTCCGGCATCCTGAAAACGATGGTGAAGTCGGTTTTTCAAATGGCGGCCGTATACGGTGGCTATATGTTAGTCTCACCAGGTAAGGTCGGTCTAGGTTGGAACTCACCTAGACCTACCATATTCGGCCGCCATTTGGAAAACGGACTTCACTATCGTGTTCAGGGCACCAGAGAACCCCCATGAACGAATTTTCAGTGGGTGATCCTAACTAGACCACCCAAGTAGCGATTTGGGAGGTCTGGGTTAGGCACCGGAGCCAGCGATGTCCCCCGAAACAAGAATGGTCCACTGATCGAGCGTGTTCGCAACTAGTGCCCAAAAATGTTTCAGCTTGAACATACTCATTAAACTTTCTTCTACTTGCATTCATACATCTCGATCTCATATATTAGTGCGAGCAGTTATTCTTCAACAAAAGCTCTGCCGACGTCCTTACCTTTATGAGGAAGAGCACAAAATTTCGATCCATAACCCTGTGTGGTTCAATGTCCTATGAGACCACTGAACTGAACTCTGAAGCGGTCGATATCGGCTAATGTGAACAATAGTAGCAAGTGTGGTCGAACTATGTTCCCTTCTGGAGCTGCCGCTGCAGGATTCACAGATTTGAAGCACAAAGAATGATCTCACTGAGCGTCAAAAAACAAAGTAATAGCAAGAGAAACTAAAATATTACAGAACTACTATTACAAAGCCGATAACTCAATAGGGATTTACAGAAACGACCGTACTCTATGACGAATCCAGTTGATGACGAGCCGCAACGTTTCAAACTCCTCCAGCCACCAGGAAATTTCACACTTACGGAGATGTTTGACGATCTTAACAACATTGCGGTGAGTCGTTGAATAATCGGTGTCCATCTCGCTCAAAGAACGTCGAGAATTTCGAGCTTGCTAAATGTTATCATATATTACCGAGACAATCAAGTCTCTTTCAGGTTGAGCAGTATTCTCCTGGCAACGGTCCTTCAACTTCGACTCAAGCCGCGTACATGAAAATTGTACATATTTTTCAAATTTCCTGCTACACCTGGCAACGTTGCTATAGAGCGCTTGTTTCAGGTTGGCTCAAATGTTGTCAGCTCTACTGGGGTTCCTGCTCCTGACAGTTCGACCATACTATCAACTCGCGATCAACTAACAAGGACACATTCGGACCCGACCGTTCTGAATTCGTCATTAATATCAAGCGATTCTCAGGTAACAGCAGTTTGGCGAAGGGTGGTGCAACATGGAGAATTCTAGATTTCTAACAAAACAAATGTATTCAAATGTAGTATCTGTGAACTCTAGGGCTAACAATAGGACGCATTAGCGACCATTACGGTGAATCGTATGGGGTTAATCCATCGGTGTTCTTGAGCGTTTTCAGCACTCAACCGTAACAACGATAGGAACATGTAAGGCAATGAGGGTATTTATAGGGTGGTAAGAAAGTCTTGAGCCACTTTGCTTGAAAGTTTCAGAACTTCCGACTTCTGGATTGTAACCATAACCCACCATGAGATAGTTGTTAGCCATTCACGAAGCAGCGTGACGATGGGTATAAATAGCCAAACCCTATTCTTTAACTTCAGATACGATGTCATTTCCACAAGAGCATATTTGAGCCCTCATCTTTAACGGACGAAAGCACAGCACTGGAACGATGGAAACCATTCGCAACGTCAGCGTTGTATTCGCAGAAGACACTACAACCCTCAGCATCGTCGGGCTCTGGTTATCTCGCTTTACAGCTCGAGACTCCGGCTTCGAAGACAAGCCTTGGTTGGGACGGGCTTCTGCGGTAGAAAATGCCGCCTTTCTCGAAGCTGTCACAGCGGATCCAGAAAAAGAGCACTCGTACTCTTGCAAGGAGACTATAACACACTCATACTACAGTTATCAGTTGACTCCATTCCCTCGTTACAGAGAAACACTGAGGGGACTGAGGTCGGACGTCCCGGCCGACAGCATTCGGTGCACACTAGCAATGATGTAGCACCACGCGATAACGATAGAGCGACTAATAAAAACTTGTGGAAATGCGGTTGACACAGGATTTTGCAATCGTCTTATTACACTTATATTGTCTCCTATAGCTATCAATTATTTTCCTTCCACGTTCCTTTTTAGCTGAGAAAAGAGTCACCAAAGTCGACGCTGTCACACTGGCAGTCAGCGACTTCTTTGGTTTCCAGCCTGCTCCGTTCTGCAAGTAGAAGATTGCTGACCTGCCTATCAGGGACGTTTTGGTTCTGACTAACAATGGTGATCAAATCGTGAAGTAAAATGCATTGTGCACTGGATAAGAAAACAAAGAAAAAGTAGACGTCAAACGGCTCAAGACTTTCTTACCACCCTATAGATAAAAGTTTTTCAAGCAATCGAAAAAAATAAAAATAAAATGAACCTTGGTCTTGACTTCATCTCAAAAGCAGTGCTTTTTATCAAATCAAGACACGGAATTACGCTCAAAACAGCCCAATTATAGGCCCAACAGCTGATCTCGTCGTCCACATCGGCACCGTTGTATCCATCTTTCCATCGTAATCGACAGAATGCGCTCCATCCGTATGCATGGACCAATTACAAAATGTGAAATATCACCAGCTGTTTGAGCTCGAAGCGTTGGCATCGCTCATGTAAAATTATGTAAATTTTTTGAAGCGATAACGTAGAGTTGCCAGTGACTACAACTTGATTTTTCAAAAATTTTCTTGACATAGACTTAATCGAATCTCTTGTTGCTGGACCCAGCATATAATACGCCTTTGTGGGGTTCATGTAGACGGTTTCTTTCGATAAACACGGGGTTATTTTCCACAATCGTTGTTTAAACTCCTTGTTAAGCACCAGCTCATTGCCAGCTGTACCAGTAGCTACTTAAGATTTCGACATCACTCGAAGCATTAAGCTGATTTTGTAGCAAACGACAAAACTTCATGAGGTGACTAATGTCATGTCGCCGTCATGAGAAGTGTCCTTTAATGCCGTTTCGTTTTCGCTCCAACACTGGGCTCACATTCTACCTTGCATGTGATCTTTATAGACGTGCCTTAGACTGCCATAATGATAAGTACGCATAATTAAAAATTCTTAGTGCCGTGTTGTTGTTCCGTGCAGGATCTGCAGGAGTGCAGAGCTAGTTCGAAGCAAATATGCTGATGGATACAGGAACAAGTGTGATAGTGAAAAATCTATGCAGATGACTAAAGATCACTCAAATTCATCAACGAGCTCTCAGTTCACTACTGTAAGAACAAAACCAAAAAATGTGAAAAATCCAATCCTATATGCTAGGCAGAGTGCTCGAAAAAAAGCGTTACGATCGGTTAGAGAACCCATACAGAGGGAAAACCACTTCAGATATCTGTGGACTGAACTGTCGAGGGATGGTACCTTAGAAGACACAATGAAAAAAAGGAGAAATGCAGCCTGTTTAAATTGAATGTCTCCTAATCTCGTGGTATCCCCTGTGAGCACAATCAGATACGAAAAGCACCTGAGTTTGATGTTCCTCGTACATGAACACGAGGCCGCCTAAGGAATGGTGGAATGTTGTCATCAGCAACCACCACAAGGAGGTTGGAGCAACGCTATAAAAATAACTGCGGACTGATCATTCAGAAGTTTTCGAAACAATTAATACACCAAACATTCAGCGTCTTGATTACAGACTTGAGACCCAGAATATCTCTTCTTAACAACCGGGACGGTGCATTCACGACAGTACAACTAGCCTGCACTATGTTTAGATTCAGGTCAATGGTAATGTGTCTGCAGTTACGCTTCGCTATCATTTTCTGCTCGTCGCACTAAGGTGGGGTTAACTTCTGATATTTGTACCTCTCCGGATGAATTTTTTCGTGTAACCAAATTCTTAATCCGAATATAAGGTCTTACTTAATTTGCTCAGTATGCTACAGAATCTCCTTTAAATCGCTAGCGATAATTTCTGTTATCAGGAAGGAAGTAATTCCTTCTCTCGATTTAAGAATTATCGAAATTTTAATGTTGTCCATAGAAACAACTTTTTCGTTTCGACGACTTGTTGCAAACAAATTGCTTTGCGACAAGGTTACAGCATGAGCACGGGGTTGAGAGTGATGTTGAACGAGCTCACTTCTAAACCTTGACGAAATAGTGTGTAAAAACTGTACATATCCTTCCAGTGTACAATTATCGAAAAGAACGTAGTAAGTTATTGAACAGCCATTTTATTATTGAAATTATATTAACAACACGAATTTGAAAATCAGAGCGGTGGGACTCTAATGGAAGACAGAAAGTGAGATTGATAGATTGAGAATTGAGCGTCCGGATATAAGCGAGCGCAGGTTTCTCATAAGTTACTATACCAAGAGCTATTGATGTATTACGGGTCCTAAATTAACTTTCGAGCGGTTCCCAGGCAGCGAGCGATCATCATTGTGTGAACTCATATCACTACTGATCCACAGCTCTTGCCACATGGCATGTAAGCTCAGCTGTTCCATCGGAGCAGAAATCGTCAGCCGACGATTGGAAAGCTGCTTGACCATGCACACACGTCACCAAGAATCTAAAATGTGTTTGCTGATCCAACAGCCCTTCTACCAAACTCGAATTTTGAGCTCATTGATGCGATTAGTTCCTTATCACCACAGCATCTAATCGTAATATCTTAATGGAGTGTCAAACACACCGTGTATCGCCGTGCTTATCCTTTAGAGCTGCCACGATGTTGTTGCGTGACTCTGTCACGTTGTTGCGCATGCCCTAAA
This sequence comes from Nippostrongylus brasiliensis, assembly GCA_030553155.1. Classification (NCBI taxonomy): domain Eukaryota; kingdom Metazoa; phylum Nematoda; class Chromadorea; order Rhabditida; family Heligmosomidae; genus Nippostrongylus; species Nippostrongylus brasiliensis. The sequence continues at coordinate 29,930,706 of CP130735.1, read as the reverse complement.
AGGAAGTGCCTCATCATCGGCGCCTTCGCAAATGGCCTTTAAAAATTATAAGTGGGCGGCGTAGAACAATGATGGAGAGAAAAACTTCTAAATAGTGATTTTCTTACAGAGAGAATAATCTTTCTCAGATCGGGATCAGTGCACTTGGCATCACCTTCAGCCGCTCTCTTCTTACGCTTGCCTCCACAGCCACAGCCGCCACCACCTCCGCCGCATGGATTTGGAAGCTTAACATACGGTCATTAATATATTGCACATAATGTGGTGGAAATGAATTTTGTAGTAAGGAGAATAAAGGCATGCGAGAAAAATCAAAAGATTGAACGTACAAACCATCAGGGAGGGGATGGAGAAGCAGATTCTTTGGCAGGAAAGTTTCGGAAAGCATGATGTGTCCTAGAAATAGTGGATTAGATCTAAACTCTGAAATACAGCAACAGTATTCTGAAAACTCACTCCGCCGCCTCCTCCACCACATCCGCATCCACCGCCCATCATGGGGAACAAGAATGCTGTTGCCCCTCCAGCAAAAGCTAAGAGCAATAGAGTCCTCTGAAAATATTTGCTCCACTTTCATAATTATAACAAACCACAATAAATTGTCAGAGAACATTCATTCTACTCCGACTCAATAAATGATGTTGAATGAAGAAACACATACCATAGCCGTGAAGGTGGACTGTTGAGCTATCGTTACGCATCGTGATATCGGTGTATATATAGTGATCCGGAATGGACAGGCGTTTCGTCAGTGGGAGTGACTGGTCGCTATAGATGTAGGGCGAGTTTGCCGCTACTCGGACCAATCAGCAGCCAGTAGACATACCAGTATGCCGGCCGATAAATCCCGTTTGGAAGCGTTGCGTCATCTTAAGCGGACAAAGCCACTCATAGCAAGCAATGTATGATCTATCGTTGACGGCTGGATAGCAGGACAAAAATTCCGCCGCCCCGATGCAAACATACATTCATTGCGTTGGTACCACGAAATGGAAACTATCATCACACTCATATCAGGCCATCTCGAGAATATGTCAAGCCCGTGCTAATATCCTTCCGAAACGCAGTTTCACATTTCATTAGAAACCGAAAAAGTGAGGAAGTTCTTCAGTATAAGGACAAACTTCAATCATCTACAAACATTCTAGTTCCTGTTTTTGCTAAGTCGTACAGATCCACTGCACTTCCGAATTCACACAAACTGTTGTCGGTTTGTGTTCCACTTACGTTTTACTCTATTTCCTCCATAAAGGTGAGAAGGTTAGCTTCTTATGCCAGACAACGTTTAAAGTTGAAACTATTTGATTCAAATTATGAAAAGAGAATCGATTCGATACACAAGTGGTATAGGTGTAATCGCGGTTGACGCAGAAATAGACGATCATTTGCAAATCGGACTCAAGTTCAAATTTTGTACCAATGGAGGCACCGGTCCGAAATGGCTTCGGAATTCATTACGCCCGTGTCGCATGTTTGCAGCTCTCCGCTTTCCCTTTCCCACTTCCTATCTTGTCACAATGCTACCCAATCCTTTGAACACATAAGGAGTTTATAAGGAAAGTTCTTCTGCCAGAAGCATTGACCACTCTTGGTTCTTGAAATTTACTTTTGGCGGCAACATCATCAAGAACAAAGACAAGTCACGGCGCCCTACCGAGGTGCATCTGAACGTACTGAGGAGCGAGATGGAGATAGAACCACACCAAATCATTTGTGAATTCCCAGACACAATTAGTTTTCCATGGCCATGTGTGGCACGAGGACTGAAAATTCGGTTGTTGAACACCTCGGGTGCTCTAGCTGTTTGATTAATTTTATCTCACCCTATTAACACCAGCGAAGTTTTGCGATACAGTTCGTTTCAAGAGTACGTTTAAATCTGAGCTGCGACTCTGAGCCGCAGAGAGAAGTTCTACAGACTGTTTTACTTCCGTGAAAGGGGATGATTCTCTCCCATGATTCAGGTGCATTTTGTTTTCGTTTTCGCTTGTCCTGTTTTGCCTCAGAACTAATTGTTTGGGTTTCATCTTAGTTACTAAGTTAACTTTTGGACACCTGATGGGCGTAGAGTGACAAGTATCACAGTTACGATTATGCTGCCTTTCACCTTTGCATTGTTATACTTCCCTTCTATGAGATTTTTTGATTTTTTTGATCGAAATCCATTCGTCTACGGAAATTTTACTCTTTCCCTTGTTTGAGTGACGCGTCAGTACATCAGCAATCTAGTTACGCGGGTTTCCCAAAGATGGCGACCAACCGTCAGCTTTCATTAGCTAGGAAAGCGGAAACTCGATCTTAGTAAGCAACGCCCCAGTTACTATGTCAAAACGTATCTAAGTCATCCATTTTCAAGCTATAAATGGAAAGAACTACGAGCATCATCTCGGCGGTCTCAAAAACGAGCATGTGAATGATGGCCACAAGTTCAGCGCTGCTTTTAGCTTTGACGACCGAAAATGATTTATTGATTTCGAAACAAATGTTGCTGCAATAAGCTTATAAAAGTTGAGGTGACCTGAGTAGAAGAAACATCTGTTACGCCGTACTTTCCCTTCATTTACATTTCACTGCACTGTTTTAATGGATCGTTCTCTCTCTATTATCACCTAGGATACATGTCGTGATGTATTGAATTCATAAGCACTAACAGAATCAAGTACGGCTGCAATTGAGCCTCCAAGTGAGCCTCGGCACGACGTTGAATACAGTGAAATGGTGACACAGACAAATTTGCATATATCAACCATCGCTACCAGCTGAAGCTCACAATTTCACTAACCAATCCTTCTCTCGTGCTGTTCCCTTCTGGTATAGCTGTCGCCGCGGATCCTACTGCAACATTCACTAAGTTCTTACTCAATCCCCTAGAAATCCCCCAAGGTCTGAGGCGCAGTCTAGGTGCTTCTAACCGCCAACAGCCGTTCGAGGTTTATCGAGACCTTTATGTTTGGGTTGATGGTTGCTGTTTCTATGTTACCAATCCTGGTCGGCTTCAGCGAAACACAGCGTTGTATTGATGACGCATCCGCTATGCTAACTTCAACCGGGAGCAGGATCAGAGGTGATTGGTTGGTTGATCGCTCTTGACAGTAGACAAAGACACATAGTCTGTAGAGATCACTTTGCTAGATGAATCTGATTTTGACACACCACCACACCACCCAACCATCAAACTAAATCATTTGGCTGCTGATGATCTAGACGATAACGTGGAACATTGTCCCTGTTTGCATCAATGACATTTATTTTTCGAAGTAGTTTTAGCTCAGGAATCCCTCGTAAACGCGATAACCACAAATGGATGCGAGAATGTTTTCATTGGAACCTTGAAGCATGTTTGAACCTTGCAAATACCCTTACAAATACCCTTACAAACCTTATAAATTTCTTACAAATACCACCCGATCTTTTTCGATCATAAGTGTCCTGCGTGTTAGTGTCCTGTAAGCGTAGAAAGTGTAGCACGTAAGAAACAGAAGTTTGGCACGATCATCATTTTGCAGATAGTGGCGAGGCCAACGGTATTTAGAAGTGTGGGTCTTCAGCTTATAAATTAACATAACTAATATCAGCGTTTACTTGAGTGTACATGAGGTTGATCCCGTTCTTAGTTCGATATTGATGATACGTAGGATCTCGTTTACAACAGCAATATGGTAGCGATATAGCGAACAGATCCGCATCTGCATACCTGTTTAGCTGCTGTTTAGCTCGCCTATATCTCTTTCCTGTAAGGATGTAATGATAGTGTTCTCAGGATGTGCGCGGCGGTGGAATCAAAGCAGAATGGTGATTGCGAGAAGGGTAAGGGCTCAAAAAGACGGCAGTTTACCACCAGAAACAGTTAATAAAAGTGCAGTATGAACTGTAGTCTAAATGCGTGAGCAATTACTCATGCGATCGTGTATTCGAAAAGGGTAGCGAAAAAAATCCACTCGTACATAAAACATCGAAGATTAAAAACATTCTAGAAAAAGGGGAAGTTCATTCAAAGTTGTTGATAGGATGACTGTAGCCAATTAGCCAAGATGGTACAAGTTTATTTCGGCTGACGTTTCGGCGAGTCCGCCTTCTTCAGAGCCTGGAAGAGAAAAGAGGAATTTGAGAAATCACTCGTCCAAGAACAATTTCAAGTTCCAGCGGCGAATCAGAAGGCACTAGGAGAGAGAGAGACGAATCGCGAATAGGGCAACACAACCAGACCTGGGCAAGTAGAACACCGATGCAAACCACAAGCTACAGGCGATACATAAGGTAATGTGGCCACACCAACGAGCCTCTGGCTGACTGTCCTTCGGGTCAAGCCCGCACAGGTCAGCGAATGCTGCGAGCTCCTGTGTCACCTCCACGCGTTCATCCTTCCTATTGATCGTGGGGTTTCTCACGGCAATCCACAGCGCTTCGAGGGTCTTCCGCGTCGAGATTTCGGATTCGCGTGACAGTATCGCTACCGCCACCTCCACCATCGCGCCATCGTGACACCGCAACCGGTGCTCACCCAGCGGCTCCGATATATCGCACCTACGCAGCGTGCCCAAATGCTCTTTAACGCGCTCCCCAAGGGGTCTACCCGTCTCGCCAATATACTCCCCGTTGCAGACCGCGCATTTTATGAGGTACACCACTCCCGCGACCATGCAATTTCCCTCCTTACCGTTTGGGCAGACTATGCACTGGCGTGTTCTACAGACAGAATCGTATAATAAATTCCTTACGAGCCGTGCTTTGAGATTGGAGGGTGGTACTTCGACTACACGGATGATGTTATCAAGGCCAGCCTTGCGAACGCAGTTTCGTATCTCAGTGCCGATTTCGTCTGGGACAAAAGACACCTTGAAAACAATTCTACTATCGTTCGGCCGTTTTCGTCCTGATACCACTGCCGGTGGCCGAATACCTCTTGTTCATTCGAAGTTGTTCTTACCCAGGCATGGCAACAGGCTTCCATGTGAAATAACAGTTGGAATCCGGTCATTCTTGAGATCGGAACGGTTGCGAATCACGTATATATGGAGAAGGGAGCTGCAGTGTTCTTCAGTAAAACGTATACTTTCAAAGTAGTTTCCGTGATAGGTAAAACTCCCACTTTAGAATCTGAATTTTTTTTTAGCAAATTAGACCGCAACGCGTTGTTTTGGTGGGAAATTGAACATATTTGTGACACCAAGATCACTTGGATGGTAAAACCAAGTTGGATCTTCCAGTTTCTTGAACTTTGAGGATGATAATCCGCCATGCAAATGTGAACAACTACCAAGCAGCGTACTATTATAAAAACTGAGAAATTATAGAAACTTACCAAATAACAAAAGGAATCGTCTGGGATCATCGGTCCTATTAACTAACATGCGGATGCATCACTGTCCTGCCTTTTTATAGATGACCTGAAACGGTAGCGAAATTCGAATGATATCTAAGCTACTCCCAAGGCTCTATACGGTCCCAGTTTTCTTGAAAACGTCATCACCGCAACGTCGCGTGCTGTCGCAAGCAAGTGAACCAGTTATCCAATCCCTTTAGGAACTCTCTTAAGAAGAGTGTTGTTGTTCTTGACACTGCAAGGACGATATCCCACATTAGGTGAGGAACAATTCGCATCCACTCCGGTCGATGTTGGGCTTCTGCCCAAATATAGTTGTTCAATTGGCTACTGTTCAATCCGAACTTAGCTACGAATATTCTTCGGGCAACTAATGTTCACCAAACCCGTTCGCAGATGCTGCGATGCGGACGAATCTCGGTGTTAACCGCATTTATAACCTGCATGTGATTGGTCATAATGTCGAGCTGCTTAGGGAACGAGCTGGTATGTTGAATTGCGGAATTGATGTGTCGATAGACTATCAGAACGCATTGCATTATAACAGCCACTTAACAATATAGCGAGTGGTAGCAACGAACAACACAGTGGAATAGATAGTTTATCTGCAGGAACCGGTAAACCATACAGTAATGATAACGTAGTGGGTGCCGAATGCTGGACCGTCGGAGAATCGTCACATAGGGCAGATGAGTTGCAGCCAGAACTTGGCCAGACCAGTCACCACGGTCCTTAAGTCCCGTCTCCCCGATGCTCGATGCCTCACGTTGAACTGAAAGCATTTCGATTCGATTGATCGCAGCGCCACAGAACATTCACAGTTCACCTTTTACACCTCCCCTTTTTTACCAAAAGAAACTGACCCCGATTGTGCACCCTACAATCGCCTCTTTTTTTACTAAAAAGTGAGCAGACCCACATGAATTGCGAAGCAGAGGGCACTGCCGGGGAAGGATAGCGAAAGTGATGAACCAGCGCAATCGAAGAAAACTAACGAAACTGAACATAACGGCTTACCCATTGAAGACAATTTCAGCGCAACCAGATGAAGCTGGATGTGGTGAGGATGGTAACTAGGAAACACGAGCGGTATTATGCGTGATGAAGACCCTGAGGGCGCATGAAAAACTCCAATGAATCAGCGCCTACGATACACCGAAGATGTTGTGCCCATTCAACAATGAAGCTCCATTCACGTGCAGTCCTTAATGACGGAACGTGTCCCAGCACGAATTGTCCGTGTTTGCACCGAGTCAGCGCTGCGTTCATTCTATGCTGATCGTCCGAAAATTCCGAACTCTCTAGAGAGACATCGTTCCTGGTGGTGAAAACGATGACAACATCTTCTCCTCGGCCTTGAATCGTATCTACCAAGGGAAGCTCTATTTCTCATTCATTCAAGCATGTTCGACGCAAGCCGTCGATGTTGCTCCTTGTAGAATGTCGTCACCGTGATTTGACCTGCAGAGATAGCGGCGCAAAGAACACGTGACACCAACTAACAAGGGAGGTCAGTGAACTTCCCCCGACGATTCTTAACAAGACCTATATGGTCTTATAGAGCTTGAAGCGTAGATCACAGATATGTAATTTATTTTTGCTGAATGGCAGCAAAAATTGCAAAAAAAGTAAGCACTGCTCTGACAACACTGCTGAGGGGCGCTGAATAGCCCCTGAGGTGAGAGGTTCATGCAAGTGTGCTTCGGTAGCGCAGCGGTACCGCAGTGGACTGTTGTTCAGAAGGTCAAGGGTTTGGATCCTGTGGTTGTGTTTTCTTTTTACTTCAATCGCATTGATATCAAATGGTGCTCATTTTGCGAATTTGTCATGGGGATTGAAGAAAATCATGTTTGGAGCATTCTGAACCGAACAAGTTTTAGTAAATGACAACATTAATATGGGTAGCCAATATCTACCGTAACTTACCTTAAACAGACGCAAATTCAGGAACTAATGTTGGATTCGTGATCAGAGACCCAAATAACCCTTACACACGAAGTTTGGACGAAATCGGCGATTTTGACCCACTCACCTCACTAACCCACCCTTGCCATAGCATGCGCTCACCAGTCAAAAATCCAGAAACAGAAGTAAAATTCGTGATCAGCAATCCAGGTGAGACTCCTAGGCAATTTCTGGAACGAAGCTAGTGGATGCTGACAATTTTCTGACATATATTCCAACTTCGACTGTCTGTTAATCTTGGCATTTGTGATAATCACGCGCAGTTCTTTCTTCAGCAAGCCAAGATGGTAAAATATATTTCCTTTATTCGGCTGACGTTTCGGCCGTATCGCCTTCGTCGGAGCCTGGAAGCCAGAGTCAGAGGTTAACCCACAATATTTGCTGTGCGCAGACGTTCAGAAAGGCACAGAAACAAATATCAACCACCGTATGAGCCGAGGATGAAAACCGCTCAGCTGAGGAAAGTCGGCTCACCTGATATGTCAAGTGTTCTTCGGACAGCCCACAGACCGAATGAGAAATACCATGATAGAGGTGTAGATCAGAATCCACACATATCAAGGAACGGAGCGAGTTCATTCGTTATGGACAGGCATTCATCTTTTCTGTTCAAGCTAGGATCTTTCGCATTTATATACATAGCCTCAAGCTATGTATATAAATGCGCTATTCAAGCTATATTCAAGCTCCCGCGAACGAGCGGTTTGGAAGTTTTTTAATCTTATGGATCACCATTCATTTCGCGCTATTCACCATTACGAGCACAAACTTGGCTGGAAAACGAAGGGTGCGGCTGATCTGATCAACCAAGCATATGGGTTAGGCACGACTTCCGAACGCACCGTTCGTCGCTGGTTCAAACGCTTTGACGGCGGGTAGCAGACCTCGAAGATCGTCACCGCACTGGTGTACCTCCTTCTATCGACGAGGATGCCCTTCTCAAGGAGCTTCTAGCGCATCCCGAAGCAAGTACTCGGGAAATGGAGAAAGCCGTAATGTCGTCGGTGGAGTGGTTCGTCGTCCATGTGCTGCAATGTCGTCGGTGGGGTGGTCCCCTGTTGTCAGTTGTCCGTGTTTGGTTGTTGTTATCGTGATCGTTGTCGGCTTTTATTTCTCCCTCCTTTTTTGTAATACCTTGTCACGTGCACACTCACCTATGTATGTACATATGTGTATGTGTATACGGGCCCGTATACATAAACGTGTGTTTTGTAGCTATTTCTCTACTAGTGTGCTTGTGTAGCTGCCTTACTCGTATTTCATTGTCCCTTATGAAAGCCTATTTCAGTGGTTTGTTATATTGTAGAGACATTTGTATGATTATATGTTTATTGTTCCACAAACAAAAAAAACAAAACCAAGATAATTCTTCCCGGAAACTACCGCTATTAGTCTCGTATCCAGACTAGCACCACTGTAAATAGCCGGTTTCCGAAACCGAAGTAGAGTGTCCGAAACCAGAGCTAAAGCCAGAGTAATCGACCAAAGAACATTATTTGTCCTAACCGGAGCCAACAACAGTCACATTTCAAATTCAAATGGCCAAAACGCCGAATGATGCGATGACATTTCAGATAGTCTGTTTTTCTCCTTGCAGTAATAACAATTCGATGATGATTTGCACGATGTTGTCATATGCCTTGCCGGCAACAAACAGCGTTCACACCTGTTGCTCTCATAACATTTGCGATATGGATGATACGGAAAGAAACTTGTATACAGAATAGCATGACCGCTAGTGGTGGGAAAAGAAAAAAATAATAGGGAAGTTTGAGTGAGATCATGATAAATACACATCCGGAAACTGACCTTAATGTATGCTAAGTGGCGCGCGAGAGTAGCATTGTGATATATTTGTCCCCATCTGCGTAAAGCGAACTAGAGGTTTGTTGCCCCTTTTTTGTCATGTTGTCTATGTGTTCACAACTTAGTTATTCTTTCGATAGCCGTTCTTGTGATTTTCGGCGAACTTGGCTTCAGGAGTGTTGATATATTGGCATTTATTGATGATTTTGTTTGGCGGATGCACCATGTTTGGACTGCATCACGGTCCAATACATTTTGGTGGTTCACATGATGTCACATAAAGTTTATCCTTGAACGGTAGCAAACAAATTATCACATTTCTACAATATCACCAGTTGTTCCAGCTTTGATTTGCTTTTCTCTCGTTTAGCGTGTCTTGTTTGTTTGCTAACAGGTCCGCCGTCGTGGAGGAGCTGAGAGGCTGAGCGATGCGCTCGCCGTCCTGATGAGCCAGTGGCCACGCAAGTGGCGAAGAAGCCCCCTTTGTCCGCGGCACTCTCTTTTATACGCCAAAAAAGAGAGCGAAATAACATCGGTTTCTTTGGGGTGGCGCCATTATCGCTGTAAAGTGTGACTCATACTACTCGGAAGTGTCAGCACAGAATCATGACTTCTCGGTTACGACACCACGCGGGACCTCAAGCTTTTGTAACTAAAACTTTAATGAATTTGTCAAACAAGCAACATATATGATTTCAATGCAATAATGTGCCGTTATCTACTGGAAGATCTATACAAGAATGCGCGACGAATCCTATCTTTTTTTCTCAAAGTTTGCAACTTATGCCTCACTTTTCAGCTTTAGTCACGATCCTCGTGATACGGCGGCAGTGAACGAAACGGTTTCGTCCAATGCCGCTGTTTCGGCGATGAAACGGCAGAGCTGAATGTCGGCGAAGTCTCAGAGCGACAAAGACGTTTCGGTAACTTGACCGCCGTATTTGTCGTCGCGGTGAGCAAAACGTGATGGGCCTCCCCCGTCAGACGGGTCACTAGTCACAGCCACAACGGTTTTTCTTGTGCCCAATGCGGCCTGGGTTCCTATTATTGGGAAGAGCGTCAAACTGAGCGAAACGGCGAGCATCTGGTCCATGGTAAGAGATACCGAACGATTGCGTATGACCAGTGGGGGGTCGTCAACCACCGCCACTGGAGGATATCCGTTCGTCTGAATAAGACCCTGTGCACAGAAGAGCTCGGTGGCCCTGTACACCGCATCGAGTACAGGGCCACCGAGCTCTTCTGTGCAGCTCTTCTGTATCATCGATAGGGGCGTAGTAGGTGCCTTAGTCAGGAGGTTCATCCGTGCGATAGTTCCGTATGTTGGGATGACATCCGTTTCGGAGGCTCCCAAAGTAAACTTGAACGGCGGAGATTCCCGACCTGCGGCCCTGGCTCCTGATGATATCGCGGAGAGTCCTGTACGACCACGGAATGGCTCGAAGAGTAATAAACCATCGCTGGTCCTGCCAGTACTGCGCTGAACCCTCAACCTCCGCTTGAATAAACGACTCGGCCTCCATTGCCCACGGAACAGAACCCATCAGTCGTGTTATGCTGGCAGCTTCTGGAGAAACCTCGATTGCCAGTTGGATCAGACGGGCGGCATGATGAAGGTGAACCGGTTAGCACTGAAGAAAATACTGACGCTAGGGTCAACTGCAGCAGCTCAAGGGCCCGTTCAACATCGATCTCGAGCTCTGAAAGGGTGGGAAGACTACACGCGGCAAATTCGCGGCGAATTTGACGCAGTGCTGAGAGAGAGCGCAGGAACGCAGAGCGCTGCCACGAAGGGGGCAGAACCGCCGTGGGTAGGAATACTCGACGCGAGTGACGACGCGTGGCACGGCGGCAATGCCGATTGATCCCGACCATTCGGCATTGCCGCCGTGCGGTAGGAGGAGCGAGCGGCGAAATCAAACTCCACCCTCCCACATGCCGCTCCGCGGCAAATTCGCAGCGAATGTGTCGTGTCGAGTCTGCCTACCCCTTGAAGCTGCAAAAGCAGACAGGAGAATTGTTAGGTCGTATATCGAGGCAAACACTCAAGAAGCCGTCCTTCTTCTTGACGACGGCCGTGTTATGCATCCGAGGAGTGTCGCTTTCGGCTATTCGACACGTCTGAAGGAGCTTACGGATATGTTTGTCCAGTTCCTTCTAGTACCGAACGGTTACTCGGTGTGGGCGCACCTTCATGGGCGGAACATCCGTTGTCGTTCGAATACTGGTCAGAAAGTGCTGATAAGATCCCCAATCGTACGATGAGTAGAAGGAACTGTCCTTGAACTCCTCGAATGTGTCAAGAAGTACTTGCTTCTAGCCTTTGGTAGGTGGAATGATGGTAAAGCCTTGTATGGAAGCTGGTGCCACCTGATCTTGTGCGTTAGACATGACATTACAGGGTCTTAAAAGACGGATATGCCGCCGCTCTCTGGATGAAGTACCGCAGACATATCAGAGTCATGGGCCGTGAACGCAGAGCCTATCGCCACCTCTTGTACAGAATTTCAGGATGACGAGAGGGATTCGAGACCAGTTAACGATACCCAGGAGTTACGAGAAAAGATCTACCCCCGAGCCGCAAGTCGGCTTCCACTAGAGCTAACGCCTGCAGCTCCCCCGACGGTGGACATGGAATTGCACCACACTCTGGATTCAGAGGCCAGAGGAAACATCGTAGTGCGAGAAACTCAAACTCGAATTGTCCCTTCTTCCGACGGCGTCGACACTGAACAAGGAACGCTAGTGGAATTATCAACTGCGGTACCGCTGACGCGGAGCTTTTGTGCAGAATACTCGATTGATTAACTCGGTAAGCTTTGAAGCAAGTCGTCACCCAAGATTATGTTAAATGCCCACACGGAATTCGGTAGAGACTGGGTCCGTGCGAAATGGATCGGGTGCTCCAACGAGTATGTGCCGATATGTAAGGTGACGTTCGAGAATCCAAAGAGCGGGACCGGAACTTCGGACTCGCCACTGTGCCCTGGCCTGGTGGCACCAAAAACTTTCCAACAGAGGAGCCATGTCGCCAATAGCCAGCGCTGTAGCCGCGCCGGTTTCAACGAGAGACGAGGTGCACACTATTCACCACCACGTTAACACGTTGACGACAGCGCCTTTTTCGCGTGTCTGGCGCGTGGGACCAACCGATTTTCTACCGCGCCGAGACTGTGGCATGATGCCGGCATACGGTGAATTTTTTTCAAAATGGAAGTGAATAGAAAATCTCGAAGACTACATATACAGTCCTGTAATATAGGGGATTGTGACCATTCCTTTTTTGCGATGAAAATAGAAAAATAACAGCTGGAAGATTTTAGAATGTCCCTTTTCCCTGTCCAGGTTAAAAGGAAATTGTTATTTATTTATCGTTCATTATTTGCTTATTCTAATAACCGATATTTGTTTGTATTTATGTGTTTGTTTCAGTAACCAGTATTTGTTTGCATTTATTTGTTTCTTGCAATAACCATTATTTGTTTTTACTTGTAAAGAAAACTAGTGCACAATCAAAAATTCCAGTGAATCAGAAGCTAAGAACCATTTTCATGGACCATGCTTCCTATAACAATGTTCTGAGGTCTACTGAAAAGTGGCACAAAAACATCCTTCGAAACTCTGAAATGTGTCGAGAAAAATACGATACAAGACTGTGGCGCAGCATTGCGCCACACGGTCCCCGCGGCCGTTTGAGCCTGGCGCAGCATTGCGCCACACTGTTGTCAACGTGCTAATCTGAGCAATGAAGAGGTCGCTTGGTACAGTCACACTGTCAATAGGCACTGGACTGACGACAGTACGGGGTAGCCATGACGATACAGGACGCTGCGAGGGTGGCTGGCGGCACAGGTGTGTTGGAGTAAGGTCGGTGTCTAAAACGCGGCCACCTTAGACGGGCTATCATGCCAGGGTAGTGGACATCGACACACGCAACTTTCATTGATCGAACAATCTGGACCGAAACCTACACGCTGCAGATGGTTGTCCAGCCATCGAATAACGAAACTGAAAACGGCAATAACGAGAAGATAGCCAACGTGACGTTGCTACTCGTGATGCGCTCTGTAGAGGGCAATGGAATTCCTGCAGGACTCCTTGGAGCTAGAAGTCGTTCGTAGGAACGGTCCTCACAAAGTTCGCTTATCTGGAGCTCGTTGACCAGCTCACTGGTATGAACCAAAACCAAACTATGGAAGATTGTAAGAGGAGCCGAAGAACCGTCAAGTTCTATGTCGTCGAGGACACTCACTAGAAAACTTACCGGCATTCTGGAGTGCGAGCCTCGAAGACTTCTTGGCTCGTCGCCCCCTATTTATTGGGAGATACTAGATGAGACAGGGTATCTACGATCCTCGAATCCATCCTTTTGCCCTGGCTTCTAGTAGTAGGACCCATGGAAAATGACGAACGAAACAAAGTACACGAGAAGCCTATCAAAAAGTACCCCTGAGCAGCCTCGATATGGTTGAATTCTTCTTTCCCCTAGGCCCCGAAAAAATGCAGCATCAAAGAATTCTATGGTCCTAAACGTTTCCCATCAGGCGGTTCAGCCGATGGGAGCGGAGAAACAAAACATTTCCGACGCCGAGCGCACGCGTGCGTTATCAGCAGAATACATCATGCCTGCGCATGCTACGACCGCGAAGAGGAACCGGCTGACTCTCACCGCGGACAGGAAGAAAAACAAAATGGCTCGGATAACCCTCAGCCACAGGGGACATGCGTAAGCAGGTAAGACACAGAAGGCAGAGCAAACCGCAAATACTGAAAATGAGAACATGTAGACCCGAACGAAACCGAAATATCAGAAATAGAAAGCCTGCTTCGCCCAGTGAAGCCCAAACTGAACAGCCGAAATCCAACTAAACGTCGAAACCAAGCATCATGACCATAACGAATATCTATACTGCAAAACTTTCCTCACTGGGAACGCTCCCTCTCGCGCTATCGAGACGCACAAAGCGGGTAACGAACTTTGCTACGTAGGATCTCTTAAGCTTCGTCAAGGACCATATAAAAACCGACACTTTTCCCAAGATGTCTAGAATTCAGGCTGAACCAGGAACCGCGGACAAACACTCCTGACTACAACCTGCCTACATTGCCGGCAATACTTAAGCCTAAAAAAGTCGCAAAAGAGAACAAGACGCAAATAAAGACAAACCTCTGACCTGCCCAGTGCCATCCTTTCAGTCCTCATTCGAGCAGCAAACCTAGAAAACCACTCGCTGCTACCAGCGAATGGCAGCAGCGAGTGGTTTTCTAGGTTTGAATGGATAGTGTAATAACCCAAACTCCTCTGGGTTTTTCTTTTAACAGAATGTGTGCTTTTGGTGTAGCGGACCCAGGGAGTAGGTTATTAGGGAATTATCGAATTTCTTTACTCTGTACTACTGCAGAGACAACATGAGGATGAAAATTAATAGTCACCTAAATAAAAGTAAGTGGTCGACGGCCAACCGGGAGCTGGCAGCCACCGGTTGGATCATTCGCAGATACGATCCGCTCGCTCCTCTCTCTCCCCGGGAGGGCGGTATTCACATGGCCGTTGTTATCGTGTGTCGCGAAATCGAAGACTTTTCTTTCCTATTTCAGGCAACTCTCCATTATGAAACTGATTAATGCTACAAGAATTCAGAATCTGTGCAACGGTCAAATGGCTGCAGATGAGATGGGTTTCATGTTGACAACTTATGGTATATGGTACATATCTGGGGGGAGGACGTTTGGGCCGAATCGTAAAACGACGCCATGCGGGTGACAATACCTGCGGCGCTTCTCCGTCTGCGGACCGTGTGGGCTCGGGCTGGCTCGTCCACCGTGGCTACACCGCGATGTAGCGGACCTCGCCGCCCCGATGACCCGACGACTAGGAGTGAGCCACGGAGGTCGACCAGGTTCGATGCCTTGGTCATTGATTACTTACCTTAGAACAATAGCAAAAACTACATGAACACTCGAACCAACACAAATGCGACATGATTCCTCAACAAAATTTTGAGTTTTATTTAATGAGCGCATCCGTAGGCTTGCTTAAGGTACCGTCAAGAAGAAAATCTCAGGTTTAGATAGGAGAAGTGTGGATCTGCGGAAATCTGTCGTCAAGCGGTGAATCTTGGCTATTTTCGACATCATATCACCTCAACGTTGACATATTTAGATTCTCAAATTAAGAATATAGGCTTCACATACTGTTACTGTTACGGCAGTCTTTTATTCTTGCAAAACGTGACATGCATCAATTGAAATTGACTATGGATTAAACTTCATGAAAAATATACATTGCTTTGCACTATACAAGAATACATTGACATTTTCAAACGGTCTTCCTTGTGATATGCTACAACATCTTGGAACAAAACTTCAGAACAGAACGAAAACAAAAGACGTGATCTTACACTTTCACTTTCCGAACCTGAGATTTTCTTCTTAACGGTACCCTAAGCAAACCTACGGATGCGCTCATTAAATAAAACTCAAAATTTTGTTGCGGAATCATGTCGCATTTGTGTTGGTTCGAGCGTTCATGGAGTTTTTGTTATTGTTCTAAGGTAGGTAATCAATGATCAGAGCATCGAACCTGGTCGACATTCGTGGCTCACTCCTAGTCGTCGGGTCATCGGGGCGGCGTGGTCCGCCGCATCGCGGTGTAGCCATGGTGGACGGGCCAGCTCGAGCCACACGGTCCGCAGACGGAGAAGCGACGCAGGTGGTACGATGACTCTTTCTGAGGACACCCAGCTGTGGACTTCTTCACCGCGCAAAGAGGTCAACCAAACGAACAGTCATCGGCCGGCTGCACATCATAGAAGTTAAGGCCAGCTGTATATTCTTTGTTCCACACCACATATAAGCACGCTCAACCTAGCCTCATCGTTCGATTCACCGTGTCTCACTTATTTGCTCCGATTATTTCTTACATCATCAATACAATTCTACCCTAACCCGCGTTCCATGCTTTGCGTAAAGATGCTTGTAATTTTCTCAAATGTGCGCCTTATTGTTAGATTTAGGCATCATACTCATCATTTATCTAGCCTTACTTATCACTATCACTTATCTAGCCTTAGTTATGGTGCTCCTAGACTTCATATTCTCTATGCAATCTCCTGGTTGATCTAGGTATTTATATATTCGTGCAATCCTGTATTCATATAATCCCATACAGTACCCTCGTACATTTATAGAATGGTTGTGTCATCGTATACTATGTTATTTGGTTCAATTACCCAAGTTTAAGGTAAAACTTGTCGAAGGCGTGTACGTATGTACGTCCATCAAAACCGTGTGGCCACTCGGGTCAGAGAGAATCGAGTGATTGGCGAGCGACGACGGACAACTCCTCAAGTTCAATCTCACACCGCCCAGTCTCACACAAGACATCCCTTTCGACTCAACGTGGCCCATGTCCTTATTATCGTTATACAGTCGCGATTCCCAAGTGACCTCGTGGCCGCGCAAATAATACGACATATCTCACAATTCCTATCACCCTGTTTTACGTTACTTACGATGTACTACATACGACGTTTACATCCATCTCAGGAAGGTCCCGGTCCCCGAGACGAAACAAAATGGGCGGAGAGGAGAGTGTGACGAAGGGAGAGAGAATAGTAGCAAGGTGTGTTGTAGTTACCGTTTGTTGTTGTGGTAGTTGAAATCGTATAGATGGTGTTGATATGCTGTAAATATGAAATGACGGTAGCAAATGAAAGGTAAGACTCGGTGGATGAGAAGAAACAAGTAAAAGTTTGGAGTATTGTGAGTGATTGTGGTGTAGTAGGAAAAACAAAGTTTATGTTAATATAATTGTGAAAAAAGTTTGTACTTAAAGTTGCGAGAACAAAACATGTTCCGCAGTGAAGGATGGCGGAATATTTTGACAGTATTCAGTATCAAAGGAAGGAAGTAACCGTAACCCAACAAAATTATCGTGTGTATGTCTAGTGTGTTGTATAATGCTATTTCTACATATTGAAAAGGCGTTTGGATTATGTATAGAGCGATGTTCAATTCGGAATAGGCACGACTGAAATAACCGCTTCATCCGTATGTATGAAAGCTAATTTTTTGGAAGATATTTCCTTTATTCTGCGTGCATACTTCAATTAAGAGCCGTAGAATGGGAACATGATGAAATAGTACTGAAAAATAGCTGTGCTTTTCTTTTATAGTACTACACACTGAAGATTAGGCTATTGAGAGAACACGAAACAATGCGCTTGCTTGACAATCAATCGTCCGTGTCCTCGGTGACCGATCAGTGGGTTCTTATGATCTCTTGTCTCCCCTAGTGTTCGGATCATAAAACAATCTAGGGCGCAGCACGTTTGTGTAGTTAGTTTAACAACAGCTGATGTAGAGCCGTCTCGCGTTCGGTTGGTGAGAAACACGAGAGTATTGTATTTCCCGTAGCCAGTACGATTGTATGATATGAAAGTGAGATACAAGTCTTTCATTAATAGCAAAAGCGATATACATCGGGGTTTCCATTCCAAAAGTAATGAATTGTGGTGGAGTATGTAGTTGGGGAAATTTCATCTAAACCTCAAAATTGAATTAATTGAGCGAAACGGTGGAAATAGCGGTCATGGTAGCAAGAGTAGAGCGATTGCTCTCGTTTTCAATTATCGCATTTAATGTATGTTTCCAGTCGTCTTTTCTCGTGTAACAATGACTCACGTACAGTTGCTTTTGATGCGGCTGTGGAAATTGACGCGCCTGGATCGAAAAATCCGAATTAACGCAATGGCTTTGTAACACATTTTTGGTCCTGTCTAAATATCACGTATCGAAAGAAGTTAGTTGTCGGTTACCTACTGTTATTTATTAAATTTATTTATCGAGTGCCGCTATTGTTTATATCGCCCAAACCCTTCATTTGAATAAATGTAATATGCAAAAAGACAGGTGTGAATTCGTAGCACGTGTTATTAACCTTATGATCATGATAAATTGTGGCGATGATTGCTTTTTGCATTTTGTTACCAGAAGGGTGTTGTTGTGCAGAAGTGCCATTACATCGGTTCTGTTTAGGAATAACCTTGCTGCTCAGGAGGTATCTGTGGTGCTTAAAATGAGTAATTTAGTGGAGTGCTCAGGAATCAGAGGTTCCCAAACTGACTTCGACGGATTCGTAGCTTCCAGAAATTCAGATTTTTATCGATAGTGTATTTAATATGTTACATATTATTGTCGAAAATACGGCGATTCTAACGTTATTTACTTTATTCAAAAATGTTTGGTATGAGTGGAGTTATGGACATTTGAAGTTACGCGTCAAAAAACGCAATTTATTTCTTGACAACCTAATATTAATGGTTCAATCACTATCCTATGATACGTGCAGATGATGTGCTAAAGGGTATTGTCCAAGTTGTAGAGGTAGTGTGATGGTGCCTATCAATTTGACTGTACTGCAATTGGCTGCTTGTCATTGGTTGCGACGTTGCTATAATGAGGTGCTAGATGTCGAAATTGGTTTGCGATGGAAGCTTTCATGTAAGAGATCGACGCACCGCTGTCCAGTAACGCAGTGACCGGTGTGTGGTCGATGAACACGTTAATATATGATAGTGAGTGCAGGGTTTTTCCTCTTGTATGACGAGCGAAGATCCGTAGTATGAAAATAGTCTCCTCGATTATCTCAGCTTCTGCGTCCGACAGAATCCAGGTATTGTCGTATACATACGTTATCAAAAGTGCTAGTTAGAGTGAAGTTTTTCGACTCGGTGCTATGCTGCGTTATATACTTGGGAAACTGATGAGAAGCCGTAACATTGTCATGCAGTGAAGAATCCAAGAAAAATGGGGATGCGGGACTATTGTTAACGTCATGTCGTTCCCCAACTGCGATAGAATCAAATTCTTTATTGAGGTAAGGGTCGAAAATATCGGGTAATCCTACTGAAGATCTCGTTGAAGCACATTTCCGGCGTAGTTTAGTGGCCTTGTTTTCATGATTGACGAAAGTGGTTCAATTGACGTGTACGATATTCTGCATATCTAATGCTACGAAGTGCTGAAGTCCACTGATTTTCCTCGTCGTACAGACGGCTGCTGCTGAAGATGGTAGTATTCCATTGTTGTATCGCATGAAGTATCCGAGGATCAGTGATCGGATGTGTGACGGATGTTGGTGCCACAGAGGCGCCGAATACTTGTACGATGGGATTGGGTCCTTCTGGCATGAGTTCGAATCCAGATGTTCTGTTGTCAGCGAGAGTTAAATGTCACATCTCTTTACGCTGTTGCATAGATGCTAGCTGAATGATGAAATCTTGTAGCGTTAAATGATTGGGGGTGCTTGGAAAGGACAACATATGATTAGAAGTATATAGGTATCCGTGTTCGATGGAACAAAATTTAGGTGCTTCATACGTCTTCAGTTGATCCGTATCGAACTGGAACGCCACTTCGCGGTCCGGAATTAAGACATATGGCAGGTAGCTATTGCTCCAGATGAGCCCATAATTTGCATACGACAAGATGGAAGAGTGGTGGCTGTTTTCCATATTACGACGGCGTCAAGAGAACACGCTCCTTCAGACAACTTACAAGTGTCTAAGTTGCCCAAAGGACTAGTGAGCGTGTCTTACGATCGCGATGATATCCTTCTCGATGGAATAAGTGCTTCGCGCATAGATAGTAGTTCCAAATAGCGGGAGGTGTCGACGCTCTTCGTCAATCTCCCTTGCAGTCAGTAATACCGTTTCCGTCAAGGTGCGGCCATTGATGGTTTTGTATACTATGCTTCTCTATAGTCCGTTAAGGAAACGCTTAGTCGTTCGCGGCCAACGACATGGTATGACGTTCGAATGTAGAAGAAATTTGACATTTCTACATTAACCAAGTCGCGGTAACACTTGTATGCTTCGATTTCGAGTAAGTCGTTCCGTTCCGCATATAGAGAGACTTTTGTGTCAATAATGGACTCATCCGGCGATACCAAGCACTGAACTGCTAGAGGGAGTTTTAGCGCTGCGCTTGTTAGAGGAAAGCTAAGAGTGCATATTAGGGCAGAAACACAGAAGATGTTTGGGTTGCTCCTGAATGATGGGAATCTGATGTTATTTTGTCGTCCTCGCATATGTGGAGGCTGGGGTGACGACGGTTGTGCTGGTTATAATGATTTTGGTTGAGGTGCGTATTGCGATCCGATTGATCGCTACGCCTCAGAACATTCACTGTTCATCACTTATAAGTTTGTGTTTGTATTCTGAATGGATTTAGTAGAATGCAACGAATGTATAGGAAGGGACGCAGAGGGATCATTTTGAAAAGAGAAGAGTAGATAATGAGTACTCAATGTTATAGAACTATGGATTCGCGTCAACGTTAAGCCACTTTTTTCATGTTGAGTAGTTGCAGCAGTCGATTGGAATTTTCTAGGGAAATTAGATAGCTGTTTTTCTGCAGAATCTGAGAACGATTAGAAAAGAGTGTGTGTGAACTTATCGATGAAGTTCGTGTTGGATTCTTGCCTCATCCGCCCCGTATCCGATTCATCAGGTAGGTTTGAAGACTGCGTGCTGATAGATGGAGAAGGGATGGAACATTTCCGCCCGGAAGTCAGAGAGCAATAATTGGCCTTCCCGGAAATTGGTTAGTGACTGTAACTCCTCTAAGAAGGATTATTATCTCTGGCTTGAAAAAAGGGCTCTGGCTTGACATGCTAACGTTTGTGTCACTTGATACCGTGCACACTAGACTACTGTAGGTCGCATATGTTGGCTTTCAAAGCTCATTGTGTTCCGTCTGACCACCCCCACCCACCCGTGATTTTTTTGCTTTATTTTTCGATATGGTCTCATAAAGCTATTAAATTACTGCGAGTCCCTTTTTTAAAAAGTTGATTTTGATTTTTGGTAATTATCTCAATACTATTATTATATTAATACCATTTTTATTATTATCATGATCATTATCACTACTCATGTCCAATAGTCTCATATTGTATATTGTTTTTTGCTCTGTTTTGAACCATGTTTATTGGATAATCATGAATAACGTAAACGACGCGAAAATAATGGTGAAAAACAGATAAAGTGATAACGACAATAATGAGCAAGCCTAACCCTAGCTACATCTCTGACGTCTCAGAGGTAGATTGACCTATGTAAAGGATGGTGGTGGTGATGATGTCTACTATTTGATACTTAGGGCTGTAGAAGGTGATAACAAAACAATATGAATGGTACATAACGGCAGGTCGAAAAGATCCATGCTGAGTGGCTACAAATGCTGCGCCGACTTTACTATATGCGGCTGATCCGTTGGGAATATACATACACATCGACTTCGCCGTAGGCCCAGTTTGAAGTAACAAAATATCATGATGGCGATCAAGCTCTACAGTAACCTAACATACCGAGCAACTAAGTGCTTGATCTTGGAACATGAACTCTATCTCCAGCAGTTGGTGGAGAGTCTTGCTCTAACTATTGGTGGAGAGTCTTAACACACAACACACCGCATGCGCCACAAGGTGGCGCGCGATCTTGTAATCAATATTTTTGCATAGTGTTGATAATTTTTACCTGTGAGTCATGGTAGGCTCTTTTATATTAACTCTAGGTACGCAGAAAACGTTCTGGTTTGTCAAAATCTAGGTATAGTCCTGACCTGTAGGAAAAATAGCAAAGTTTTGAACGAAAATTTCATCTTGCACCCTACATACACTGCTTTCAGGGAAGATGGGGACACCCCCTAAATCCTTGTTTCAAAGATTTGCTCGGCACTATTCGACCCCATACCGAAGCGAATTCATACCAGCAAATTCAGCACGACAGAAAACATAGGACTGGGAGATTTCAGCTTCCGTTTTCACCGGTGACAGTTTTGAGGGCGGTTATTGCGTTCAAGACGGCGAAAGAACTGTCAAGAAAACATAGGGTCTCTACAAAGAGCATCCCTGTTCTCCTTCTTCTTTAGCGTCTTTCCCGCTTCGAAGCAGGGTCCGCTGTGCCAATTTTCCGACGCCATGAAGATTTATCATATGCCTGAAGGGATGAACTCCCACTGCCTTTAGATCGGCATGTATCGTGTCCAGCCAGCGTTGCTTCGAATGTTCTCTCGGTCTTGTTCCTGGTACGTCGAAAGCGAGTCCTATCTTACACACGGTGTCATCGCTTGCCCGAAGCACGTGACCGTACCATCTCAAACGGGTTTCACGAAGCTTTTCAGCGATTGGAACCCCTCCAAATCGCTCCCTTGTGTCAGTTATCGTTATATGGTCTAGCCGTGTAACGCTAGCCATCCATCTCAACATTTTCATCCCCATGGCGCTGAGGCGACGCTCAACTTCTTTCGTGGCAGGCCAGCACTCATCCAGCTCCATACAGAGCAACCGGTTTTACTACCGTACGGTAGATCTTCGATTTCAGTCGCTCCGGCATTTTCCGACCACATAGTACACCTGTCGCCGCGCGCCACTTCAGCCAAGCGCTGCTGACTCGGTTGTTCACTTCACAGCAGAGACTACTATCACAAGCTATCGTCGAGCCTAAATATTTAAAGGCATTTGTCCTTGACAGCTCAGTTCCATCAATTTTGACTGTTCCTGGATATTCACCTGGGTGGTGAGGTACTCCGTCTTACTGACGCTGAGACGAAGTCCAAACTGCGCCAGCCGATCACTCCAGGACTGCCCGAGGAGCTCAAGCTCTTCAGAATAGGAGAGAGCGGCAAACGTTGGTGCATCCCAACCGAAATTGGGAATTCCGAAGATGTAGCAGCAGCCGCCTGTACTTTGCTTCTCGGGTCCGTATACAAAATTCGGACCCAATTTATGAGCTCTTCAAGAACCATCTGTTTCCGCAGTGCGTACTAGATCACCTCATGCGGTACACGGTCGAACGCTTTTCGAGGTCGAGAAAAGCAATGTGTAGTGGTCGCTGTTTTTCACGATGGTTCTCTACCAGAAGCCGAGGAGCATGGATCACATCTGTAGTGCTGCAGTTCGCGACAAAACCACACTGATTAGTGGATAGTTCAACGATGTCGCGAATTCGTCTATCGATAACGCTCGAACACCTTCATGGTGTGAGAAAGTAGACGAATCGGTCTATAAGTAGAACAGTCAGCTGGACTACCCTTGTTCTTCCAAATCGGTATTGTCGTGCTTCGCTGCCAATCGGAGGGCATCTTCTTCTCCGCGATGATCTGGCGAAAAACGACGTGAGCCAGACAGCGGAATTCCAGCAGCGTGACTTCCACAGTTCAGCATCAAGGTCATCCGGACCAGTTGCTTTGTCGGGCTTCATCCTCCTCAATTCCGCCTTCACTTCTTCGACCGAGACAAGCTGTATGGGACCAGCAACAGGCTCAGCGTGGGGTATCGGTGGATGAGGGAACTCTTCTGTGGAAATTTTCTCAATGTAGTCACGCCACCTCCTCATAACCTTTCGTCGATCCATTAGGAATTGGCCATTTTCATCGTTAACGCCATAAAACTTCTCAACATCTTGAGACTGACGTTGACGGGATCTCGCAAGTCGATAAATATGTCGTTTACCTTTGCGCGTTTCGAGCAGTCTGTTAACTTCCCCATAGTGAGCCGCGTTTGCGTTAGCCACGACCTTCTTGGCTGCTCTCTTTGCTTCGCGATACGCGCTACAGCTGTCGGCAATTTTTGCTATATAGGAAGGTGTGGTAGAGGCTCTTCTTCATTCGTACCTTCTCTTTGACCCCATCTGTACCAAAGCCACGTCTGCTTGTCAATTCTTTGGCGACCTGGCGTCGTCACCCCAAGCTGAGATCCTGCCGCTTCGCAGGCCGCCGTTTTCATCGACTGCCACGATTCTTCGACACTCACGATCGGAGGCACTCGTATTCCTGCTTTCATCTTGGCTTAGTTCCCATTTACTCGCCACCACTTGATGCGGGCAAAAGTGGTTTTTACCAATTTGCCTTTCCAACAGGGGCAAAGAACATCCCTGTTGGAAAGGCACATTGGTAAAAATCACTTTTTTGGACAATAGTCATCTCAGCAGAATGTTTAGCATTAGAATTGACCATGGTACAACGTCTCCCGCGAAATAATAAATCCAAACTGGAGCTCTCGAAGAAGTGAGGACAAGTGCCGCAGAATTTCACATGAGGCGATGTCGTCGAGGATCTTTGAAGACCTTTCCTTGCTAATATACTTTGAATATGAAACGAAGAAGTCTCCAGGAAGTCATAAGAGTCTTCCCGTTCCAGAATGATGTTTGAGGTGCGCCCAAATTTAAGCAAGTACGCAAGAGCCTATGGAAAATCGGGAGAAAACTTTCTGCTACTGTTTGCAATGTTACGGAAATTTTCACTACATGAAGTCGAAGTTTACCTCTCATGTAGCAGAAGCGCACAAGGAGAACAGTTCTGAAATTTCTGTAGAGAAACCAAGTCCGTAATCAGAACAAGGCGGCATAGTCAAGAAGAAGCGATTTTCATCAAAGAGGAGCATGTAGAACAAGCTCACAGGGTATTGGCTTTCCTTCAACTATAACACACCAGTGGTCGAAAAGAAACTTTTCTTTCCGAATTGGCTTGTTGATGTCGTTTTCTTATATTTCGATTGGTTTCGGCAGAATCAGGTAGGAAGTTCTCCGCGCCACCACCCTCACGGCGTCCACGCATCTTTATTAATTAATTAATTAATTAATTAATTTATTTATTTACACTGTTAAGTGCGCCACGTGACACGGATATGAGTAATCCTATACAATGGCACCGCAATTGCAACTAAAACCTGAAATCAAGTAAAAAGTAAAATGTTAGGAGTTCATGCAGCATCCCAGTCCTTAAGAGGAGAGAGACCAACGTCATCGTGGACGAAAAAATGCAGGGAAAGCCTTCCTGGTCCCGTTAGAAGATAGTCGGTTATCATACCTATTGAATTCGGTGCTACTAGGATAACTTCAGTATGACAGGCACTAAGCCCTAGCCAGCTTAGTGTAACAAAAGGGTGGAAGACACCAGAACGTCCGTGCTACGACCGTGCGAATTCAGGCGGACCTTGTCCCTTTCAGTTTCCACTGTGGTTGCAGCCCAAAGTGCCCAGTAGTGAATTGGGAGAAGCAAATTAAATCTCGAGGACGGAAGATGGGAGGCCTCCCTAGCAGGTACTCAAGGTAAGAACGGAAGAAGAAACTAGATTGGTAAGCACTACTCCAGATGAAAGTCCAGGATGCCGCTGAAACAGCTACACCAATCCGGTCAACATACGAACAACGACAAGATGTTCACATACTTGTATACACTCAAAGTGAATGACAACGGAACACACAATTCATGGAAGAGGGAACTCTAAACAAAAATACTGAAACACCTATATTTTTATCACACGGTAGTTAGGAACTCAAAAAGGTCAGAATGAATGCAACTTATAATATGGCCGTTAATTAGAAATGATCCTGCAATCCAATTTATTTTAAGATATCTTTTCTACTCAGAGCCGCTTTGAAGTGAGCGGACTTATGCAAATCCAGTAAATTGGAGGGAAGACTTTCCAACCACTTCGATGTTCGAATAATGACCGAATTTGTACACAGTCCTTGGTGGAATAGCCCTATTTTGTGATTGAGTGCACTAATACCACTTCTTCTCCCTTTTTGTTGGTCTAAATGTCCAAAATTTTGTCCTATATAACTTTAACCACAGTTGTTCATCTGAACAGTGGATATTTCTAAACAATAGGTAGACCAGTTTCTTTTTTTCAGTTTGACCAGTCTTGAGTGTGTACTAGAAAGAGAATATCTTATTCCATGGGAGCGTCAAGCTTAGGTGCAATTTCGTTTGTATCTTTTTATGACAAATCAATCATACTCTATCGAAATTCGCCGCTGGATTGATTCCATCTCCAGCCGTTCGTGAGCAGTAGTCGTGTGAAAATCATATAAAAACGCATTCGAATTTTTTTAAATTTTAGATTTTCCAGCACGTACAGAGATCCATGAATTTCTGAGTCACTAACACTACAATTGGATCAGGATTCCTTTTAGTTTCGACTAACTGAAAATTATTCGAACTTAAAAATGTGAGTTGACACATCATTTTGATCGCTACTGTATGTAACTTGTGTTCCGTGCTATCACCCGTGCTTACATTCAGTGTTGCATCAGGAGTCGATGTTTTTCTGGCATTTCAAGACTGGGCTGCTTGGCTGTTTTCATCACACGTCCGGTGTGTTGAGCGGATTTTGCGCTCTTAGCTATGCCTCTGTGGGTGACACTACAGTTCGTTAGGAAGTCTT
Source organism: Nippostrongylus brasiliensis (assembly GCA_030553155.1). Lineage (NCBI taxonomy): Eukaryota > Metazoa > Nematoda > Chromadorea > Rhabditida > Heligmosomidae > Nippostrongylus > Nippostrongylus brasiliensis. The sequence continues at coordinate 29,904,376 of CP130735.1, read as the reverse complement.
TATCGAGAAGTGTCGTGCCCGGGCATCGGGCTCCCTTGTGACGCCCCTTTTGTAGGGAGGCAAGAGGTTCTGGCCTAGCCGCAACACCTTCCGTGAATGAAGTTCGGTTTCTGCTAATGCCGCAGTTTTCACGGATACCGCTTTTATCACTACATACGGCCCAATTCTCCGGTACTAGGCTCCATTTCTTAGGGAACTTCAGTTGGTGTTTGTTATTTTATTGGAGACGCCGCCCTACCGATTCACATTCTGTTGAAATGAGTATTGTACAAAAAATAGTTTTTACCAATGTGCCTCTCCAAGAGAGACGTTCTTTGTAGGTGTCCCTATCTTTTTTGGTGAGTTTCGTCGACCTGAAGGCAATAATCGTTCGCCCTCAAAACTTTCACTGTTAAAAATGAAAGCTGAAATCCCCCAGTCCTATGTTTTCTGCCGCGCTGAATTTGCTGGTATAGATTTGAAATCGAATAGTACTCAGCAAATCGCTGCAACAAAAAATCAGGAATGTCCCTATCTTTTCTGGATGCAGTGTATTAGAATTCCTAATGCTGAAATCACCGCCAACAAGAGAATCACACGCGTCAGCTTATTCGAAGAATGCTTCGTTATTCTTCATAATTAGGAATTGTAATAATTAAGGCCATGACGGCATTCTCGTTAATCATCCTTTCGATTCCGCCTTCGTGACGTTGCCTAACGCCCTTTTAAGGGTCAAAATATATAATAATTGTAGTCAACAGTTAAATAGAAGTGTACTTGTAGTCAACAAAAAACATTAGCAGTTAGTAAATATCATTAACAGATTATCATTATTTAAAAACTATTTCTGACCTTTTATTAACGAAAAGAAAGCCAAAAATGACAATGGTTTAGAAAAAAGTTGGCAAGCACTTCGGATCTTCCGCATTCATCGTACATACTAGACACTGCTCAAGAAGGAACCGCGTCAACTTTTTCCACATCTTCGTAGTGCTTCTGATAGGGAAATGATGTCCTCATTACCATCTACGAAATATTCTATCGTTATTTTTGATGCCGGAACCTACGAGCTGCTAATATCAAACACAAAGCCTTATTTCTTTGTAGTAGTACCTGTCGAAAAAAGTTAACACCGTATTGTTGTGATCGCTCTTTCATTAGGGTTTTCTTTATTTATTAGCTCACCTATTCACAACGTGAGCAAGAGCCGAGCAAGGAGGGCAAAAATGCATCCGACATCAGTATGAAATGGATGAATTATGAAGGAGGACATTACAGGGTGCGGCAAAATTTCGTCAACACTTCGTTTCAAGCTCATTATATATGCGCAGTTTACGGCAACCAACCAAACTTTTATGTGTTATCATTGTCCTGGTCGTACCCTCGTAAATACAGAAATTTCGTGGTCAATCGTCTCTCCTTCTCAGATGGTTGCTTTGAACAGTTTTCGCACTGCGATCATGCAACTGCACAACGGAGGAGTGTCTGCTGCGAACATTGCCAAAAGGCTTGGGATCTCGAGACACACGGTCTACAGCAATCTCCGTCGACTAAGGGAAACGGGGACAATGGATGACCGACCGAAATCAGGTAGGCCAAGAACTGCTACTTTCTCCGAAGTCGTCAAAAGGATTCGTGAGAAGATTCGCCGGTAACCACGAAGGTCCATGAGAAATCTTGATCGTGCCGAGGAAATTTCCGAGCGATCCGTCAGGTGAATTGTAAAAATAAAGCTTGGTATGCGTGTCTACAAGACTGGAAAAGCACACTTTTCGAGAGCGTCTGCGAAGGCCACGAGACTAGTGAGATACCGAACGCTCCTGAAGCGTTTTGACGTGGCACGCCACCGCAAGATCCTGTTCACTGACGAGTCCGTATTCACCATCGAACAGTTCGCAAACCGTCAAAACGACAGGACACTCGCAAGAAACATAGAGAACGCCAATTCGAAAGGAAATATCGTGGAAAGGACAGGTCATCCGAAATCCGTTATGCTTTTTGCGGGAAAAACCGCAAATGGAAAGACACCGCTGATTTTTGTTGAAAAAGGCATCAAAATCGACAGCCAAAAGTACCTGGAAGACGTTTTAAAGGAAGAAATCCTTCCATGGGCTTCTCTTCCCTTTGGAAACACCACTTGGACCTATCAGCAGGACTCTGCACCTGCCCATAGTGCCAAAGCCGTACAGAAGTGGTGCGCCGACAATTTTTCTGATTTCATCTCAGCAAAAGAGTGGCCACCGAATAGCCCGCACCTTAATCCGATGGATTATTCAATCTCGTCCATTTTGAAGAGCAAAGCCTGCGCAACATCCCACGCGAGCATTGATTCTCTTAAAGAAGCCTTGAAGAAAGCGTGGGAGGAAATTGATGAAGATGTCCTGCGTGCCGCCGTAGACGCATTCCCCAAGAGACTTAGGGCCTGTATTCGTGTGAAAGGAGGTTATTTCGAAACAAACTCAGATGATTTTTTATATGTGTGTGGTCAAAGGCAATAAATGTTATAAATTTAATCCCATTTGCCTGAGATGTGCCGTTTAGACGGTCAAGTATCTGTGTTGATGAACTTTTGCCGCATCCTGTATATCCACAACTCCCTCAGCACGAATCACCAGTCGGGCTTCATTTTTTAGCGTTCTTTAGCATGGTCACCTAATACCTCTGATCTGATCTTTGTTGATTTTGTATCGAAACCCCAGCCAGGAACGCGTGGTAAGAAGGGCTACCGACACCCGCACGGTCAAGCGATCGATCCTAGCCCGGCTGACCAGGCCTTCCATCCCTCGGAAGTCGAGCACTAGACTTCTCTGGGAAGGTAAAGACTCTGACTTGATATAACGTCTGACCTGCGCAAGTCACTGTGTAGGCCCAGTAAGCGTTCACTATGACTCTATCATTCTGAATCGAACACGAATGCGGCTCTCAAGGTACTGATCAGCTCCGACACCTTTACCTTAACCCTGCCTTACCCGAGCCTAAAGCAGATGTAGTGTTGGGGGACTAATACCACGTACGTAGTTCACCATACATGCACATCGATTTTAATTCTTGTCTTTGCGACCAGTGTCTGTTTTCAGATGTTAGATGTGCTCTATTTGTACTGTAGTAGCTCTGCTAAGTTGTGCTCCTTGTGAGTATTGGTTCTCGTTTTTCAACGCACGCTCTGTTAAACATTTGATAGCGAATGGTATAGCTGCCTTGCACCTCGTGAAGCTCCTAGATTGTCAGTCATTGAATGAGTTTCACAAAGGTCGCAGATTGCTATTGTTCTCTAATTGAATCGCTCAATATGCTTCGTCAAACTCACCCAGTACTAAGAAGACTTAATTCCAATTAATCATGTTTTGGCTCACTGGATGGGCGAGTATTAATTACCTTATTATGATCAAAAAGGGTAAAACAGCTTGATGAGGAACTATGAGGTTTGGTTATAAGAGAATAAAGAAGCAAAATATGAACCGCTCAATGTTTGAGCCTTTCGTTTTCAGGTACCGGTAGGATTTATTCCAGACGCTTCTAGTGTGATCAATTTTGGAGGAAAAACACCTTACTTATTCAACTATATATGGGGTTATCAACTCCCTTTTTAGCCTTGCAGAGTAACGCTGCGCTAGGGATTCTGTTGCAATGTGTAAAGGTATTGCAATGTAATGTTGTGTAATGATCATTCTCTCCAAAGTAATTTACTATTTCATTCCACTTTTGCTCGTCTGTTTATGAATTACTCCTGCTTCGCGCAGGTCTCTACACATTTTGTGCAAGTAGCACTCTCGAATGGAAAAAGATTAGTTCTCTTTTTCTGTCAGCTTCACATCGATGGCCAGTTCGTCTGTTGACATTAGTTCGGAATAAAAAACTATGGCTTATTCCCGCCCTACTTGCACGCAATTAAAAGAGTAAGAGTGAAATTTTCGACGAAATCTCATCTCTTTAGTAATGTAAAACAAAAAAAGACAAAGGAATAATGCAGAAAACCTGATGTTTGGTGTTTCGGTGAACCCTTAAGAGTAGTAGTGTATTTGCTAATAATAAATAGAATATGGTAATGAGAATTCTCTATTGCCTGCCTTTGCCTGTTAAGCCAAGACAATGTTTGTCTAATTGTGAGCTGCTCGTGATTTTTTGTGAACTAAGTAAACGCTTATATCTAGAGACCGTTGTTCCTCTGACTTCCACCTCAAATTTCGTCGGTACATAGAGTATAAGCTTGTAAAATAACTTTCTCAACTCCTTTTACATCTCCTCTAGCATACGTAGGCAGCTTAATCTTCCAATATGTGCGTTGGTATTCGAGTGCCACTATGTCTCATAGAGCTAGTCGAATCGGGATTTGAACTTCTCAGGCAACTTTCACAGGTTCCTTTTAACTATGTGGATTCGATTTAATTCGTTGAGGCTCTCCTAATATAACCTGGAGTTGCTACTCGATTCGTGGAATCTGAATTATTTAGTAACCTAATTCAAATATTGATGTGATATTTGCATTCTCAGATGTTACAAAAAAATTGCTGTTGCAGAAATTTCAACACAAGAAAAGTTTTTCTAGGACCGCTCTGCAGTGAAATTCGTAGCATGTGCTGAAAGTGGAATCTAATCGAATATCACCGAACACGGTAAGGGTAAAAATAAAGGTATCGGCGCTGATCAGTCCCTTGAAAACGCGTCGCCGCCTTTGTGTTCCCTTCAGAATGGTAGAGGCATGGTGAGTGCGTTTTTGGCCCATATAAGGACTTGCGGGTGCCAGCCTCTATTCCAAGTCAGTGATTTTGCATTCACAGATATGTCTGTTAACAATTTACCCGACTGCGGAGGAATGGAAGGCTTGGATGTTTTGGACCGGGATCGATCACTCTACCTTGCAGGTGTCAGTAACTCCTCTTACCACTGCACCAAGCAATCCAGGCCTTTGCCGAACACAGTGTAGAGAGGAAATTTTGAAAAAAGCCAAAAACCTAGGGAACTGTAAAAAAGTTCATCCCAACATTTTTAGTAGTTGTTGCCACGTTTGCGTCATAATGTGCAAGAGGCAAAATCTAACGCTCATTTTACTGCTGCCAGAATTGCGAGGTCTTGAACATAAAATGAAGCGTCATAAAAGTTTAGGAATCGCTATCATACCACGATTATATGACGTTCACGTTGTCACGTAGGAGGAAATTAGATCGAGGCTTGGAATGTTTAGAGGGGAATTGGAATTGGAATGGCGAATTTGAAACGTCGAGACTGCTAAAGCTCATTGGTGTATCTTCAAGAAGCCTTGTCGTGCCTAGTTGACGAGTATGATACTTCTGGAAAAAATGTTTTGCCTATTTTCTAGGGTTCTCCTGTTTATTTACCACTTGAAAAACGTTTTCAGCAAAATTTCTTATTGTTTCTGCTGAAGGTGGTTATATGCTAACTGCATTTTTTCCGTCTGTTCAGTCTGCTTCCATGGTTACAAACAAGTGAATTGGAAAAATCTGTCAATTGAAACAACACAACGATTGCTAAAAAAGTGAAACACCATCAACCGTAAGCAGATGCCATCTCACAGAATATGCATTCTGCAAAAGGGATTCCACTTACGGTGGTGGTGTTTCACCTTTGAGCAATGTTGTTGTCCCAATTGACTATTTTTCCAATTAAACGAGATTAAACCATATATGTTCCATCTTTGCTTCATCTAGCAACACGCAGTTTTCAAACTTTCCTGATGAAACGGATGAAGCAAGAGTCCAACGCAAATTGCATCGGCAGACGTTCACACTGATTCTTTTCGAATCGTTTTCAGATTGTTCAGGAGGAGGGCTATGCAATTTTCTCTGGAAAGTCTACATTACCTCTGCAACCGTGTTATTTTGAAAAAAGTGGCTCAACTTGACTCGAATTAAAGATTCTATCACATGAAGTGCTCATTATCTACTCTTCGCTTTCCAAAATTTTCTCTCTATGTCCTTCACTACACCTTCGTTGCATTGTAAGAAAGAAAATCCATTCAATATGCATACAATATTGTTAGGTGACTGTTATAATGCGATGCATTCTGATGAGTTTTCTACACTTCATTCCGCAATTCAACTTATCAGCTAAGCCTAAGCAGCTCGGCTAATCATATGCAGGTTACAAATGGTGTTAGCATCGAAATCCGTCCGGAGAGCAGCATCTGCGATTTCACGTTTCCATAACTGGTCATGAATTGTAATCCTGAGATAAGTTTCCTAGCCTTGCCAGTAAGAAAAGGAAGTAGTAACCGGTAGTCAAGGAACTGCAGTGACCTAGGACAAAGAACGGCTCGCGAGGACAGTACTGCAGGCTTGATTTAAAAACCTAAACTGATTTATTTTCTCCCAGCCCCGTGCCTGTCGACGTGCGATTCCCTTCTGTTCCTTCATCTCCACGTAGTTAACCAACCTCACTGCATCAGCTAACACACACACTACACCTGGGATTTCCTTAACTTACTACTTTTTATTTTATTATTATTTTCATTGTATTGCTTTTCGCATTCTTGCAACACTCTGTAGTTGAAGAGTATGATGCTTCTGGAAGGAATGTTTTGCCTATTTTCTGGGGTTTTCTATTTATTTACTACTTGAAAAATGCTTTCAGCAAAACTTCTTACTGTTTCTACTGAAGGCGGTTATACATATCTTCACTGAGTAATGAAAGGAATACAGGAAAACTCGTTTAATACTTAGAATACTGTGAAACTTCGACAGATCGCTCCACAGGTTAGCATCATGAAAACAGTAGACGATTCGAAGAGTAGTGGATGAAGAGGGTGCGGTAATGAACGACGACGCAACGCATCTGTTGACGCCATTTGCTAAAAAGCAGAATGCGTCAGTAAACTATCAGGGAACACATTATCCCGGTCAGTTCGAGTTGACGCTTTTAAGTAGAAGCAGTTTTCCATTCTCTTGTATATGCACAGAGACTATCCTTGATTTCCTTCGCCCTCAAATTGCCTTTAGGCGCTACAAATTTTAGGTTATCGAGAAAATTGTAGCGCCTACGCGTGATCTAAATGACCAGATGTGCTTTTTATGTTAGAAAATAGTTATTCTTCTATCCTAAGAAATTAGAAATTCCTGGTTGTTACCCGAGATTCCGCATTTCGTGTTGGTAAGAAACTTTCACGCCAATTCTAGACAAGATTTGCGACAAACTTCTTCTTCAAGAGTATGAACTCGGTCAAGCTGTGGAGAAGCGAGCAGCCCATGTGAACACTTTACATTGATAGTCAAAAAGCATCGCGTCGATCGGCTGAAAACTAGTCTAGATCCACCTCGTGCAACTAGGTATGATGAATATAAGTTGTAAGGTAGACACCCGCAGTTTCACCAGCGCAGAAGTTGATACTACTGGAAGGGTTCGGGATCACCGCTCATGGAGAGTTTGACGGAGTTGTTCTTTCGCTGATGTGTAACCTGAACTGGTTTTTCCGATAACTTAACACCTTACGATAAAGTTATACTAGTCGTCGTGAAACCGGACACCCTCTCGAATCAGTATTTCCATTACAAGGAAGCAATTTTCATGGTATGATCGACTTTATTAGTCTATAATATCTCCACGTACGACTCTGTGTAAACCGTAGCACCGTACAGTTGTTTCTTGACGTGTACTTCAGGTCGACTCTTTTCTGTTAGATTATACTTATTGGCTAAAGTTCCGGCGTAATCGCCTTTTTTGAATGCTGAAAGAGTCGAGACGATCTGAGAAGCTTCTCGACCAAACGTCGCATCCAACCTAGCAGAAATTCGCGATCAATTCTCCGAACTGCTAAGTCAAGGGAGAACGGGATTACATACCAAAGCCTGATCCACAGATCGGCAGCAAATACGGGGAAGCGTCAGGCAGGGTACCAGATAATGTCAAGATAATATCAAATCAGAATACCAGTCTTAAGTTGGGATTGAGCTCCCGTGTTATATGCCCCAAAATGTTAAACCAGAATGCCTCTAGCGATGCAAATGCTGGTGTGTGTCCTGGGGTCAAGGTTTGAATACTGACCCCAAAATCGTCTCCGTGGTGGTAACCCAGTGCGCTTTATTAGTCTACTTTCTTTTTCCTCTTACTCGCCAAACGATAAACTTGAGAGTGTACATTGGAATTACGTAACGTGGTATTGCAGCTCTTGCTAGGATTCATCATGGCCCACTACTTTTCTACGATAGCACTTTAACTTCCATTGCACCTGCGTTTGTTCCAATGCACTTCCAATGCACCTGCATCAGTTCTGGCCTTCCCAAACTCAGACGAGTGTCAGATCAAAGCTCCCCTCCACTTTTCATATACAAAGGACCTCGTGCTTTACTATACGCCAACTATTTGCCACGTTTCATGCGTCTAGATTGCTTTCAGAACCAAAGCGGCCTCGTATCTGTCTTTTAAGATCATGTTTTGTCCAGAATTTCGATTTGTGGTGACCGAGCAATGGACAACGTTACTTTACCTATGCAAAGATGAGTACAAATGGTGCTTGTTAGGAGGAAAGCTGTTCACTTGAAACAGAGTTGTAGCCCTTGAAAAATAGTTACAGGAAAATGACAAAGTATAATAAGTCCTACCGACCAGGTGAGTTCAGCCCGAGCGGGCTTAAGAAAGGTGCTAGGAGATTCGCAACGTAGTACATCGGTAGCACAGTGGTTAGTGCAGTCTGCCGGAAACAGAAAGACGCGGGTTCCCGTCCGATGATAGTGTTTTGCGAATAACCTAGCATCTCCAAACATATAATAAGTCCCCCTTCACGTCATAAAAGTTCTAAAAGTTGAGTACGATACTATTGGTACCTTGCGGGAGAAACAAGATCGCACTGGAGTACTTCTCATACTAAGAAACTCCCTTAACTTACAAGTGCGATTATGGACCTCGTACTCCATCACCTAGTGACCAGATACGTATACCTGCAGTGGTTCAAGACGGAACTTCTCGTACGGTGAGGGTAAAAATACGTACGTCACAAATCGTGCAAATTTTCTTTTTTTGCCAACAAACAGATAAAGAAATTTATTCATATTTAAGAATGCGAGGTAAAGGTAAAGGTGTCGGCGTTGATCAGTCCCCGAAGAACGCGCCGCCGCATTCGTATTCAATTCAGAATCGTAGAGGCATGGTGAATGCGTGTTTGGCCTATACAATGACTTGCGGGGGCCAGCGGCTATACCAAGTCAGTGTCTTTACCATCCCAGACAAGTCTGTTACCAATTTACCCGACCCCGGAGCACTCCTCTTGGTTAGCCGGGCCGGGGTCGGTCGCTCGACAGTGCGGGTGTCAGTATCGCCTCTTACCACCGTACCTCGCGGGCCCTGAGTGCGAGGTAACATTTGGAAATTACAAGGAGTTTTCACAGGGGTTGATTTGTACCTCCTAGAAATCGACTTATATTTAAGTATTAAATGTATTCAAGTGTTCCTAATTTAGATCACTGTTGTCTCGCCAAACAACAGATTCTTTACATTTCCACTCCTCAGCTGCTCTTTCATAATTGCCCAAGCGCAAAGGCCAGTGGATTTTAGTTAAGGGTTGCTCCGTGGCCATAAGTTCTTCATCAAATGAGAGGCGATTTCGGTCTTCGAGAGTGGCAGGGTAGTTTTGGAACCATGAGATGGTGTTCTTCCCTACTGGAAAAGATGTAGGATGGTGTTATGTTCGGGAGCACTATAGCTTCTTTGAAGATCCCTTTCTGGTAGTTTTGTGCACGAGTTTTTCTTTTAGATTAAATATAGTCAAAAGAGTCTACGCCAGGGCATTGGTACCGTCCTGAAACATTGAAAGTCGAAAAAAAGAAACATATTTGCTGTGGTAGTCTGTCGCTTCTAGTTGTCCGTTGAAGTCCCCACAATTTCTTGCCTTCTTCCCTCCGATCTTCGTTCGCATGTTCGAAAAGAATTTGTCTCTTCGACAGGCGACAACTGTGATGCTCAAGCTTCCTTTTTCAGTAGCACTTGAGCAGATTTGCGAGATATATAGTGATGCTTGGCCATCTTGTTCAAGCTCATTTCGCTTTGTCGACCACTTTTTCTTAATAATCCAGACATCTCTCATGTTCAATGTGTTAATTTTCATTCACTTCAGTTTCGTATGAGCATGTACTTCCTCAGTGCATCCATTCACAATTTCCTGGACAGCTTCTGGAAGAATGATAAATTTCGAAGAAACCTTCGAGTTCATGACCTCACTCTCTCGCAGTCGTATTATACATTAAATCGTAGACATGGTGAATGCGTATTTGGCCTATACAATGACCTGCAGGGCCAGCCGCTATTCTATGTCAGGGTCTTCACAAGTCTTGTACCAAGTTAGCCGACCCCGGAGGGATGGAAAGCTTGATTGATCCGGTCCGGAATCGATCGCTCGACCGTGCAGGTGACAGCAGCGCCTCTCACCACTGCACCACGCGCGCCCTCCAAACAAATAATAAAAACAAATAATATTTCCAAGTTCTCTCTTCTTGGAACCTCGGCATGACGTTAAACTTCTCGACTGCTGCTATACCCAACGAGGTTTTTAACGTGGGTCAATCTTTAAAGCCCATAAAGTTTGATCTACCTCACTAACCTCGTTCGGCACAGCAGCATTCGAGAAAAAACGAATAAGTAATTGAAAAACCACGAAATTTGCACAAGTGCCTCAGGCGACAGTCAAAATTGTACAACAAAATTCTCGTCGGAACTCATTGGAAGAGATGGAAGACTCATCCTAAGACCTATCCATCAGACCACTACAAGCTCTTTCTGAAGAGATACTTTTTCTTATGGAGATACTTATCAGATTGAGCTTTTTGGACACGCCGTGCAAGTGCTAGGCCATTCCGTATTCAAACATCAAGTTCGTTTCGTTTCCTTAAAGTGACAATTATACGATTTTCTGATGCCCTCTAGCTGCACTTTGCTCGCTGTTCTTATTCTGATTATATTCCCTTTTTACTTCATCGCTTTTCTTTTGTTTCAGCTGTGAGATTATCGCACTATAATTGAAGTGTCCGACACCTCACTGGGAAGCGGTGAAAAAAGCGTCGCATTCGTGACACTCTCGTTCTGTGTGCTCCTGAGAAAGAATTCTGCTCCAAGGATGCTTCTATGGATTTCTGAAAACTTGCTCTCTTAGCTTAATTCATCTTAACTGTGGTGTATATTAATATTTTCTTCTATTTATTTTGCTTACTCCTTATCCCTTTCATTTCCTATTGTTCATCGAATACATTGTAGCCTTGGTTTTTGCTTCCGCCGACAGCAAAAATTCGATTCATCTAAATGGCCGCTGCAATATTTCAATCTTTCGAGCTTCTATGTGTGCTTAGAGGTTTCGAAGGAAGGAGGGGAAATCTAACGGGGAGATCATGGACGGTCTAACCAAGAGCTGTGAGTTAACTTCATATGTTGTACAATACCGTCGCTAATCATCCGCCAAAACGCTTTCGGCAACGGATGAAACCGTCTAAGTCGTAACTTCGTCATAACTCCCTTCAAACCTAACCATTTTTAATATAAAATACATGGTTAGAATCAGGACAACACAATCCAGTTTCCGCTTTACGAAAATTTTGAAATCGAGATCAGCATTCGTTGACCTATCTTCAACAGCGAGCTAACGAGGTCGACATCATTTTCTTGTCCTTTCTAATTAGAGCGGCTACGCTTAACTTAACAAATTTTTTTAGAATACTTCTTCTGAACCACATTTTTACTGCACATTAGAACAGAGGAACTAGAGACGATCTCTCCAATAACAAAATGGAATTGAAAATGCTTGAAGTGAGGTTGATGGTCAGGAGAATTTTGGTAGATAAGGATTTTTCACGCTGCTCAAAGCCAAGTCGTTTAATGGTTGTGATATCGAGACAAGGTTTCCGCCGAGCAAAGACATGTGCTATGATTTTCGAGGAGGAGATCACTCTCGAAAACGCAGCGCCTTTCATTTGTACTTGAATAAACCGCAGATCTCGAAATTATGAAATAAGGGAAAATATGTTTAACTATTGGGATAGCATGACAAAAGCAGTTTTCATCCTGTTCAAGGTTTAGAACGCTAGTGGCGGCTTCAGCAGTGAGAAGTTACAGGCTTACACGAACTTTTCGTTAAAAATGAAATGACGGCGAAATTGCTGAAATTTGCTGCGGAGGTTCGTAGCTGAGTCAGCAAATAGTATGCTACAAAAAGTGACTCAAGTGACCCCGATGGCAAGAACACAGCCCTATCTGAATTGATAAGGAAGAACCTAAAATAACAAAAAAAGAACTTGTTACTAAGACCAATTTAGAACAATAAAAATGTCATAGATTGATTTTTTTTGAATTGATATCTATCATTTGTATGGTTTATTGGGGTGATTGTATAAGCTCGTCCGAAACACTAGGTGGAGTTCGGCAACTTGGAAGGACATCTCATAGTTTCAAGCCTTTTTTAAGACTTCTAAAGACACCGAACAGTTCCAAACGTTGGGCTCAATAAAGTACTAATCTAGCGATTAGCCTCGCTCCGCACAGCAGCATAACGCAACAATAACATCATGCGGAAGTTTCAAGAGGATACTTTGGAGAGTGGAAAATTCTACCACGAAGTTGCTCTACATCTTCTGAGCTGTTCCTACATTGCGTGATGCGTAATGTCGTTGTGGGCACTGATCTTACCTCTTTTGTGAGCTTACTTCTTTTTAATTTCGCTAGTTAATGATGTATTTAAGTAGCTGTCAGAATTTGCACGTTTTTCGCGTTTGAACTAATGCGCCGCCATTCATCTTTGTCTGCCCTGAATGCTCGCTAGCGAGAACCGTTGCTCTTGTTCCGGATACACGTGTGATCTTTTGCTGCAGCATACCCATCAGGTAACTGAACGTTCCATTTCACCGTTGAATCTTGCAGATGCCAACAGTGGATGAAATATCAACATGGCATTCGCGAATTGTTGGTATTCTGTCAGTGGCACTGAATGTGTTGCTGCTCTTCGTGATATGGTTTCGGTCACTGAAGATTATTGGTGCCTTCAAATATATTATGATGGCGTCAACAGTGCTCGATATAATGTTCAGTGCCGTCTGCATTGTTTCTAGTCCGGTACGTCATTATTGTTTGAACGACACCAAAATCTGCTTGTATCTGAATAATTTGGACATAATGTCGCAGTAATCTCAAAGAAGTGTACTAAAGATAGCAATCGTTATGTATGAGGGTCCAATAGGCCCTAAGGTTATTACGCAATCAGTATTTCAAAACTTGAACATTGGCTGCTCCGCGCTTGGCTTTAAACGGCAGTGCATCCAAAGCGCCTCATAGATACCTCATATATGAAGGTAAGTATAACCTTCAGAGAGGCTTGGAATTTCAGATTGAAAGTTTGCGTATGAATACATAGTGAACATTGTTGAAGAACTGAACTGAGCAAGTACAAGGATAGGCTAAGGAACGCCGTATTTATAATGAAATTCTCCGAACTTATTAGCTGGAGAACTCAATCAAACTGGCCGCTGCATGGCACTGACTCCAAAGAAATGTATCGACGATTACACGCATGGTTGTACATTTATATGATTATTATTGGTGGAATTCATATTTGGTGGCGTTTAATGCTTTAGTGGACAAGAGCACAATAGTGTATAGAAGTGATACGGACACATTCAAGTATACAGAAAATAGTTGCCTGCAAAAAGCGGTAATAAAACTACAAGTTCACGTTAAGTGATACGTATATTTCAAAGAAGTCGATGTTTCTGCATGAGTGCTCAATTGTTTCCATGTAATTCGAGTGAGCACTCAACGACTCACAGCGGTTAGAGCAGTTATTTCCGAATACATTTAGTTTTTCTTTGTTATTTCAGACGATTCGTTTGTTACATGAACCGTTCTGAGGGGAACAGAAGAGGCTCAGCTTCAAGATTTTCTTTTATTTTTTCAGTAGCTAAACAGGAACATATGTAAAATAAAAAATCGCAAACTGGATATCACAAACAAACAAAATGCTACAACCCACCTCAAATAGGTGGAAAGAGCGCACGCTTCGGAAAACGATTGGAGGCAAACCACACCACGAAAAATTGCAGTGCTAGCTACAGGTTCTAACACTCTGCTGTTTTTGCTACGGTAACAAATCATAGACAAATTTTTTCGCTATTACAGACTGGAATAGCGAAACTTTTCTTCTACGATTTGTTACTGTAGTTAGTGTTACTGTATTAGGTTGATCGAAAAGTCTTTTTAGGGTTTTGATTTGTTTTTTGTTTATTATTGTATTCAGCACACAATAACAATCAATCAACAATATAATTACCGTTGTTAGTCACAACTGTCCTCCATCTGATGGGCAGGTCATTGATTCCCTTTTCCCAGAAATAAGAAGACTGGGACTCGAAGAAGTCGCTGACCGCCCTTACAACATCGTCTACTTTAACTAATTTTTGCTTAGCAGAAAGCCTGAAGAGGGCGAAACTAGTGATAGATAGAGGGAGCAATGTCAGGAGAATAGGGAGGATGCGGAACCGTGTCCCAGCCCAGCTCCTCCAATTTCTTACAGGTATCTTTAGCTACATGTGGACTTGCGTTATCGTGTAGGAGGTGAACAGATGCTCGTCTCGGCCGTTTTTCTCGAATAGCTTCCGCTAACTTTTGAAGTTGGCCGGTGTAAACGTTGGCGTCGATGCTCTTCCCTGTCGGGAGTAGCTCAAAATAGAGCTCGAGCGACCCACACGGCACGGTGCGCACTAGAATTGTAGAAGATCCAACTCTCATCTCCGGTAACCAGATCTTCCAGAAACTCCTTCCTGTGCGGGCGAAGAGGAAGGGACTGGCAGATGGATACTCGAGTGTATCGCATGTCATCTGTCAGATGATGCGGGATCCATCGTGTCAGGATTTTTCGGTACCCGAGGGCCCTGAGGCGGGTGACGACTGTCGATTGAATACATCCAAGTCTTCTCGCAAGACTACGAGTGTTAGCTTCTGGATCCTCTTTGACAGCACAGAGAACGGCGGAATCTTCTACTGTGTTAGGGCGTCCCGACCGAGACTTGTCTTCGAAGATTGCCCCTCCTTTTGCAAAGCGAGCAAACCAATTATGAACAGTGCCGGTGGTAGTGGTGCCTTCCCCGAGCGCACTGTTGATATTGTTCGCTGTCGCCGTAGCTCCACTGCCACGGCGCCACTCATAGAAGATGATAGCACGAAGGTGCTCTTGCGAAATTGCCATTGCTATTTGATTCTGGGAAGCAACCTTATATACCTATTGCAGATGAGCTTCGAGAATTGTCTACGACCTCCACATGTCTGAACATGAATACCTGTTAAAACTTGGAAGTTATGCTATTCGAAAGGGAACCCTGAAAAGACTTTTCGATCAACCTAATATTATGTACAGATTGTATTGTTATTTATTACAGAGTATTATTACATTATTGTAAAACCAATACTAAGATGACCTTTGTTATCATTGACGCTTATTTGCTGTGCTCGGAAAATTGTGCTGATAGAACTTTTTAAGACTATTGCATCCACGAAGTTATTGTCATCGGTTATGATTGTGAGTGGTGGAGTAAAGCTGCCATATAACTGCTCCATGGCCATCATGATATTTTTCGTGTTCCTTCTTTGCGAGTCGATTATCACGCCTTTATGCATGTTCGTCTTCCGATACCTTCAGATTTGCAGGTGAGGAAGTTGAGCTGTTCTCAGACAAAATTCAGAGCATTTGAAAATTGAATATTCAATTCTTTTGAATTAGTAAGACAATTCTTCCTATGTATGATCCGTTATCATATGCTCATTCAAAATCTTACTTCTTCTGAAGCAGGAATGCACTTCTTCTCGATCTCACTAAATACCTGGGTTCTGTGAAATTATGTTTCAGTCCTTCGAATGTCTCCAAACTTAGCTTTGATTTTTCAGTCGGTAGAATCCAAATAATGACAAATTCCTCATTGGAGAATTTCTTTTTGGAGCGTGACTTGTTCTTCAGAGCTGTAATATGTATTTCCTGATCAGCACCATTGTTTTCCTCTATAATAATCTTGGGAAAAATAAATATAGACTAGTAAGTAAGTAGTAAAAGTTGTGATTGAGTGTCTTCGTGTAATTGTGATCAGTTCTTTCGTATTTCATGTGGTCCACTAGCCAGCAGTTGTGAATGACTCCAATAAAATATCTTTCTCTCTAGTTAAATGACAACCATTAGAGAGAATTTGAGTCAAAAAATAGTCCACTACTCATGATTAATCGAGATATCACATCAATCATGTTTTCATCGCATTTCTATGGTATTTTTGCAGAAGCCACTATCTAACCGATCACTATCGGAGGGTGAGGTACTTGGCTATAATGCCTGCGTTTATCTCATCGTCAACTTGTGCAATGTTCTGCTTTGCTGCATGGCCAACCGAATCTGATCTTCTAAAATTCAACGAAATCGCGAGCACTATTAATGTTAAGTGGGACTCTCCTTATTTAGTGGCATCATTCCATGTAAGTTGAGCACCATGTACTTTACTCAGAATTGCTCATAACATAAATTAAATCATAAATGACAACCATTAAATCACAATCATCATAAATCATAAATTGGCTATTGTTCACTTCCAGTCTGCCTTCCTCCTTCTTTCTGTTGCTCCTGAAACAAAAGTGCAAACTTCTGAGTGATAATACATTACGTATATGTATACAGGCCAGAGTTTGGTCCTCAAATTTAATTAGTCGGGCTGACAAGGTTCGACTGAAGCCTGAAAACTGTGATTTCGAAAGGTTCTTTCTTTCAAAAAGTTTAGAGCTATCCAACAAACAAATCAGAAAAGTCTATACTGTTCAACTCTCTCTGGAAACCTCTGGTTAAATAACTCTATAGGTTCTCATAACGTTTCATATGTGTGCATCTCACTTTACAGTTCACATTGGTGTAAATATTCCTTAATCGCTTCGCGACTTTTCGTTGAATTAGCTAAATTTGGAATTTCAGAAAGAAGAAACTGCGTTCGATAGAGCTCAAAGCACTACGCTCTACGTTGTAGCACTTTATCTGGTTGTTATTATGATCTCTACAATAATGCTTATGATATTCTGCTCAACATCAATTATCCGGGTTGTTCGTAGGGGCACTCACGAGAAGACTCGGCGCATCCAGCTACAGCTGTATCGCTCTTTGTTAGCCCAGGTTAGACCAGTTTTCATTATTTAAAGCTACTCATGCCTCAAATTACATGTTTCTCTGTATTATGGAACACAGAAAAGTAGATTTATGTTCACGCTACACTCTCTCGCGTTGGGAGTTTCTCTTCTCCATCCTCTTTCTCTTTTGACCTCAATGCATGCAATATGAATAAATAGTATACAGAGTTTGAAAAAAACAGAAGTAGATTAGAAAGAACTTCCCTCTAGTGCATTAGGATCAGGCTCAAGCTTGGGGTTCGGGGGGGGGGGTCATACTAGGACTTGACCCATGGAAGAATAGCCTCTAGAAGCAGTTTCAACGAATGATTATAAAATAAAAAACAAAAAACGAGCGGCAATATACAGGGTGGGGAATAAATACGTGCGCCGTGAAAAGTGTTATAACTTTCTTTTCTGCCAACGAATATCAAAAAATATGATTATACATAGGAGTGGGACATACTTACTTAGATACTTAAATGGCCCGGCTTAACTGGACGTGCGGGCCCCAACACGAACTTCCATTCGCGTCGTTGTCTCGCGATCGTCATCCAGCTTGTTGGTCGGAGTCGACTGTGACGAAGGCGAGAATCAGCCGTTCTGGAATACAGCATAGTCTTAATACGTTCGACGAACACATCAGACCATCTGGCAGGTGGTCTTCCTCGAGGCCGCGTGCAATCGCGCGGCAGCCATTCCACCGTTCTTCTTGTCCAACGGTCGTCGTCTCTTCTTATTATGTGACCGGCCCATCGATGCTTGACATTCGATGTGTAGTCCGCAGGGTCTCGCAGACGGGACATCTGCCTTAGATCGGAGCTGCGAAGTCCGGCTCGGTGTTGGGATAGCCGGGTGAACTTCAGAAGACACCTTTCCAACGCTCTGTGTGCAACTTGCAGGGACTTCGCCGTGGCTGACGTAACAGGCCACGTCTCAGCCGCGTAGCACAGAGCAGGAAGAACTGTCGAGTCGAACAAATGAGCGCGGAGGTCAGCATCGTGGAGTAGGTCGGTGGCCTCTTTGAGAGACCCGTAGGCTGACCACGCTATGGAGCGTTGCAGGTAAACGTAGGACTTCGTTTCGGCAATGGGAGATTCATCGAGTTCGATGGGCCCCCTACCACACCAGGAGTTCTTCATGAAGTGGAGTGGGACATAACATTCAATAATTATGGAAAGATCTCAAAGTAGCTGCCATGAGCTTTGATGTCCCTTCATTTATCGCATAGGTTGTGCGCGGCAAGTACCCCTTGCCTATGCTGTATTCAAGAATGGCTGATTCTCGCCTTCGTCACAGTCGACTCCGACCAACAAGCTATGTTACTCCATATTTCGGAAGGGGCTCGTCGAAATTCGACAAATTTCTTGTTGTAGACTCCTAGGATATTCCTCCGAAACATATTCGACGGCGAGCTAAAACGGATTTGTGATCGGGCTATTCGAAGGCCATAAACCTTTCGGAGAAGAGCTGATTTCGGTCAAAAGAAGCGCACTTTTGTTTTTGCTCCATGAAGCAAAGCGCAACTCTGTTGAGGGGGCTATTCGGTATTTTTCTGTTTCCCGAGCACTGTGGCTTTCCTGCGAAAATAATAATGATAGAGCTCAGCATGATTTAATGTCTTTTTATCGATAAAATCAAAACAGTCCTGCCTAGAGCACCGATTCTGTTCTAAAACATGAAGGATTCAGGAAGCGCACTTTTTGTGTTAGCTCTTTGATTGTGATTGCACGTGAGGGTTGGGCTAGTGAGACGGTCGCGATTGTGAAAATTTCTAGGCACCTCATCGGTAAAATTTTTAACCTAAAGCAAAAGGACGCCCTTGCTGCGGCGCACCCTGACAAAATTTTTCTGACAATTTTTCCATTTTTTATTCCGATTTTTCTCCTCTTGATAGGTGAGGACTTGTGCCTTCAACATATGATAACTACAAAACCCAAACTCTTCTTCAGTTTTGAATTGAACCAATTTGCAAAAAGGTGGAGCTGCTTGGACATCTCATTCCAGCTAGCATAATCATGTCGGCCCGTCCTCCTTTTAACACATTCACGACGGCGTCCGCCAATATGGGTGGACAGCAAGGGGGGTGTCCACCCATATTGGCGGACAGGAGTGTTTCGTCCAGAACTTTTTTTGGCGACGACTTTTATTAATTGTTCTTTCGGAATCGTAGACTACAAGGTAAAATCAATACTAGGGTTGCGTTTGCACGAAAATGGTCGAGTTTGTTAAAACCAATTAGAAAACAGTTCTCCGCATTGTTGGAACACAATAAACAAAAACTTCTAGGACAGGAGTGAGTATCAGACATGGAATAAAACTTCAATGGAACAGTTAGACAAAGCGAAAAAGTAGAGTGCAATTATATAAGCGACCAAAAATTCAGCAAGAACACTTCTTATCGTTAAACACAATAAACAAACATATTTTCACAATTCGAACAGCGCGTATCGACCCTCCTAACTTTTCTTTGCATCAACTCTCCCCAAGCTATCGCTCAGACTTTTATAACATCCTGCACAGTTTTTTGGACTCTGAATATGTCATGTATAGGTTTCTGAGAGAAAAAAACCAGGCACACTGTGGACACGCGCGCGCGCGTGCCGAAGAGCCAGCCGGCCGTCGCGCCCGTTGCGCGTGAAAACCCCTTCGTCGTGAATGTGTTAATAATCCCATGCCCGACTAGTGTGTTCACCGTCCGCTTCAGTTACCTTCATGGATTGGGTGGAGTATGTGCTCCCAATATTCGCAGCATGTTAGTCTTCTACGCGTTCCTTTGAAGAACTCCGAGCCTTGAAATAATCAGCGGGCCCACCATCGCCAGAATAGAACTGAATTTCACGCGCACGTATTTGTTCACCACCCTGTATTGTAAATGAATAAAAAATTAAACAAAAAATAAACGAAATGAAAAAAGAAAAGTAAAACTCAGGCAATTGCTATGTTCCTCTATCAAACTGGAAAAAAAATCTGAAACCTAAAAAAGTTTTCGATAGTAGAGAGGAAAATCTCAGGCGTGTTTTCGTTTATACGCCTTCAAAAATTTCTGAAAATAGGATCTCACGTGCGACCGAACGTAACTTGCGCACAATAGAGCTGCCTCATCTCTTGAAAATCTAATTACAGAACTAGTAGTCAAAGCTCAAATAAATGATGTGATTTCCAAACAAGGTAACCCAAATGAGCTAGCCTCCGACTGTGGTTCAGATTAGACCAGCGAAATTTTCGCTAAAAGAAACTCCACTTCATAACTAGCAAGTTTACTACGAGTTAAAATCACAAGGCCAATAGACAAACTGAAAGAATCGTCAACGTCAACATCGTATTGCTCGAATGCAAGAGCAATATGGTCTGATTTATTATTACAACCTAGTGTTTGCTTATAAATAAATGTGGAATAAATTCAACTACAGGTTATATTCCGTTCATCCTTGTCTGTGGACGTCATCCTATCACATGGAGTGACGTATTACATGGACTCCCATCCACTCTTGTATTTGCCACTGAAAGCTCCGCAGATCAGTTTGTCGCTTGATTGACGAACATCATCATCAGTGTGGGACATGCGACAGCTGACAAAACATTCAAATACAGGGCTGGATACGTACTCTGTTTCTGGTCGCCTAAGAAGAAGTCTCTCTTGTAGAAGGATCACGATTCAGTTTCGTTCCGAGCACGTGAAATTCTAGTCAAAGGCTTAAACTTCTTTCTCCGCACGCATTATCACTACATACATAGCTCCTCTTTAGAACTAGGCAAATTTTTTCCATGTGATTTCAGTAGGCATAGTGATTGTCCCCAAAACTCTCCTTCCTTTTATATTTCACTGCGATCAATTCAGCGTTTTCGAATATTTTACCCTGTGAAATATTTGAATACAACAGAACGCTTTTATCTGCAACATCTTGGTAACAGAACGAAAACAAAGATACACAGGATCATGGTGATCTTGGGTCACTATGAGCTTTTGGGATTGATGAATCAGCTGGCCCACGTCTTGCAAAAAGAATTTAGTTGCAGTATACTTTAAATTTTAAAACCATTCTCGTGGCCGGTAACGTAGAATGTATTTGGGTCGTAGATGAAATCTCCTACCGACCAATGGGGATTAACGAAATACAGAGCGAAGAGTGATTCAGAATTTTTCGACGATCAAGACTTTTATCGTCTAATCTTTGCTTTTTCAGGCCATCATTCCGTTCCTCTTTATTCATATTCCGTTTTATTTGTGCGTACTGGCTCCATTGGTGCAAGTCAGTACCGGCGAAGTGTCAGACTTCTTGCCATTTCTTTTTATATGGAGCCCAGCCGTCAATCCATTGATCGTGCTTTACTGTGTGCATGACTACAGATCATTCATATTAAGGAAAATTAGGCGGACAAATGGTGACAATGTAGAATCGAACAGCATCTTCCATGTTACAAATAAAAAAGCCACTTCATAACGATTCCATCACAATGTACATAGTTGTGTATTAAATAAAGCGTTTAAGAGTTCTTGTGGCAGATTATGTTGACATTCATTTTTGGCGGTCCTACAAATTCAACTATCTTCCACTATAAATCCAATCCGGGCAAAAGTTTGGGGAAACGGTCAATGTGTAAGAATGGAACATAACATTCCGTAATTGCGGAATGTTATGTTTCATTCTTAGCGGTTGCCTTAAGTTTTCATTTAAACGTTACTTTTTCTCTCCGCAGAGTCGATGGAATTGGTCAACTACTACATATAATATTCCCAATATTGATGAATTCTCATTGCAATTTACAATTCCGCTCACAACTTCTGTCCCAAAACGCGTAGCCCACGCGCTTGGACGGGAATTAGCGTCCAAATCGTTCTCAGTGAACTTTGGGCAAGTCTAAAACTACCATTTGATTCGTCTTCTGATGCTGAGCTCAAATATTTCCTCACATTCGCTCTAGTAGGTGACATAGTTATAGGCGATTTTCTTCTGAGCCCTGCTAGTTGTTTCACGAGCACCAGAACCTTGCCACTGGAGTGTCCTAGGAACATCTTGCCTACATGAGATTGCGAATTGTGGAAATTTCGGGTTCTCTCATCAAATTTGATTTCAGCACGTCATTATCATCACTTTGATACCAAACATGTCCTCAAAAAAACTCCACTGGAACTTTTCACCAGAGACAAACTCTTCCAAAGATCACTTTGTCAGATGGAACAAAGTGTCTTTGCTTTTTTCATTAACTGATAGCTGTCTCATCCTATTCCAAAGCCAATTCGGACAACGTGCAAAGTATTATGGAGATTTTCAGCCTGAATCTGCACTATACGTAACATCCTTACGAAATTTCCACAATTTGTAATCTCCTGTAGGCGAGATGTCCCTAGGGCACTCCAGTGGCAAGGTTCGGGTGCTCGTAAAACAATTAGCAGGGCTCCGAAGAAAACCGCTTATATCTAGGTCACCTATTACAGCTGGAGTGAATGTGAGGAAATATTTGAGCTCAGCATCAGAAGACTAATCAAATGGTATTCTCAAAATTGCCCAAAGTTCACTGAGAACGATTTGGACGCAAAACCCGCCCTAGTGCGTATGAAGTTGTACACATCTTTGCTTCAGACTCCTAAGCTCTTCTTCCATAGTCCTTTCAACGAAAAAGTCCGCCTAGATCCAGATTAGGGCTGTTCGCAGGCCAAAAATCCAAGCCAAACAGGTACCTATGTCGAAGCTGAATCGTTGTATTGACTACATGTTCTGGGACCTGATCTTAGTGGAAGATGAAACTGAATGATTTCACTTCTACGGCCTCACTTCGTTCCTTCACATGAATATTTGGTGAAGAAAGCGTGGACAAACACGTGATATAAAAGTTAGAATTAAGTGTTAAGTTCCACGCACGCATTTTTTTCCGCCACACTCTCTACTCTGTACAGTAGATCCTAAATTCACCTGGGACTGAACGTTCTTCTCGAAGGAAACCGATATCATTGGATATACCGAATAGGACTCGGTGAGACATCAACTACGGTCAAACAAAAGATGGCAACTGCAAAAGAAATTGTTGCAGATCACTAATTTACCGAATAGGACTCGGTCAGACATCAACTACGGTCAAACAAAAGATGGCAACTGCAAAAGAAATTGTTGCAGGTCACTAATTTCCATGAGCGTTTTCGTTGCACCAGCTTGCCGATTTCGAATAAGTGCGACATTTCACTATTAAATTAAATGACAATAGTGATTAAAATAATAATACGAAATACTTAAAAATAATAATACGAAATACTATGTAGGGGAAGAGTGGCTTTAGAAGAAAAGGAGGTCATAAGTCTCGCGATTCGAGGTGCAGAAAATGTCAAATGTCGGGAAAAGTCAATTATACCCTTGAAGGCTTGGTGGATACTTGGTGGAACTAATAGTTCTCAGATGTCGACCGAGGTCATTCACAAGATCATTCTTCATCTGCCTTTTCCAAAATCATTCTTCATCTACTTTCCTTGAAAAAATCCATCTTCCCTCTACACTGCTGCGCAGGAGCTTCGCATTTTAATCTTCACTTCTCGGAATATTTCACACTGATTGTGATATAGGAACGGCGAGCGCTGAACGAGGACGAGGATTCACTCGTTTGCTACAAAACATAAACCGATACGGTTTAGTCCGTAATTTTAGTATGACCTTCTTGAGGTCTGACCTTACTGCAGCCCTTGCTCCGTCGGAATCTACGTCAGCTCTGGCAACGTAAAGGTAAGGTAAAGGTAAAGTTGTAGGCGTTGATCAGTCCACTGAGAACGCGCCGCCGCATTCGTGTTCGATTCAGAATCGAAGAGGCATGGTGAATGCGGGTTTGGGCTACACAATGACTTTCGGGATCCAGCCGCTATAGCAAGTCAGTGTTTTCACCTTCCCACAAAAGTCTGGTACCAAGTTACCGACCCCGGAGAGATGGAAGGGTTGGTTGGCCCGGGCGAGGATCGACCAATCGTGCGGGTATCGGCAGCGCCTCCTGCCATTCCATGAACAAAAGCTTCCTCCGCGTGACGTAAAGGGTTTTTTTGGGGACAGTTGCTGATATTTGCCTGCTCTTCACACAATGTATTCACTAATAGTGTGGTTAAGGCAATATGTATTTAGCCTTTGTAGCACTTTTGTGATCGTCTTGCAGTCGATTTTCGAAATTCAGTGCCTGCAATCATGATAAGAGCAAGAGGTGAATGTCATTTCTATCTACCACCTTCTTCTCTGAGGGAATTTGTGCAAATATGTATAACACCGAAAAACCTGTTCAACATTTCAAAACACAGATAAAAATACCTGTGACACGGCATCATGTCACTCGGTTTTTAATGGTTTGGTTGTGAATTAATAAATAAAACGCGGGAAATTGCGAACGCGAGAACAACTCGTTGGAGGTCGCTTGTCACAGAGAACACAGCAGGACCGTGTGTGCTGTGTTTGCGAGAAGAACACACTTTATAGGAGCAAATATTTACTGCGTTTGCGTAAACGTAAAAAAAGGCAACTGAAATCTCTCAACCAATACTTATATTCCGTAGACTTTGTATCGTAATCTGAGAGACGGTGTTATTGAAGTGAAGGTAGGGATGCATTCGTTCTTCCGGACTGAGAGAGCCTAACACAACGATAATGCAGAGGAACAGAATAAACGTCAACCATGTTCCAAGTAACCACGTCTTTTTCCTTCGCATAATGCAGTCACAGGCTTTTTTCGATTTCTCGTATGTAATCGCCGGCAAACTGTAACGGTAGATTGACAGACGCTCCGTGGACAAATGGCGCCATTTCACCCGACGAATGCGATTCGAAGACTTCAGGTGGTTCTCCATCGTCTTGATAGAGATCACGGTGAACTGAAATCACAAACACATTGAAACGCTGAAGCACCATGGATCGCAATGTATGCGATTTGTTTTACTACCCAGTAAACCAATACGATAATTGAGTTTTTCGACATGGGAACTTCTATTGAAAGAAAAATTCACAATACGTTGCGAAATGTACACTTCTTCAAATAAAAAGCTAAACAAAAACGTAAAAGTGCACGCGTTCTGAGTGCTATGCTCACATGCAGTGAGAAACGCTGATTCAAAGAATGTGATTCTCTGATTGATACTTCTGTACACACAAATGAAAGAAGAAAACTTCTTGTATTGCAATTAACAAAACAATTTTTTTCAAGCAAAAGATATTCAAGCAGAGAGGGAGTGCCTGCAATATTTTTGCTTTTATAGTATTAGGTTGTTAAACGTTGATGCTCTATTCATGCAGCACCTTCATTTCCGTTGGTCGAGGCATCCTTGGAAGGAACACGCAAAGATAAGGAGACATCTTACTAGTTCCCGAATGTCGTATTGTTTGTTTCCCCTATTATTACATCAGGCGATGGCAGCAAAGATCTATTAGGTTGTCGAAAAAGTTTCCCGCCACTCAGTTTGACTGCTCACCAAAATTTTAAAACGGGTTCCCGGATCTCCCCTCCATAACCATTATGTAGGTTGTTCTATGAGCTACATATACCAGTTGTCCTGGTTGAGCAGTATAGGTATTGCAGAGAAAATCGATATTGATTTCAGGTACCTTGAACTGCTTTTTCTTTACGAGCTCATAAAACAACGCATTAAAGGAAACTCAATTAATGGCTTATGAATTATGTTAGCTCCTTCCATTGACTTTCTTAACATAGCAAAAGATTTGTTTCGTAGTCGGAGCAACGGTAGTCGGGGAGGGCAGTTGCTGCGGACTTGGTAGCCCTTCTGGAGCTGGCTTTGGAGGATGGCCGGCGTACTACCGTGAGTTGGTAGGAACTCGAGAGCCATATACCTTCATATGCTGCCCGTCTCCGAGGCTTTAGAAAGACAAGGAAATTGGGCACATAGTTGCGGCATGCTTTAGCTTCCACCATCTATAGATGGTGACGGGTGCATGCACGACCAACCTCGTTTTCCAGAGGGATTTCCATTTGCCCGGGAGTTTGGTTAGTGGCATCAAGGAGCGGGTAGTGTGCACCAATCACATGCCAAATCTCCTGCTACTCACTTGCTGCAAACCAGCGAAATTTTCAAAATCCGCAGCTCCACCCGAAATAGGACATGCTCAGTGTGCAGTTGAACTGCAAATGAGGCTTTTCCTAGAAGCTGCTACCAACAGATGCTACTGCCACCAACCACATCTGATGTATCCACTTCGACGTGACTCGATAAATTCTTTTCATCAAAACTCTGGGAATTCGGTACGATGGGAGTTCAAAATTTACCTCGTAAATAACAAGATGTTGCTAATGAAAATCCTTCATAAATATGTCGGATGTCGAGTGGAACAAAGGAGAGAAACAAATTTGAATAGAATGGTAGAAGTGGCGGGAAACTTTTTCGATGACCTAATAATTATCCAGTATGCAGTTGCCGGTGGGTATGTATAATGGAGAAAAAGCTTTTGTGTTTTCCTCATCCTTTTTCACTTGCAAAATCTCATATTGAAGTGTGGATGTTACTGGCTACAGAGCGATCTGTCGAGGCTATGTTTTCCTACTGATTTCTAGGCTACCGTGAATTCCAGGTTGAAGGGTTTTCGGCGATTCAGAACCCGCCTCAGTGATGTGCGTGTCAAGGAAATTGGAAAGATATAACAGTTCGAGCTACTTTACCTTCAACCTATCTGTGTTTGAACCAATTTGGCGTTCAATTGAATGCATTCCAACCGAGTAGTCCTGTCATTCACCTTGACCTTCAGTTTTCTAACCGTGTTGACTGTTTGGTTGTTGCTTAATAAATAATAGTTTTTAAATTTGCCATGGTTTTTAGCTCAGTTACTAACCTCTGTACCACAACTGGCGCGCCCCTTCAAAAAACTAAACTAAAAACGGCGTAATAAATGTAATAAAGCAATATATTAAAATTTTACGCGTACTTATGCAAACTGTTGAGGTTTACACTTACACTCCTTAAGCAGCGTCCGAAAACATAAATAAAATGTTAGCAGCAAAAAGCATTACAGTTACAGCACCGACGTGATGTTAGTCACGAGTGATGCGAAATAAGATGTGTGAATATACTACAATTAAAGAGTTATTTTAGAAATTCTCAATAGAGGTGAAAAACGGTGAATTTGCGTAGATGCTGAATCAGCGGCATCACCTGGCTTCGTCGAAGCAATGTGATATGAATGAATATACATATTTTCGAGGGAGACACACTTTGAGCGAATTTCTCACTACTGATCGCTTTTGTTCTGTTACTATAATACCGCAGAAAGGTTTCTCAACGCAGAAACAGTCTACAACAAGCAAAATATGTAGACCCTTACGGAGCTACAGTTTTCCACCATCAGTGGTTTTTCAGAAGCATCGAAAATTCCAAAAGTCGAATGAAAATGACTTGGAGCATTCTAGAAGAGGAGATTTAAGGCTGGACTGATTGCTCTTACATACGTATTCTCATAATATTTTCTTGATGTCATACACTTACTTTGTCAGCCTTGTGGTCTTTGATCCACAAGAAATACTGGTTCTCTTGCCGTGGTGAGTTTTCCAGAAATTTCTTGAGAGTGTGGCGATTCTTTTCTCCCAATGATGCGATGAAAACATCTGCTTGGGCACCAACTGGTTGTTCACAAATCTGAAATGAGAAGCTGAAGGGAGAAACACGGACCGCGTGCGATTATCAACGAATCTTGGCATTCAAATGGCTACAGTTGTTTATTTATAGCTGTCCCATCAAAATTGTTACATAACAGCCTTCTTCTTTGAAATTTATATAAGGAAGATGAAGTAGCGTCTTTGCGTGCAGTTTGCTTAGCTTTTCCAACCTTCCAACCTCAGAATAAGGCGACAGCGCCGAAACGTCAGACAATAAAGATAGTACGAAGAACTACGAAAAAATTTCCAATCAGCGATACTACCTGAATATCAGCCTTCTCGAGGAAATGGAAGAAACTAGCCTTTCTAAACACTTACTCTTCACAGGAACAAGCAAACATTTTGAACAAACAAACATTTTTGGTGTATCATACAAAAAATTGGTACGTACCGTAGAGGGTCCTGGATCGTCGCCATATATTGAAAATATTGAAGGCGTAGGAGATGATCGGCCACCTGAATCAACGACTTAGCAAAGCTGTTTTAAGTAGAATTGAAGTAAATCTGCTGTACGGAAATGTTCATGTTTTCTGCTGATCATCGCAATGAGCGATGATGAGTAGAAAGCATTTACTTATCCGAAGTGAAGCATGAGCATGAACGAGGTCATGCTTATTTGCTTTGTATCTGTTCTGATATTACACACTTCGGCAAAAAATAGACAAAAGCCGTGTGGATCTTAGCATTCGAGAGATCGTGGTATGTTGCGCCTAATATCGTTCATTTATTAGGGATATTTGCTCAGCCCAATGGCTATTGTTAGCTAGCCAAAATTTTAGGTGGAGTAATTAGGACATAATCACAATATTCAAAGATTCAGGAAGTGAATATCAGGGTGATCATACGGCAAACAACCGTGCAAGGATGACTGGCTACCGTGGTCAAACCTCTATAGACGACATCGGTGCTCTTCAACTTATGTTTCTAAAACGGAAATTAAATTCGTGATCGCCCTCATCACCACCCCCAACCACAACCCTAACTTCTGTGCTGAATAGCAGAAAATGGGGAAACGGATGTGAGGACCATTCACGTTGCTGTGCAAAGCTTCATTGGGTGAATTACCAAACACCCAAAACAAAACATCACAGGTACATTCAGAAGCGCAAACAAAATTGCATACTTCTTCTTGCAGTATGCTGTAAGTTTTGTTGCTACCCACATTTTTATCAAAGACATCCGACAACTCTCAGTTAACAGCGTAGGATGCTTACATATTTCCCTGGGCTTAGAACATCTGCGTCCAGGGCATAGAAGTAGGGATAACACTATGTAGACGAGATACATATTGGGAATGATGATTCCTCCTCCAACTACTCCGAAATTTCTGCCGCCTGCCAATTGGAATTGGACAGCCCAGTTAAAAACAAATGTTAGTCATGAATCATTACAATAAGCGTGAGTGGCGAAGAGTCTTTAGGATCGTTTAGAGAACGCGCGTAGAAAAGAAACTACTTCTTGGATGTGAAGACTTGCAAAGTATCCAAATCGACCATTGGAATTGACCCAATGAGGAGTGTGAAGTAACAAGCAAATTCCCAGCAACTTGGATGAAAAGCCTCCCGTGAGCACCCTCGTCCAAAACGTAGTTTCTTTTGTACTTTTTTCACTTTTCTTTCCTCGTTCTCCTCGCAGTTGTAATATACGATGCAGAAAGAACGATGCAATCTACTTTTAAAGTAGAAGAAGTTCTACCTTCTCCGCTTGCTCCTTCCTTGCTGAGGGCTGCGTATCCATACGTGATGTGAGGTTTGTCATCACCCTTCCGATCACTAAATAGACAACCGGATAGCACGTCTTAATAATTTCTTGCCACTGTAGTTTAAGTCGAAAAAAGTTTTGAAGACATGGAACTGTCATCTTTCACCGAACCTTGTTCTGGTCATTATGGAAGAACGTCCAATAGAAGACTTCGGTCCATTAGAATAAAAAGAATAAATAACATAAGTATGAGAAATGCATGGACCGCAAACTACAGTATTCGCTGCGCGGCACTTCATGAAGTGTCGCCATCAGTAACTGTTCTTAAGGCAATGCTTGGATCATGGATTTTCCAAATGTATTGTGTACCAGAATAGACGCCTGAGTTTCCTCTTTTCAAGTATAATATTCAAATAAAAAACTCTTATTTGTAGATCATTTAAGGGTAGACACTGGCTGTAATCGGAAATGACGATGTAACTAGGTCGAGCTTGAATGGTTGTTATCATAGCGATTCAAAGAACACACCTTCATGAAGATTAAAGCATTTCTTTATCAATCAAAGTAACTTCTGCGAGACTGATGGGAAAACGGCTTCTGAACGGTGAAAACGGTTTCTTTTGTTCACCGGCGCTTTGGCAGATGAGGACAAGTTTGAGAGTTTTACGGTAAACCACCGACGATTCTCAATTTTTTCAAGAACGGACATGGATTCTTTCCTATGTGAGAACAGCGAAAGAAAAAAGCCTTTTTTAACGTTGTCGGTGATATAAGAACTTGAGAAGGTCGTTGATCAATGTTGTTTACAATTAAAAAAAAACATATCTGAGAAATTCTCAATTTTTTGTGACAGGCTCCTCGCCCTACTCAACATGCATCACTTGGCGCTATAGGGATGTTCTTGGATTTATAGCAGCTCAATTCAAATATTGTTTGAGATGTTTGCTTTGAAAGTGGGGTGGCACGACGTTCTGAGTGGATTTCCCGAAAATCGGAAGGAAACCACTGAGCAATTTCAGTAGTACGATTTCAGTTCCACGGCTCTTCAGAAATCTAAACACTTGTTCATCGGCTCATGGGAGCGTTTCAAAGTCGGAGCGAAAAGTAGCACTTCGGGACGTAGTTAACAACCTGTGGAATAGTAACGAAGTCGAACGAAGAAAGCAGGTGACGTAAGAAAAGGATCACGGTTGCGTCTGGTCTATATTTAACTCGCAGGATTTCTAATATCAAACTCTGTGATTAAGGTATGGTAAAGGATGTAAAAACTTTTAGCCTTCGAAGTGAGTGTATTCTTTTGCGACTGCTGTTGCTGCAACAAATTTGAAGAGAAGGATGTTCTATTCTTTGTTGTCAAACAATGAAAGTGCAAGTGCTATCTTCACATATGTAACTGCGAATACAAAATGTGAAAATATGGGCACCTATGAGAACGAGAGTAGACACCTTACGAAGACAGTCCCCCACTCTGGGCAACAAATAGACAGGAACACAGGAAGTTTTTCAAGAAATTGTCAATTCGTCGAAAATTTCCTACAGGAATGAAACACTATATCAGTATCTCCATGCCTTAAGTTTCCGAAAAGAAAAGAGGAAGCTGTGAAAACGAATTCCATGAATCTTGGCATATATTCCCCAAGATTGGGCACCTAATGGGGATGATTCGACGAAACGTTACCCGTAATAAACTTGTACGATTTCGGCTTATTGGCTTCAATATATGTACAATGAAGGTAAAGGTAAAGGTGCCGTCATTGGTACTACTGTACCACGCGCGCCCATTCAATATACAGTATACTATTATATGAAAAAGTACCTACCGAAAGCTCTCGTACGGCCGAATTGTCACCCTTCGTTCTGAGCTCTGTCGTGGCACACTGAAGCGCTTCGTCCAGTTCCGCTTCGGAGGCTCGAGCTCTGCAGGCGGTAATTCACCCGCATAAGGCGAAAGTGTGACGGTCATCGGAACAACCGCAAACTCTGAAAAGTCGTTCCGGAGAGACTCGACATACAGATCTCAAGGTTGTCTATCGAAAAGTCGAGTCGGCAAGAATGCGACAAAACAAGGTACGGAAGTCCTGAGACCCGATTTGTTCTGAATAACGCAGCATGAGATTTTCAGAAGCTGCAGGAGATGAATATGAACGCTCAGGCACGAGTCGTTCGTGAGTTAGCAAAATAGAGAAGTTCCAACGATGAAGGATTGGACAGATGCTGGTAAAAATAACAATGTATTGGGCTGGTTATCGTGGAAGTTCGAGGAGTGTTTTGCAGACAGCATTTCTAGCTGGTAGTAACTGCTTGATTTGTTTCGCTGATTCGCTTAGTTTTTTCGTTGTTTGACATATACCTCTTCAAACCATCTTTGAGTCCTATTACTTTCGTTCAATAGAATCCTTTTCAGTTTGAAATGAAAACACATAAAAGCTGCATGAGTTTAAATCTTCTTCAGTTTCTGCTTTACTTCTGCACAATCACTGCGAAGTGTTCCGAAGTGTTTTATTGTTCTTATATTCACTAAATGAGTGCTAAGACAACCGTCCTAAAGGAAAGGGATAAAAGGATTGATCAGACCCATGAGGACATGCTGCCGCATTCAGAGCAATAGGCTTTCGGATCACAAAATCAGAGAAAACAGACGTGAACATAGGAACCTAACTCGCTCCCGAAAAATAAACAGTAAGCAATGAAGCTGAAATAAACCGGAGAATAAACCTGAGAATGATTGGCATGAGAAACATGAGAACTGTGGGAAAGTAAAGAGCTACAGACTTACTTACTTTGATACTTTGATGGTCCTTTCTTCAGCTGGAGATCTTCTCAGCGGGGACCACAACTCTTCCAGACCGCTCGATCTCTGGCAACTTGCATCCAGTGAGGGAGACTCCGTTTTCTGAAAGACTTTGCAAATGAGTCTGCCCATCTTGTTGGCGGTCGTCCCAGTGGTCTCTTATGGTCTCTTGGGAGCCATTCTGTGACACGGAGGCTCCATCTATCGTCCTTCCGTCGAAGCAGGTGTACAGCCCAGCGATATTTTGACTTCTTCATGTACTGCAGTGGATCTGCTAGCTGCGATTTCTCCCTTAGCTCTGAGCTTCGTATGCCTTGTTTCCATTGTCGGCGAAGGTTCGTCTTCATGAAGCATCTCTCCAGAGCGCGATGCGTGGTTTGCATGGCTTTGGCGACGGCTTTGTTATCAGGCCAGGTTTCGGTCGCGTAGCACATCGCTGGCAGTACAGAGGCGTTGAATATCGAGGCCCTAAGGCCGGCATCTTTGACCTGATCGGTGACTTCTCGGATCGAACTGAAGGCTGCCCATGCTGCGCGTCTCCTGCGGGCAATTTCAGGAGCCAGGTCGTTCTCCATGTTCAGCTCTCGTCCCAGATAGACGTAGGAGTCGACTCGTTGCAGAGCGACTCCGTTTAACTTCACGAGTCCCGTGTCACACCAATGGTTGACCATAAATTGCGTTTTGGACATGTTCATGTCCAATCCAATCTTCCTACCTGCCATATTGAGCTCGCTCAGCATTTCTTCGGCTTCTGCTGTGCTGTTAGAGATGAGAACTATATCGTCAGCGAAGCGAAGATTGCTGATCCGTTTACCATCTACAGGGTAGCCTTTGGCGTCCCAATCCAAGTTCTTCATGACATCCTGAAGTGCCGCTGTGAATAGTTTCGGGGATATCGTGTCTCCCTGCCGTACTCCTTTCTCGATGGGAATTGTAAGCTTCCGATCGAACAACTGGATAGTAGTTGACGTATTCGAGAAGCATTCGTCAAGAAGTTGGACGTAGGGCGATGGTACACCAGCATACACAAGAGCGTTCAGAACGGCGTTGATTTCCACCGAGTCAAACGCTTTCCGATAGTCCACGAAGACAAGGACAAGTGGAATGTGGTATTCGCGGCTCCTTTCGATGAGCTGTGCGACAGTCTGAATTTGGTCCATGCAGGAGAAATTCTTGCGGAACCCTGCTTGCTCTACGGGCTGATTATCGTCCAAGATCCGCTCCATCCGATTAAGCAGTATCCTGGTGAAGATCTTGTAGACAACCGAGAGAAGGCTGATGGGTCGGTAGTTGCCGATGTCTTCCCGCTGGCCTTTTTTGAAGATTAAAACTGTCCTCGATTCCTTCCATACGTTCGGAATCCTACCTAGACGGAGGTAGTGATTGAAGTGCTTGGTGAGGAGTGAGCAAAGGGCACTACCACCGGCCCGAAGTAGATCGGCAGAGATACCGTCTGGTCCAGGGGCAGTACCTGACTTCATCCTTCGGATGGCGTAAGCGACTTCTGACTCCAGAATGGGAGGCGCTTCTTCAGCCGGAGGCATCACGCATTTTGCGACAAGGATGGAGGAGCGAAACAAATCCGTGTAGAAGTCTTGAACGACGGCTTCAATCGCTCTTCGAGACGTTTGCGTTACTCCGTCCTTATCCATTAGCGCTGACATTACGGCCTTCTGATCGCAGAGATCTCGTTTGCAGCGCTTTATGCTTGAGCCTTTCTGAGCAGCTTCTAACAGTTTCAGTCTTCTGTAGGCTTGTATGGATTCCTTCACTGCAAGTCGACATGCCTTGGAGATGGTAACTCTTTCTAGATGGGAGGCGTTAGGATCCAGCTTGACAGCTCTTCTTTGCTCCAGAAGTTCCATCGCACGCGTGTCAAGTCTTGAAGCGAGCGACGACGTGGTTCGACATGAGCTGCTAGCACACCTCAACAGTCCGCTGACGAGGAGATCGTAGTCTTCTGATGGATCTTCGAGACATTTCCAATCATAGGACTCTATGGCATGTTCCAACTCCTGCGAACTGAATGACGGGATCCTCAACGGTGCCGGTTTATGCGTGTCACGTTTGAAGATCTTCTTTTTGAGAGTCAGCTTCGCACGGACAAGACGGTGATCCGAACCGGTGTCAAACGAAGGAAGAACGGAGACGTCGAACAGACTCCATCGTCTGCTAACGAGGACATGGTCGATCTCCGAACGCACTTCTCCATTTGGGCTCTCCCAGGTCCATCGTCGGTTTGAAGGCTTCTCAAACATGGAATTTCCATGAAAGAGGCGGCATGCGGATAGGAAGTCTATCAGACGCATTCCGTTGTCGCCTTGAGGAAGATCCATGCGGTCCAAGCCTCCATTCGTCGCAGTCGTTGGTACCGACGGTGGCGTTGAAGTCACCAACAACAACTTTGTAGTAGCTCTTTTCGTCGTTGACAGTCCTTTCGAGTAGTTCGTAGAATTCTTCTTTCTCTTCGTCTGTTGCCGCAGATGTTGGAGCATATCCATTTATGATGGAGATGTTTCCTTGGTCTTTGACTTCCAAACGAAGAACGGCTATTCGTGGACTGATGATCTTATAAGAGTCTACTAGGTGGTGTACTGTCGAATTGACGAGGAATCCAACTCCGCCAATGTTTCTTCTGTCCACCTTCGCTCCGATGATGAGAAGCTCGTTGTGGTCAGTCTTTCTTATGGTTTCCGTTTTGCCTTTCGTTTCCTGCAAAGCAATGATGTCGTATTTGATGTTGCGGCTTCTGTGTAACAGGGTCCGGAGATCCTGCTCAGAAGCGATCGTACGACAGTTGTAGGTGCAGACGAATAGGCAGTTTCCGTGTCGTGGTGGGTGGGGGTTTCCGGTAGTCCGAATCCAATGACGTCCAGATAGTTTAACTCCGAGATTAGATGGCCCCTCGCCGGAAGTGGATTCTTCTGACGTCGTAGAAGAGCATCTCCGGCGCGCGGAGGACTGGGGCACAGGATTGGTTGTTTGTGCCGATAGGGTGGTCTGATTACTCACATGTTCCTAGCCAGGGATACACGGAGCCGCCCATACACGACAGAGTATCGCGTACTACGTGACCGTTTGTGCCGTTGGCCATCACTAAAAGTGACGTTTCACCCCTTCACCGCTGTGAGGTGGCACATGAAGAGGGAGCTACAGACACTACTTTAAAAACTTTTCAAAGGAACATGTAAGCTTTAATTTGTATTTAACTATTACCATTGAAATAATTATCCAGTTATTTCCTAAACGTACGAAGACAACGTGAAGCATGGTGGCTCCTGGTGAATTTACCAAATTCCGTCCTCCACGATTCACGACTAAGAACCTATTTACGTTTTGGGCCTAAAGATATAGATATAGATACGATAAAGCGACGGGTTAGGCGTACTTTTTAGCATATTACAGCAAGCTGGTCATTCCCTATCGAAATATGACCTTAGATTGCACGAAAACTTAATGGTTAGAGGTACACCTCCGTACGAAGACTGCATATGAATATCGTTGTAAAAGTTTTCCAAAAATTCGAAGGAATGGGTATCGACCGAAGTCGTTTTTAAACGTAGTTATCACCTAATCAACTGGATTAGGATCCCTTTTGGATTGAGCAATTTGTTCTCAGAAATGCAAGGCGACACACCTTTTTGACCGCCACTGTATCTCAATTACTGTAAGATTGTTAGTAATAGTGGAAAGTCTAAGAGAAAAATAAAAGAGAAGCAAGAAAAAGCAGAAATTTTTAGCAAAAAGTTTACAACCTATTGCAGCGATTGAAGCTTTCCTGGTTAAGGTTTACCAAGTGAAGGGAAGCTCGGATAATGGCGTAACTGCATCTCTGAAGTAATCATGTTCGGTAAAAATGCTATTAATCTGCCGCAAAACAATATCTTTGAGATTAAAACTGGCGCTGAAGAACTGCTCATAAGATGAAAATTTGAGAACATACCGTTCCCATTCAGCACTGATGCAGTTACGATAATTCTTGTCAGATTATTGGAATATCCGTAAAAGCCGTCCTGCTTCTTAAAGAGAATTCGAAGGGCATCGTCGAATGGTGTACCTCGGAAGCTTTTCTTCAACCTCGAAGAGTTACACATCACACATGAGGAAACAGCGAGATTCTTAGATGAAACAAACCCTAACTTCCTATTAGGAGTAGGCTTATAATAGACACCACTTTGAAAAGTGGAAGTCTAGAAGGGTAGTAGACTACTAATTCATCCACTTTGTCACGCTGAATCTGCCGCTAGAATATGCCAATTCTATTCTGAACAAGCTCCTAGTTTTGCTTAGACTGAAAGGTTGCAGAGGTTTAAAGATAGGCGAAGCGCCATCAAACTGGATCGAAATCCCAGTGGAGTGCAACAACCTAAACGATGCCCTTTTTCCTAACGTATACCCCACTTTAGTGTTACTCCCTATGTTCAGTTTTTTTGCTGGCTTTAGATTCTGTTCCGCAGTATGTATTATGTTCTCTAGCCGTTCTTTTCATTGCTTTTAGTTTCCTTCTCGTAATATCCCGTAGCATGGGTCTCCCTCTTTGAACCTTCCATTTCATGACGAATCCCAGCCGGCTGGTGCCGAAGCAATGCGGTGCGAATCCCGGTTTACTATAGGAGATGAATCGCGGACCAACTCCACCTTACACTTGCCGAGGCACGGACGGAATCAGTGTTGAGCAAGCTGACCCTACTACGCCAAACGGTGAAACCTCTTCGAGGGACAACGGCAATCCATTCTACCTAAAAACTCGTATCGGCAGAAATGGAAGTATATGAGAGGCGGATGAGGGTTACCACTAACAAATAAGTCCTTAGCCTAGGTCAGGAAGCTATCCGCACGCTCATCCCATATATCGTATACAACAAGAACAGAGGGTATCATTCCCCTGACCCCAGAGGAGCCCCCTATGCTGCTGTTCGATCCCGCCGGTGGGAAGATCGGTTTGCAGCTGAAGCTGACGAAGGCGATGGTCGTGAGGGATAGACTGGTCTCTGATGCCCAATTTTCCCTCAACGTAGCGAATATCTCTGAATGCTCCAGTTATGTGTAATTGGGCTGGGAAGTCAACATGGCCAACGACTTGAGTCAAGAGCTGGACAGAAGGAGACGAGCGGCTTAGACTTCTTTCAAGAGCGTTGAAGTAGTGAGGAAAACGAAGAGCACCGGACTCCGTCATCTCTTCGACTTCAGAGTAGAGAGAAGGATGCTCAGAGGGGTTCGACTCGTCCAAGCGTGGGATGGTATGCTACGTCAACAGATGAAGATCGAAGACGCCGTCGCATGGGTCAGGTTGTCGAAGGTCAGGTGGGATGGACACGTAATGCGATTTCGGGACGACCGTTGGACGAGGGCCACCAGTTAGTTGACTTCTGGGGGCAACGGAAGAACACTTTGTTGCCCACTTACACGATGGTCGGGGTACCTCATCAAATCTCTTTAGTGTTCCAGAGGCGATAAGGAGGAGGGCCCACTGGGCTACCACGGCACGCCACAGACAATCTTGGGGCGAAGTCCTCGATCTTGACCCACCCAGTCACCCCTGTTTATCATCACCTCGTCTCATCACACCTCGTTCAGAACTTTGAACTAAACGCCCTCTCGAAATTGGTTGGTGTGTGCTTGCTCGCGTGTTTTGACTTCTTGTTTTTTTGGTCCATCAACTCGCAGTTGGCAAAAACAAGCTGTACTGTAGCAATCTTTGTTTGATGTTTTACGAGACCATGTTGGTTTTACTGAGAATATTTGGAACAATGCAACTGATATGTCTTGCTTCAACTAATCTGGTCCCCATTGGAATTTTTTTTGAAAAATTTTTGAATCCACTGTGGTTCAACCTCAGGAAATGACAAAACTGGTATGTCATTTTCAAGTTTTAGTTGACGAAAGGTGTGTTTCCGTCCACCTAAACAAAATGTGTACGGCATAACAACTGTAGGAGCAGTTTATAGTTTATAGTATCAGGAACCACTACTTCAGTTTTTAGCTAGCAATAGCTCTTTACTGCACACGCATCGACAACAGTCGTGAAGCTAAAGCTCTTTTTTCTAGTAGAACTGTCTCAAAAGTCATTTATCCTTAAAGTATGTCCTTAAAGTGAAAACATCATTTACGAGCTAAATGAATCGCACAGTGTCAGTAGAGACTCAGGCTGTATGTAGCAGAACCGTTGGAGAAGTTCATATCAGAGGTTAGCAGATCGGGTCATGAAATTCCGACTGTGCCAGCGATTTTCAAACAGGTAAGGGTTTTCATAAGACAACAAGGACACTCAGAATGTAATAGGCACCGTTCGTCCCTCCTCAAGAGGAAGGAAGTAAAAACAGAATGAAAACACAACGTTTACTTCAGGTCTCATTACAGATCTTTTCAGCCAATTTTCCTCCGTCGAGCGAATCGAATGAATCGCAGGCAATCAACTGCCCATTTTCCCCCGAAAAAAATCCACATCATTTCCGAATGCAGACATTCCTCCTGCGAAATGCACACACCACACAAACGAGCCCTTTGCAAACGTACGTCAGGAAGAGTTCAGAGCAAAGTACGATCAGTTAGCCCACAATGCATATGTATCGTAACTGCACCGTTGAGTCGAATATAGCGGCTGTGGGATAGGGACGTGTATTAAGTAACAACCACAATTACGGTAGTAATAATGTTAGCGAACGAAGTGAAGATTCATTGAGAAACTCGCAGTTGCCCAGAGGAGACCACCGCATGAAAGAAATTCCAATCTGACTTATTTGGTACTTTTGTGAATTATTTTACAATAAGTTTCATTCAATGCCACTACTGATTGTTACAGCTATGAACCTAGAGAAAGAAGATAACAGTGTTTTGAGAACTTTCGAAAAAAAACCGTCGTCTTTCAATTAGATTTCCATTAGGGTGAAACAAAACTTCGTGTGCATTAAAGTAGCCAAAAAATGACATTCAAAGTTACCAAAAATTCCACATATACTGCTTGAGATGGAAAATAATTCTCTTTCCAACGCTGCAAAATCTTTCTAAGCAAAAACATTCTTACAAACCTAAAATGTGTGAGACGAAACTGTTGGATTGTTAGATGTTGACGGATGATCTGTATTCTTTCTCGCGCAGCTCAAGGGCTTCTACGCGGTGCTATACACATGAAAATTTCGTATTCCAACGATTAGACCATCGAGAGCGATATAATGAATGACATGAAATTGTTCGTAGAGAAACACGTCTCCTACAACGTCGCTTAAATGGATTACGCGCATGGTTGCTTGCAAACTTTCTCACAAACTGATTATTTCGCCACTTTATTCTATTGCAGTGTCCAGTCTGTAGAACAATGCAGACGTGCAAATGACAGCGAATGCATTCAGTGGCGTCTCCAAATACACCCGACAATAAAGTTGGAAAAGGACGGAGACTGCTGTGTTAGTATGACCAAAATAAGAATGCTACGCGTGAGACAATTGATCAGTGTGGCAGATGGTGTAAGGATGAAGAGGGTTGTTCAAATGAATATGCTAGTCTTGTTTTCGTTGACAGGTGGAACCTTAGTTGTCGCTACCCGTCCAAAAAACAACGGACGAGTCGATTGGCTGCACGCCTGTGCGTCATTCTCGTAACTTTGTTCCAGCAGCTATGTGTGATCCATTAGCTAGCAATCATAAGTTTCACGATGCTCCGCCGTCGCTGTTCTAGACCATTGAGAAAACGTTGGTAGCAGCGCTCTTTTTATTTTTATCAGCAATTTGTCCCTCGAAAAAAGTACAATATTGATCGTGAGTTATTGATATCATAACTACGGACTTTGCGGCCGAACAAATCCCAATTTCTTGAATCAAATCACTCAAAACTACTCTTTATGTTATTCTTACATATAACACATAGTTTTCTTCAGTAACGAAGTCGAGATTGAAAGATGAGAGAACTTGGAGATTGTTAAAAGTACACCCACTACAGATCTCGCGTTGACAGTCCTTAGA
The DNA here is from genome assembly GCA_030553155.1 of Nippostrongylus brasiliensis. Classification (NCBI taxonomy): domain Eukaryota; kingdom Metazoa; phylum Nematoda; class Chromadorea; order Rhabditida; family Heligmosomidae; genus Nippostrongylus; species Nippostrongylus brasiliensis. The sequence goes on along the minus strand of CP130735.1, from coordinate 29,864,221 downwards.
CTGCTGCATTGTTTTCCACATTGTAGATCCTTTGAGCAGAAATAAGTGCGAAAATATTCACACAATAAATCTCGCTTCCCCTCTTCTTCACTCCCCTCATGGCTGCCAGACAGTGTTCCTATTTCTTCTTATGCATAAAGCTCTGTGTTTTGGGTTTCGCTTAGCTTGCGCATTCAATACTCCCGGAATATGTGCAGTATTTTGGAGCTTTTTTCTTGAAATGGGTGCTCAGAATTCTCAGGACATTTGGACATCTTCTAAGGGTTAAACAGTACATTGATTATGTTATTTTGATTGGAGCAGTGAGTTTCTCAATTAAAGGAATTATGTTCCAAAAGAAGCGGCAGGAACGGCAGACTGTTGCCGACAAGGTTTGCTGTACGGGTGCCGATGGTTCTTTGTACAGCCCTCTCCTTTTTCCACGCAGTTTTTACTTTAAATGGAGGCTATGCCTCTCGTTTTTCATTTCACTCGTGGGCGCCAATATTCATAGCAGTATAGGCTGTTTTCTACATAAGATGGAAATTGGGTATTCACTGGAAAGGTGTTGCTGTTTACGACGGTCAGCTCGAATATCAAAAGCGTTGAATGCTTTATGGGAGATCTCTGAGAGCTCACGCCACACTCTAATTTCTCCCCTTCATCGGAGGAACTGCATGGGGATAGTGGCGATTGATTTGCTCAAAGAGAGATTCAGGTGAGTGTCGTTGTGAAAAAGGCGGTGATGACATGGAAATTTATAGTTCACACTGGTTCTTGGGTGTAAAAAAAACACCTGTACTCTTTCAAAGGAGGGAAATGGAAATGTTGGACAAGCTCATGGGTAGCGTAACGAGTACAAATGGCTGTTCTTCGCGACTGAAGCTTCGGTTGGAATTCGAGGTGGTTTGCAGAGAGAGCATATTTCATCGATGGCTTTGTGATTGGTACTGGCGAACGGTTTCAAAGCTTCTTGTCTTTTACGTTCTTGTAGACTTTTGTTAACAACATTGAGTATTAAAAGGTTCATCTACTGCATGAAGAAGAACGTCGAAATAGCTTGTTCCGGGAGGAAAATGAAAATATACGGCTTGTACCGCCAGTCAGCTTGTTTTTGGGCACCAGAAAACGAGGCGCACATGGTGAAGTGGTAAGAAGTACCACTTTCCACTGCATTGTTGAGCGATCGATTCTCGCCAGTGCCCATCAAGCACAGTGCTATTCACGGGTGTCGGACTTGCCTGGCAAGGTGAATAACGCTTACTTGAACTGACAAGTCTTTCAATAAACAGAGTGCGCTTCAATTCACATTTCTACCTTACACCTATTCGAGCCGCAATTAATGTCTGACATAAGCATATTCCAGGGCAGCATTCTCCCAAGCTGGAGATGCAAAAAAGTGTCTCTCGTAACTTTTAAGCCTTCCGAGCTTCTCCAAATGTGCGGCAAAGGACGAGTGTGAACCGTAAAGTTCTTCCATTGTAAGGCGAACGGTTGGATCAGACTCCGCCAGAGACTTAAGGTGATCCTCTTCAAGTTCAGGATTCTCACCTCGCAATATGAAGGCTTGAGTCTCAGTAAAAGAAAATTTTGAATTCAGAGTTGAGCACTGCGAAGTGGAAATTCATCTGGTACCCACGCACTCGCCACCCTTTGATGGGCGTTCACCATTTTCCGTGCGAGTTTGAAGCCAACTCGTGAAGCAAAGTGATCCTCAGATAGCATGATGGACATTCCATCTGAAATTTGTGGAATGTGAGCATTGGGACAAAAGGGCGTCTAACTCTAAGAGGCCGCAACATGAGCTTTAAGCAATAGCTTTGAGCAATATTTATGAGTGACACCATCGCGTTCCTTAACGAGTGGGTGCAGTAAGGACAAAAAGCGTCTCGGCACATGAAATATGATATTAATGTGAACAACAACTCATAGTTCCGCATATCATAGAAACCTACTGCGACACGGCAAATAAGGAAATCAGGCTACTTTGCGATCCTATGAGGCGCCCTTCGTTGTCGAGAACGAGAAACAATCATGGAACTCTAAGAAACGTGGTCCATCATTTGAACACCTGCTTCTCTTCCGTAAAGTCGTGCGAAGGTAAGAGAAATGAAGATGCTGGTTCCTCCCTATGGATGGGCTCCAAAAAGCAGAGGAATCTTCACGGAATATAGGGCCTGGTTTTTGGACAGCAACAGCTAAGGATGCACGTTTCTTCAAAAACATTTTAGCGGGCAAGAAGTGAGGCAGACACATACGCGAGCATTTAATTAGGGCTGAATTTATCGGCCGCGACTAGATTTCGAAGTTTGAAATCTGATCACGCCTTTGAAATTTGAATGGCAACACGTTCCAATGATTTGTAATGGCACGTGACAAGCGCTGTACATAGTTTAAATGAAGTCACTCTACATGAAGAAAATCTGTCTTCGATTGATCCATTGGACTACAAAACATATAAATTGATAAGTGTGCAAAGGTCATAGTGACTGAATGAATAGAAATGGTCAGTGATACACAGAAGATGCTGTTAAATATATGCTTCAAACATAATATTTGTGGGTATTGAGCAAAAACGCAGAGCTCTCTCGTGAAACATCCTTGATGAGATGGTGAATTTCATCAATTCCTACGAGTCCAAACACCAACAGAATGGGATGCTTTGGAAGAGGCTGCGCTGTGCATGACGGCTGGGCCAACTGAGCTTTCTGGTGTCATTACGCTAATTTGTTGTTCACCTACTGCGAGTAATCCAATCAGAAAGGTAACAACACAAGTTACAAATCGTGAGGTACATCTGTGATACTGAGAGACTGAATATATGAGATGAGAAAATGTGCAAATTTAAACGAGAACGAAAAGCGAAGGAGGAACTGAGGCGCGATAAGCTGGTATTATCGATCTCAACATTTAAATCAAGCTGAACATCTGAATTACTCTGGTTTGGATGAAACTACAAGCGGGAAGTCTGGGTCTGGGCATACACGTTGTTCAAATGTTCTTTCCAGCTACATAGCTATGGCAGTCTCCAGTTTAGCGGTCCTAGACGCCTCCCTTGATTGAAAGTCTTTTCTCTAACCGTTAGACCGCACAACAAGACGAAACATAAGAAGCATAAGAAAAAGAAGAAAATGGCACCAATAGTACGACGTCTGCATCGAAAACTATGTAACAGCCAGTCACTCCAAAGGATACCATCAAAGAACAAGTCACACAAGCACAAGAAACATAAATGGAAATCTTTTCTCTAATTTATGCCACTTTTTCTACTTTGTTCATTTGCCCTATCCCAACCGAAGATTTTGAAATTGTATCATCATTCCGCATTGGGATCTCGAATCGGTAGCGCAGGGATGGTGCAACACTATTCTAAAGATCAACACATCGAGAAAGAATTTCCTTTGGAGGAAGACAAGATGAGCGACTGCTGTCAGAAGGTATCCTGCTGGCTGCCCACTCCCCGGTGATTGGATTTTGGACACTAAGAGAACATGCAATCTATACCTCGGAGCCTGCCGTTATAACAAGTAACAACTTCTCGCACTTTCAAGGATAAGAAGAAATTACTTGAAAAGCTTCTACACGGAGCACACTTTGAGCTCAAACTAGCTACCAGAAACTAAACTAGTCTTAGAATAGAAATCGTCGGTGAAGCAAGGGATCTCGAAAGGCAGCCAATTCGTCTTCATAGCGCCAAAACAGCAGAGAGGCGGTTTGTTGGGCCAACAAATGTTGTCATTTTGACATTATGAACGATGCATCCGGAGATGCTATCCGGGAAAGTGAAAAACTAGACAACAAACTAGAATTTCCACAATAAATAACTGCGAGACTTCCGGATGAAGTTCTAAACGAGATCGAAGCAGAAGCGATTCGACTTGTTAACAGATGCGAGGATAGTTAATGGGAAACTGCTGAGGAAAAGAAGATCAGATGTCATAGGTCAATAATAACTGACCTATGACTACCTGGCCAATCGGGTGCTCCCACGCCCCGTGTGGCCCTATATAAGGCCACTCCGTTGTATCACATATTCTCGTGTGTTCGTTAATAAAGGTCTCCAACAGAAACGAAATTGGCTTCATTTCAGTTTTTGATAAGAAGAAGAGTGTAATTAAGTTAGTCGATTTGAACGAAACGGACGGGAAATTGTAAAAATGCTAGAGGCCATCGATTGGGCTCGATTTTTATTGAGGCAAAGCTACGCGAACGATGTTTGAAAGTAGAACTCATTTTTTATTTAATCATTTATTTATTTATTAAGGACGCGAGACGGAACCACATGTGAAAATATACGGACGTGTTTTATGCTGGATCAAATATTTATTATGTTCTGACGTTTCTATTATACCTTATCGGCGTCTTCAGAGACCTAAAAAGTGATTCGGGTAGACCCGTGAAGACGGCAAAAACGTCGTAACGGCAGGTCATAATACATATAAAATCCATATGATAACATCGCCCGTCATATCAGCAAAAAAGAAGTGTAACATCATGCCGAGGTTTCGAGAAGGGAGAACTTGGAGAATTCGAACATGTAATTTGCATTGAAAACAATCTCAAAGCAATCACGAACAAATTAAAAGAGCACTTACCATCTTGTTGCTGAGAAAGCCCTTAGCAACTTCGCTTGAAAGTTACGGAACTTTCGACTTCGAGTGCTTGTTGGGACGGGTAGAAACAACCAAACCGTCTTCATTAACGTCAATTGCGCTGGCAGTTCAACAGGAACCTCTTCAAGCCGAAGTATTCAAACAATGGCGACGTAGCTCTCCAACGATGAAAGCCGTTCGCAACATCAGTACTGGTTTCGGACACTTCATCCTTCAACACCGTCGGCTCTGGTTATCTCGCTTAACGGAAACACCGGCTTCGAAGACAATCCTTGATCGGGACGGTCTTCAATGGTAGAAGATTTCACCGTTCTTGAAGTCGTCAAAGCGGATCCAGAAACAATCACCAGCAGTCTTGCAATGAGACTATAGCCTACCAGCCCTGCAGTAATAAATCGGCTCCAAGCCCTCGCTACAGAGAAATGCTGAGCGGACTGTTCTCGGACGTATTGACCGACAGCACGTGGCTCACCGAGGTATCAACCGATCAGTCTCCTCTCGAGAGAGGTTCGGAAAAGCCTAGTTAGTTGGCGTAAGCGGAGAAATCTATGTAACTGCAAATAACAACAGTGTTGTTTGGTTTCCTCCAGCAAGGGCGCTTCTACGGAATCGAAGTTACAGTTCAATAAAGTTCTCCAGTGCTGACTCTGGCAGACGAGGGTAATGCTCTACTACCAGTTGTACCCGAAAGAGCACAAGGTCTCTGCTCTCATTGGAGTCATTCTGCTTTGAAAAGTCGTTTTCAGAAGCAGTTCGAGAAAAACGGCCGAGAATTCGTAGCAGCCTCTGCAGCTGGACCCTGTGTCGTTAAAGGGACCAGTAAAAAGTAAAGCAATGCGGCTGACATACGATTTCACAAGCATCTTATTACTTTCAAATTGTCCCTTGAAACCATCAATTATATCCCTCTCGTGCGGCTGTTTGGCTCAGAAAAGAACCGCCGAAACCTAAGGTGCCATAGAGTGTCAGCAACTTCTTTGGCTCTCAGCGTGCTCAGTCTGGCAAACCCAGGGTGTTGACGAGCCCGTCAGCTATGGTATTCTGGCCTACAACGGAGATTCTAAAGTGGAAGGAAATGCATGGTGTGCAAAATAAGAAAATAAAGAAAAAGCGTGCCAGTAGCTTTCTAAAGGGACGAAAAGACTCACTACGTTTTGTTCCCACCTCAAAAGACGGTAAAACTCCCCGAGGCTTCTGTAGATGAAAAATTTGCTTTGCAAATAGCTTACAACTTTGTCACAGCAACATTAATTCCGAACTATCCTCTCCTGGTCCTTCTCCAATTTATCAGTCTGCGTGGAATGAACGGAGCTGTCTCATTGAGGACTTTGAACACCTAAAAAGATCGAAATTTTGCCTCCTACCCCACAAGATTAGCAGATTTAGTATTGCAGCACTTTCTGCACCGCTAGAAATTCAGTAACACTTGATGCACATCTAATCCCAAGTTTGCGAGTGGATTAATTCTTAACACTTTCAAGAAGTTTGATATACAGGGTGTCCTAAAAAAATGTACCCACTGTTTGAAATGCCATAACTTTGGCGAAATTGAACCGACGGTAACGAATCATAGCTCGGACGAAAGCTAAGGAAAAAGAAATTTTCTGGTATGCGTTTGATGAGGATTGCGCTATGCACTCAACCGATGCCTAGGATTTTGGACCTGATTGATAGTGCATGGGTTATATGCTTGTTCCATTTCGGTCGTAAACAAGTGATATCGCCGCTATAAAATCCTTCTGAGGCAGTGAACATATCGACTTGCCGCAGCTTTTGGTTAAGCATGGAATAACATCGATCAATAATTGTAACCACTGTTTGAGAAGCTAAAATTCTTGATGTTATTCCATGCTTAACCAAAAGCTGCGGCAAGTCGACATCGCCGCTATACTTTCCTCCCTAGGCAGTGAACACTGCCTAGGGAGGAAATTATAGCGGCGATGTCACCTGTTTGACCGAAATGGAACAAGCATATAACCCATGCACTATCAATCAGGTCCATAATCTGAGGCCTCGGTTGCGTGCATGGCGCAATCCTCACCAAACACATACCAGAAAATTTCGTTTTTCCTTAGCTTTCATCCAAGCTATGATTCGTTTCGATTGGTTCACGTTCGCTAAAATTATGGCATTTCAAACAGTGGGTACTTTTTTTTGGGACACCCTGTATTTTCCCTGTATATGTCCGTCATTAATATACCAGAAGTTTGTTTAGGCGTGCGCTTGGGTGAGTAATCTCCAACAAGAAGAATGTAACAAAATCTGATGATCGAACTTGGACAATTCGCCACCCGACTTCGGACAGCATTTTTTCGTCTGCACAATCCGTCCACTAAGCTTCATGTCCGCTACATTGAACAAAATGAGTAATCTAAACTTTGGAAATCAGGTATTTAGTGGCGCTTACGATGTTCAATTATTCGATATTAGTTGTTGCGTGTCAATTTCACAGCTGCTTGCAATTATTTTTTGCTGGGTTATATTGCGAGTTCAATGACAATTAATTCCTTCCGCGCCAAAATGTTTTCCGCTTGTAATAGCAGTTGATATCAACATGCCAAACACTGGTAGTGACACACCATGTGCCAGATAGGTTGTCCAGATGGAAAAGCCTAAACCAATGTTGTTCGTGTCCGGCATACCTATCGAAATACTTTCGGATTCTCGGCTTGACTCACCAAATCTTCTATCCGGACGGAGTAAATCGATGTGACACAATTACAGTATGAAGACACTCCTCGCTAATTGCGGTAGACCCCAAACGCGCATTGCGAAGAATTGGTAAATATCTGTCGACATACTTCTTGAGTGGACAAATTTTTAATTTTCCGGTTTCCAGATACAGTTTGGTAGAAAAAAGCTATGAAATTCGGCACACTTGAACTTCCGGGGCAAACACCTTGCCTAGAATCAGAGGCTTTGTCATCATGCCTCTAAACACGAGATTATCTGTTCAAAAAACTCTAAAATACCGAACGTGTTGCAACGATAAAACGGCGGCAGAGGCGCTTTCTCACGCCGAATTGTGTCGTTCTTGTGGTCCACGCGTGGTGACCCGGACAAAGTTTACCTCAACTCATTTACGCCACATGCTCAAAAACGGTCCCCGCGTGGTAGCCCGGCCAAAGGCGGGATTTTCGTCGAGAGCGGGCTGCTGAGTTCAATTTCATACGTATGTTTACAGATAAATATATTCGAAGCGGTTGATCAGCTTCCTGAGGAGCAAAAAAGCTGCTCAAAGCATGAACTGTCACCCAAAGAAAGCACTTCTATTGAGGGAAAGCATGAACGCGTACGATGTCTCAGAGTGGCTAAACATTTCGAAACAAAAAAATTCGAAAGCGTTCCGTTGTTGCTGGAAATTAAGCATTTTCTGGGAAAAAGTAGCTTTAAAATTTTCGACCACGAACACTCTAATGCGAATAACGGCCGTTCATGAAAATGAATTGGAAACATGGAATTGCCGAAAGTAGGGTGGCTACATTCTTTTGAAACGCGCTGTACATCAACTAATATCAAATCAGTTCAGTTTCACTGTGAGATAGAAGGCAATTTCCACGTGAAGTAGAAAATGGCGGTGTTCAGTAGCCCGAGCGACAAATGACATGATACAGGATGGCACACAAATTTCAAGAACAGAAAAAACCGCCGCAGAGAATAGGCTTTCCTTAGGTCTTTCTCACCGAGCTCCGCCTTTTGGCAAAGTGCAAGTACTGCAGCAGTTAATCGATTAAAGTGAGTAAAAAGGTCACTCATCTCCTCTCTTCCATGGATCTCAGTTAGGCAGGGTTTTATGCATTGCACCTGTTCACGAAAAAAACAAAGACCTTTACACTGCAGACACTCCTACTTCCACAGCATAATTGGAGGCATTCGCTTTCTATTTGAACCTGGTAAGGTCTTGCAAAGTCCTGAAAATGTGGAATTTCCACGGCATTTGCAGGCAGCGTACAGATAACAGTACGACGCTAGAAGTAAGTCGAGAAACTCTGAAGGAGCATAGGATGCAGCCGTCAACACTCCGAGGATTACGATTACCCAGCTCCTGTGTTACTTGAAGCCTTATAAAATAAGCACATAGCAAATAGAATGTGGTAACCAGACACAATCGAATCCAACCTGTTACTTTTCTTTCGGTAGCGCAGAAGGTAATATTGCTAGGAGGAAAGTGAACTGCGATTCATGACGTTGTCGACGAGTTGAGCGTTAGGTCACTTACAAGGAGAGCCTTTCTGGATGTGCCAAGCTTTCGTGAAGCAATTTTTACAGGATGTAGGGTCCTTTGTAGGTACTCGAAAACCATACTTCATTTTTCCTCTAGGCAACTCTGTGATGGGAAAACGGCTTCCGAAAAAATGGAAGGCGAGCACATCACACAGTCAACATCCACCGTAACTTACCTTAAACGGACGCAAATTCAAAAACTAATGTTAGATTCATGATCAGCGACCCAAATAACCCCCACATGCGATGTTTGGTCCAAATCGGTTATTTTGACCCAGGCACCTCACTCACCCACCCTTACCATAGCTAGCGCTCACCAGTCAGAGCTCAGGAAACGAGAATAAAATTCATGATCAGCAGATTAGGTGAGACTTTCAGGCAGCTCCTGGGACGAAGGTACTGGATGCTGAAAATTTTCTAGCAGCTAGAGTCTCAATTGTGGCAAAATATTACCAGTGGTTCATTAGAGACTGAACCTGGGCAACTCTACCGACAACTGACACGAGGCTCGAGACATCATGGTCACCCATTTTGCCCAAACTTCGCATATGGGGGTTATTTGGATTGCTGAACACGAATCTGACATTAGTTTTAGAGTATTATGTGCATTTTCGGTATCTACGGTGATTTAATGACGTGCAGGTCCGATTCATAGGAAAGTAACTCACACAAGCGCAGGAATACGTGCTATTTACTTACAAAAACTATCAAAAACTATCAAAAACTTTACCATCCTACAAAAGTTGCATCACGAAAGCTTGGCACATCCAGAAAGGCTCTCCTTGTTAGCGCAACAACAGTCACTTGTTGTTCGCGGTGAAGTAGCTGTTGGTTGAACATATACTAGATGTTTGTTTTATAATACTTATATTTTCTTACGAAGGATCGTGCACGCATGTTAAATAAATGGATAGATAAATACATAAATAAATGAATTATGCAGCTAATAACCAACGCTGTTGCTCCTCTGAGATACGTGCAAGGGCCCAAATCGCAGAATAAGCTTGTGTGAAGGAAGACGTGGATTCGTGTATAGAGTGAACAGCAAGGTCTCGTTTCTGAATCGTGTCCTACTCTGCTGTCTGCCCTTTCATCTTTTAGAAAAAGACGTGAAAAATAAGAGGTAAGTGATGCAAGCAATAACGTAGCCAACAGTTGAGGGAATAAAAAATATAATTAAAGCTTGAATGCAACACGTACACTGCAAAAAAATGGTTCTGTAGGAAGCGAATCATTAGAGTGAAGGTACTGCTGCATGTTCATAATATGTGTAGCCAAAACTAAATACGATTATGCTCGTGTTTTCCTAGTGAAATACTCACTTTGACACATGTCTTAATACCTCCACTGAATTGTATTGAACTCTGTGGTGCTTTGAGGAATCGTCGTTCTCTTCCACTATCCCTAGATAAAGGAGCGATAGCCGCTGCCACCGAAGGCAACCAGAGACCCACAGAACCCATAATAATAGGTTTTAGGGAATTTTCTTTCACCCATTTAACCTTTGTAGTGCAAATTGTTTTTCGATTTGTTTTTTTTTAATAAGAGGCAGTTTTGATAACAGCTACATACGTGTATTTTCAAAAAGGAGGCACACTAGGGCTAAATCAGAGGAGTGAGAGAGTTCTCGAAGTGCAGGTCGCTTGAATTCTGGAAGAACAAATTCCGGAAATTCTATGAATCATATGAATGTGCGTTGTCGTGATAGAGTAGAGGACCATGTAAAATTAACCGTGAGAGCAGATCTCAAATTTAACGTCTGTATCCTTCATGTGTCCATTACACAGCTGTGGTTTCACCGCTTGATTAAGAAGAAGGCAGATGAAAGAGGAAATCAAGCTGCAATCGACAAGACAATGCTCATTGTCCTTCGAAGGAAAAATTTAGAGTCAAGAAAGGCCTTGGGAGGGTCGCTATGCATGAAAGGGTTCCCTTGCGCCTCCATTTCTCATTGCAGGTAAGAAATTAATGAAGGGTAAGTGTTACTAACAACGCAGGTCCAAATTGGTAATTTCTCCTCAGTATGCTGCAAGAGGTAACGAAGCTTGGCTTGTTAGATTAGGCGGCGCAGCAGATCGACAAGTGCCTAGGATGGTGCTCGTCAACAGCACGTCACAATCGAATAAAAACGGGAAATCCTGTCGTGTCGCCGAGCACAGACTATTAGAACAGCGGTGAGAGAGTAGTAAATTGGCCCAATATCTGCCATGCGAATGAAACACGCCGTTTCGTATTTTGGCCAATATGTTCAACATCAGTAAACACCTCAGGAAGATGGAAACCCTGCAACGACGGGAAAACATGTGGTTTCCCTTCCTGATCGGTTTGTTAGTTGACGCGATCCTTTGCACAAATTCTGCGCTTTACTCTGCTACCAGAGCAATGCCTGACCCTAATTAACTTCCTGAATTTACGTCCGAGGCAATGAAAATGAACTGTTCTTTTTTCAAACAGCACAAGTGACGACTGCAGCATTTGCGGTCTTGTCATCGGTCAAAAAAAACTGTCTACAGTATCGAAGGGATAAAACGGCGTTAGCTGCGCTCTTCTGCCCCGAAACCTGTGCCTATCGAACAACGTCTGCGAAAATGATTCACCCGCAGATAGTTAGTACATATCCTAGCCTAGCGACAGGAGCTCTGCTTTCTCCTATGCAATTTTTCCAAACTCGTGTAAGGGTAAAATTAGCATGACAGAGTACACCTGAGAGAGCGGACCAGATGGAATGCTGCTTCTTCAATCATGAATCACAGAATTTTTCAAATGCTAGATTCTAGATTTCTTCACTAGCTTGAGTCAGGTTCAATGCTCACGTCCTCTTCATTCCGCATCAGAAATTCTTTTCAGCCGTCTTCTGACAGCCACATCTCAAGAAGATGAAACTTGAACGTTCTATGTAAAAGAAGCAGAAGCGAGCAGGAGCTAAATGAAATGCTCATGGTTGCGAAAATTCATCGAATGAATGTGAATGCATATGGTGTTCATCGGTGGAAGCTATCTAGATCGCAACTTTTCGAAATCTTCCTTCCAAGAAATGGATTCTGTGACTGCCATTGAGGCCATTACGTAGCTCGTTAAGAACTGAGCAGTTGGTCCATTTTACACATCGCGATGAGAACAAGAGAACGTCAAACAAAGAAGAAGGCCGGAAGATATTGAACAGAGACACGTTCGCAAAAAGGTCGCTTCAAAAAAAGAGCAATTTCGTTCAATGGCTCCACAGAGCAGCTGATAAATCTAGGCACTTAGGAGAGCAGGCGGAGCATGGGAATCGACAAACGAGGAGTGTTCTTTCGCGACTCCAATGCGCTTGTGGAAAAGGAAGAACCTGAAAGGCAAAGCTTATCAGTTCCCCCATACTTCACTTTTTTTAAAACAAAACTAGAGGAAGACTGAGGAGATTTCATGGTATTCCTGCATCGAAACTTCAAGTGTTTTTTTTTTTGCGTTACTACTAGAAATCACTGGAGCCCATTAAAACTTGATTACAGTGAGCTTCTACTATTCGTAAAGAAGATCAAGTGGGTATTCAAGCAGAGCAGTGGAGGCGACTCACTTCCTAACTGGGTGCTTTCATTCCAGGTATTATGAAAGTGGTGATTTTCTGAGGAACAGGGAGAATTTCGACTGTTATGCGCAGCCTGGAAGCACGGCAGGATTTTTGAAGTGAACTATAAAACTTCAAAGCGGCGGAATGGTCTATAGGTTAAGAGTGTAGGCTCACGATCTCGATGATCAGGGCTCAATCCCGTCACAGGTAGAAACACTAACCTAACTTTGGAATGGCTGAAAAGGGGTGTCGGTACCAGCGTCAGGCCCATGTGACAGGTCTGCTGAAGGAGAAAAACTGTCACAATCAGAAGGCGGATCGATAGTCATACGGAAGGAAGCGACGTTCATGAACCGGCGATCGAGAACGATATGGCCACCCCACATGGAGCTCTGGATCGAGACAAGATGGCAGTATGGTAACCGCAACGAAAAGGGAACAGCACCGAAGCGAAAACAGACGAGGCGACTATCAAGAAAGTCGTACACCGTATCGGGATAAAAACGCTGGTGAATAAAAAACTATAAAACCTACAAACGCTAAGAGTTATCGAAAATACTAAAGTGCAGGAAGCGTGTCGAAGGCTTTGACAGATGATACTGGACAAATCTTCACCTATTCTCGTTAGCGGCGTGGAATTTCGTCGTATCATAGTTGTTGTGAGTGAAGCAGTTAGATTTGGAGTAGCAATAAAATATGGGATAGACCTTTCTAGTTAGCGACTCGCTCGAAGAATGCGTAACGAGCAAGGGTAATGGCATTGTTTTACACTCTGCTGCACTGAAATCATCGTGCACTACCCGCAAAGCAAAAAAAAATGAGGTGAACAGTGCATCGGCAGACGTTTCCGTTTGCTTCGAGTAACTGCGTAGTACAGATTTTTTCGAGCAAGTGAGTAAGTTTTCCAAATTCCCCTGAATGAATATCGTGGAAGCTTCAGTTATGAAGCACATAGCCGGAAAGTTGAGTTCATTCCCGGCACACACAAATTTAACAGGCTCTTTCAAAGAAAACAGTGATTTAAAAAAAACGTTTTACCAAAGTATGGAAAAATCCAAGACGCCGTTACTACCAAATGTTTCCCTTGCATGGCATTCGAGAGACAATACAAATGACGATGTTCAGGAGAAAGATATAGGTAGCAGCAGGTGCGACTGCGCATGAAATCCAAAGTCCAGTACTTTCCGAAAATTCATTTTGCAAATTGAAGACCGTCGTTGCTGTGCAGGAACTAGATGTAGCAGAGTGCTGCTGATTAGATGATGGTTGCTATATAATGGCGGCGGAACTTTTTGACCGCCTATTTTGCTACGTACCTGAGTAATGAGGCAGCTGCACCGGTGGGTGGGATCCCTAATCTTATAAGTTTGAGGCCATGGGAGACAATTAGAGGTACATTCTCGCAAACAAGAGTGCGGAGCGAAGCGAAGGGTTGCGCTGTTCCAAAGTTGGGCTGGTCATGATAGGGTATTTTCTCTTCCGTTGGCTAGCGTACCAAGCACTTGGCAGCACCACATTTTTGAAGGTAAAAAATAATTGTGGACTAGTCCATTTGGTTTGAGGAGACCTTCAATCTGGCACGCACAATTACGTTTATTTTCGTCCAAACTCAGAACAAGGTGTTCTGATTTTGACGTGAGGACAAAGCCATGGCGGCTGATGAAACGGCGAGAAAATGATGAAATGAGTAAAACACGAGATACCTCTTATTTTGTAGTGGCACGGTTAACACGAGGTCGGTTGCTCGGTAGTATGAGGAATGCAGCAAAGAATACTTGTGAGGAGAATGTTTCAAAAAGACGCTTTTTGAACGCATCCAGGTCACAGATGCAAGAATGGATACCCACTGTGAAATCAGAATTATACAATGGCGTCATAGAGGTTTATTCAAAGTCTAACACGTCTTCCGAGCGCGGCAATAGGTCAAAATCCCCGATTGGCTCGTATATTGTGATTCGTCAACGCGCATTACAATTTATTCGTTGTGAATTTGGAGTCCTTACGCCTTTGCTAATTCTTGTTTTCCGAATTCTCGAAGGTGTTTTCGGATGGAGGTGATCGAAGCTCGCTTTCCGGAGAAGAGTGGAACGCCAAGTTTTTTTGTAAAGCTCTTCTGAAGTTTTCCTTGAAGAGTGAAACAAGGACGTATGAATCAGGCTAAATTGTACTAATGGAACAACAACACAACTATATCGCAAGTAGCATACCCGAACACGGGTAGGGTTAACATTTTGTCATTACATTGAATCCCAAAATAGAAATGCGGAAATAAAGGCGAGAAAAATTGGGCTGACTAGTAAGATCGAGAGTGGGTATATCAACCTGCTCTTCAACTAAATAACAGCCGCGTTACATGGGTAGTTATCACTTAGCGCGCCCGATAAACAGCAATTAATCCTCGATAACGTGACATAGATGAATGAAAAAACGAATTGAAGAACCTGCTTTCGAGTTGATCACCGTGTTGTGGTGAATTTCAAAACTGATGCGGTTTTTCCAGTCAATCCACCACACTTAGTAACCAGCTGCAGTCATAAGACCGAACTCCCGAACGTCGTCGTATGGAGTACCGAAGATTATAGTAGTCTCGTGGTGGAACGTAGCCAACCACGTAGAACTTATGCGAAGACGAAGGAAGGTAGGCAACTGTCGTCTGTCCTTGAGCTTGTTGAGGACTTCTTTGCAAAGGGCGTCTTGGGCTTTGAGTGTATCGAGAGGTATCGCTTCTGTTCAGCTCTCGACAGAGCTGAGATTGGGGGACGTGGAAAGGCTGCACAAACGTATCAGTAGTGGGCATTATCAGACTTTGAAACCTAATGAGATAAACCAAAATCATAACTGTTGTTTTGTTGGGAAGCAGCGTCAAGGTTGCTGAGGTCAACTGTTCATGAACAGTGTATATTCCCGTAAACGATACGAAAAAATTTCAGGTGAGCAGGAGGGAAGCCTAGCTGGCCAACTGTAGGAGCGTATAGAGGATTGATGCGATGCATGGGTGGCACCCTCCGGTGCCAGCGAAGGACAGAATACGGGGTTAAGGATCTTATGCGTTCACAGATTGTAGTCAACGTTGTTTGAATCACCAGCGTTCGAAGTGCTGACCGCTTGTAGGAAAAATCGAATTTCTCAATCAAAAAAAAATCGAAGAAAATCGTAAATCGTGTTTCTGAGCAGTACAGTGAGCTTTCATCAATGAAATGATGTAAAAAGCCGCGTCACCCGTGGAATGCAACCCGTATTGTCAAAGTTTCCTTCTTGAGATTTGCGCCTGAAGCACAGATAAAAATGAGGCTTTCAGATAAAATTCTCAAGTGGGAGCAAAGTGGGCGCTGCGCACAGTCTGCATGATAGCACCTCATTAAGAAGGAATAAAATGGCATCACGTGGCTGAAACAAAACTCTCCGATGTCCGACACCTTGATAACATTACTTGTTGTCACGCGATTTGAACTGCTACCACACAATATGACAGTGTTGGCATGGCATGAAGTCTATATATTCATATTCTGGCTCTTTTCTGTTATGTCGCGGGAATTTGAATGTTAAAGATGCCGGAGAGAAAAAAGTGCTTATGTGGATCGCCAACCACGAATTCAAGTGTTATACGAGGATACCTAAATCAACCCTGATCTCGCGAGAGGTTTTACAATCGAGAGATCGATCCCTTCATCCATCCTTCTGTGTCGGGTTCCAGACTTGTCTTGGAAGGTAAAGACACTGATTTGACACAGCGGCTGTCCCCGCAAGCCATTGTATATGCCAAATACGCATTCACCGTACCTCTACAATTTGAATGGAAGAAAAAAAGCGTCCTCATGTGACTTCCAAACGCCGACCCTTTTCCTTTTTCGTTACCGATGACTCCATTACTTTTGGTATGGTCCTCGTATAGGGTTGAGCTATTATTTTCGGGCACTCATCCTATTTTTCACGTACCCTTAAATGCCCAGATCAATGCGTTCTCTTCGGTCAACTAATCCATCTGATGTCTCGTAAAATGGCGTTCGGACGGCAGCGCGCGAAAAGTAATCGCCTGCTGCAATCGTTGCAGACGCATCAACGGCTTCAATTGCCTCAACACTAGGAGCATTCAAAGCAATTGCCATCGTAGCTGCAATGAATGTGGAATAAGCAGCATATTGAGAGCCTTTTCTCGGTAAATTCCATATTCAGCTGAATTTTAAATGAAACGACTTTCAACGTTCTATGCAAAGAATGGAGCGTTACCCGCTTCTCTCCAGAGGCTGGAATTAAGCCAATATTTTTAGATTACGAAAAATTTAGTGTGAGATGCTTTCCCAGAAGATGTCGAGAACTATTACTGCGTAAATATCTTCTGAATCCCAAACAATATTTTAGATGATTCATATTAGTGAAATTTGTTTGTAGATGAAAATGACATCTACATCTTACCGAGACTCAACGTGTTTTCCTCCACGAAGCAATACTTCTGGGCTGTTTTCGCAGTCGCCTGACCCGACATCACTATTATCGAGATCGATCACATGATGAGAACAGTTTGTGGATTAGCGCTGTAGGCCGGATATTTAGTATGTTCAAAATAATTGAAATACACTATCCCTGTCAGCTGCGACAATCAAATGTCAGACATCGAGTGAATGGATTCGCGAAATATGATCGCACTTAACCCAATTAACAACTTGTACAACGTGTGGTTGACAATGAAAATGAGATGAAAATTGGTCACTGTTAAAGACAGTGAAACATGAATTCAACTACATCTGGCAAATCTAAATTACTCGCAGCAATAGATCGACAGTTGTGTGTACTCAGTTAACAGATAAATTTTGCGTTTTTTCCTCTATGGTTAGTAGCAGTAGACCACTATTAGAGCAGAAAAATTAGGAGATCGAGATTACTGAGTCAACGAGGAAGGATTAAAGTGCAGCGCATGGAACATGAAGTTGCAAAGGAGGAAAAGTTTCATGGATAACTATATTGGAAAATGTTCGTATACTGTCAAACTTAGACCATAATGGAAACAAAAGGACCGTAGTGCTTTCAGTCTAAGCTAGATAGTGTGAACTGCTAAAGGGGCTAAGCGACTGGTACTCTAAAACGGCTACTTACACATCATTGCAGATTCGAGTGATATGGGGACTAATCATTGTATGGGATTTCAAGGTTCCACACAATCTTGATTCTTCTCCAAAGTTGTTACCGTATCCAATGGAAGCTCCATCGAGTGCGACAGAGTGCACGCACTGGGATTGCTTTTCAGGATATACAGTTTTTTGCGACACGTTCTGTTGCTTTTGAATCTTATGAGTCTCGATGTGGCGTTAAAGAACGCGGTGATTCTAGTACTGGGCAGCATTTTGAGCAGCACCCGGGAGCCCTAACCGACACCAAAAACAAGGAGCTCGTTCCTGTAATCAGGAATGATTTAACACATTCGCGACCAAGTGGTCCTCGCGCGCAATGCGTCCGCATTTCTAGGGCGCGCGCGTGTCCTCTCTTTTGACACGGTCCCTCGCGAGGTGTTACAGTGAGTAGTGGGATTATAACTGATCTCTGGAACAAAGTTTAGTCGTCAAAGAAGACGTGGTTGAATATTTGTTGGACGTTGACGACAGAGGAAAACAAAAGATCCGTAGCAGAGTCCTAGAAAAGATTTGTGCTGACCAAGGGTGTGTGAAATTTTTCCTGATGAAGACGGAAGATGAACAAAAATGGAACCAATGAAACCAGCAGTAGAAAACAATCTCTCGCACTCGGACGATGTGGCAGGTGCCTACAAAGTTTTTCGTTGCGATTTTTCTTAGGGGGAGGGTTGTACTTCGCTGCATTGGTTTCGATTTCTTCTTCCGCTTCCGTGTTCCGCCCAAAAAAGAGGAACACGGAAACGGAATGGAAGGGCCAAAACGGCCGGCAACCGGAATTCGGCGCACGGAAGCGGAAATTCCCCACACCCCTGGTGCTGACTCAGGAGAATCCAAAAAAATTGTCCAGGTTGCTATGAAAGATTGAGTAGTGGCTTAGGTAGAGATGTTTCCAAAAGGAAAGTTAGGAAAGTTCATACGCGCTGCATCGGTTGCGAGAAATTCGTTTGTTAAGAGTGCTTCAATCATAGGAATTGTTCTTGTTGAATGTTTTCCCTTATTCCATAACCACTTCCAATTAGGCTGCATTGAAGAACAATTTTATTTTATTGTTCTATTTCATCTTGGAATTGTTGAAGGATGGGTGATTTACCTTATTGTTGTATTATATTTTATTTTTGAATTGTTGAAGGACCGTTTTATGAAGGTGTTATTCAGTGGGAAAAGTTTTTGTCATATAACTTACTATGAACTCAATAATTTCTCTGCCCACGCAAACGTAGCATTTGTAGTATATTTTACAAATAGACAAAAAAAAACAAATGGAACAACGCCGTTAGAGAACACTCTAGAAAACATATTCCCGTCCACTCAAATGAGTGGACATTGTCGCGAATTTGTTAAGTGTCCTCATACATAAAATCATTGGTCTGCAAGGCACATGAGCACTTTTTTCTCTCTGACATCTACCATACAGCTTTCCCTCAACCACTCTAAGTGTTGTGGGGCAAGTCGTCCCCTTGCTCACGACTGCTTCCAATTTCTCTTAAGGGTGGAAAAACTGAAGGACTGCTTTCGCGAGAAACAGACGGGAAGGAACACGAGCTATCGGTTGTCACAATATAGGCTTTTCTCACAGATTATACGTTTTCACGTGTAGGTCTGTAATAAATGAAAATTATAGCTCTTACGGCAAAAAAAACTTAGGCTTAAAAGAAAAATGTAATGCAGTGGGTTATGGTTAAGCTACAGATGGCTTGACAACGCTATTTTATTCTATTCATTCAATCATCTATCCATTCCGTTGAAGCATGTTTCCTGCGTGTCGGGCCTATACTATAGTCGCACGTGTTACATTGGTAAGAGGTGCTACTGATATGTATCTGCGTGGTATCGATTCCCACCAGGACTAACTAAGCGTTACATCCCTTCGGGCTCGGGTAAAAGGGTATCACACTTCTCTGCGAAGGTATAGACACTGACTTGGTATAGCGCCTAACCCCGCAAGTCGTATGTAAGTCGTTTGTATTGTATAAGCCTAACATGCATACACTATTCCTCCACAATTCTGAAATGAACACGATGCGGCTCTACTCCATCTCTCACGCATTTCTCGAGGTACAATAAATGATGTTATAAAAACTTATTAATCGGTGGGAATAGATAGGTAAAAATGATGCCGCAGGAAGCGGTGGATTGCTCTCCTGAGCGCGTTTCGCTTTTGGGAAACTCATTTGGAATCTGGGATGACTTAGATATGCTCGTACACGAGATCAGTGGTCGTTGATGCAAGTGAGCAGTTTTTGTTCTGCGACATCTATCATGCAGGTGTCCTCTATCTAGTTCAAGCGCTAAGGGGCAAGTCGTGTTCGCTCCGATGACTGCATCCAATTCCTTTGAAGGGTAGGAGTAAAAAATGAAAGGAAGAGAGTGCACTATAAGCCGTCTTTTATCGATAGCGGAAGCGAATAGAGGTATGAGAATGAGCGTCACGGTGTCAGAATAGATTTTTTTTCTTCCATCAGGAGTCCATCAGGAATAACGTGATGATATTTGCGATTTTGTGTGCCGAGCACACCCTCCTTTATAGACAACTTCCTTGAAAGTTTTCATGTTTAAAGATAAAAAGATATCGGTCTCAGCACTTCATCGTCCGCTGTTCTACATATATCTTTCGCAAATTCTCCAAAACGCCAAAAAAGTTCTAAAACTAGAAAAGGTTAGTTCAAAAGCGTAACAGACTGGTTGAAACCTAACAGCAAAGATGGTACAAGTTTATTTCGGCTACCGTTTCAGCGAATCCGCTGTCGTCAGAGCATGGAAGAGAGAAGAGGAATTCGAGGAATCCCTCGTTCAAAAATAATTTCAAGTTTCAGCACTGAATCAGAAGGCACTAGGACAGAACGACGAATCGCGGGTAGGGCAAACACGACCAGACTTGGGCTAGTAGACGACCAATGAAAACCACAAGCTACGGGCCATACATGGTAATGCGGACACCCTAACGAGCCTCTGGTCGACTGCCCTTCGGGTAAAGCCCGCACAGGTGAGCGAATCATGCCAACTCCTGTATCGCCTGCACTTATTTTCAAAAAGGTCTTCAAAAGGCTGCTACTATGTGGTTTTGGCTAGTAGTTTGAAAGCAATGTGATCAGTCCATTTTCAATTATACCATGAATTATACCATGACATTATAATCGGAAGGATTTGAATTCAAGTAAACACTAGATTAAAGTTCGTCACCATTAGTGTTCGGACCCTAGCAGGATGTCTAATTACTTTTGCAAACTGTAGGCATCAGAAAAATAAAAAGAAAAGAAAAAGAAAAATAAATAAAAAAAATCGCCGTATTGGAGTGGTTTCTGAAAGCAAAATAAAAGGTAAAGGTAAAGGTGCCTGCGTTGACCAGTCTCCTGAGGACGCGCCGCCGCATTTGTGTTCAATTCGGGTCGTAGAGGCATAGTGAAGTGCGTATTTGGTCTATACAATGATCTGCGGGGGCCAGCCGCTATAGCAGGTCAGTGTCTTTACCTTCCCAGACAAGTCTGGTACCAATTTACCCGACCCCGGAGGGATGGAAGGCTTGGTTAGCCCGGGCCGGGATCGATCGCTCGACCGTGCGGGTGTCAGCAGCGCCTCTTACCACTGTACCACGCGGGCCTCGAAACCGCTAGCTTTACCTTTATTAGAAGAGCAGACCAGGGAGATGGGGAATGAAATGTACCGACGAGTAATAGCAGATGGAGGGAAGAGCAGTTTGACTGTGTAATTTCTTGAGGGGATTTCATCACATCTCCCTCATTTTCATCTTCAATGGAAGATGGTAAACAGAAATGGAAAACACTGCAGACGTAGGAGCAATGATGTGGAAATTTTTCGACACACCGTCAATGAAACGAAGGCACACAATGATGGTAGTAGGCGGCCGCCCGGAGGCAATTAGCTGTGAGCGGCAATGATACTGCTCACTGCTGACATAGACCAAACACAACGTCAGAAAATGCTAGCTGGATTCGGGTTGAAGCCACGAAAGCATGAACAAGACTTCCATTTCTAATTATGCGAGATGGCCAACGACGGCGGCAGTGGACGACCGAATGTGACATCAACCTCGCTGTTGACGCTGCAGCCGTCTACATTAACAGCGAGAAAAACGGGTCAACAACTCTGGCGAGTAGATTCGAATCTCTCGATTGGTCGGCTCGGAACTGATAGGGCTCTATCTAGGATTGAATAGTATGTTGTTACTATATCACTCAAGATACTTAGGTGAGCGACCCCATGAGCAGAGTGCACTTAAGGGGAGAAGTATTCCAAACCCAAATGAGCCAGCATACGATACATCTACGCAAAATATCCTACAGTGCCGTTGGTAGATTCTTGGTGAAACCAGGCGACCAGGAGACAGGGTTATCTGGTCACGGAATGATAAATTTCAGAGGGCGGTGATAGAAAAGAAAAAGCGTTCAAGGATCCTTACTAAGGGTGCCAGCAGAGGTTAAGGCCAGATGGGAAGAGTACTACAAAGGACTTGTGAATGAAGTGTTTCCTCGAAATGGTGTCATTGAAGCAGAGCCAGCGGAAGGTCCCATAGACGGAAAGAAAGGTCCAAAGTGCAGTGAGCAATATGAAGGTTGGCAAGGCAGTTAGACCAGACGGAGTACCTGTGGAGATATGGAAAGGGTTAGAAGGATGTGGAATAAGTTGGTTAACAAGATTCATTAACAAAAATTCAACTCGTTAAAATGTGTGGTAGCGCGGGAAACACTATTTGCTGAGGCAAAGTAGTAGATGAGACTTCGCGGCAGGGCTGATAACTCCTTCGCTACCTCTCGGCCCGTTCCTTCTTCACTTAGCATTGGACGTTCTCTGATCGCTCAGTGTTCCAATTTTCCCATCTCGTGTACTTTACGAATCATCATTTCCTAAAGACACTCTTTGCTGTACCTGCAACTTGCTACCTCGGAGCTATTATATTAGCTAAATTCGAGCAGCGTCTCCGAATTTCTTCTGTTTCAAAGCTTCCAAAGCAAATATTATGAAAAAAGTGGTATTGAGGGCGATCTGTTCATTTTTCGATGAAATTAGAAAGAATTTATAAATAAAATCTGCAAGAGGAGGAGAGGGAACAAAATCACCAAATTACTATTTATTCAAATTTTCCAAATTACTATTTATTCAAATTACTATACCAATTAAAAAGTAGTGCTCAACAAGTGCAGGGTCATATTTTCTGCTCTTCGCAGCGCCTGCTATGCAAATTTCTCACAACGAAAAGTGGGACATTTTGCTTCAGGTTGACTTCTGAACAGAAATATGATTTCGCAAAAATTGCAGGTATTGCGTTAGATGGTCCGCCCCGGTGACGGCAATCAGAAACCGGCAACAGAAAAGCGAAATCAGAGCTAGTCTAGAGGTAAACAGCTAGCTATTGTAATGTATTCTTGTGCGACGTGTTCGCTCATTATACCAGTCTGTTTGCTTGGCCGCGTCGATTACTCCTGTTTACTAACAAAGATTACACATTTCAGCGGACATTATCCACACAATGAGGTTGCTCTGCATGAGTTAGTCTTTTTAGTCAATTTCAAGCACACCAAGATATGTAGTTTTCTTGGAATCACCTCGTTCTTCTCTTTCTTTATTATGCATCATGCGACTTTCTATTAATTGTTGCAATGCATTTTCTAGCCGATTCAATGCTGAAGTTTCAGAAAATTTTTTACAATTTATTTGCACCCTTAATCAGGTCTCAAATTAAAACTATTGATATATTGGCAAAACCAACATTGCACTGCTAAAAGAGTCATTTGGCACGCTCTCTTCTTTGTCATCATTGACTTGTTCATATATGAAGTCCTTGAAGGGGTTCGCGCTCCAAACAATCTTATTCTGGTCCCCTTTGTGCACAAACTAGCAAACGAGAGATTTCAGAGAGTGGATCGAACTGAATTCAGTCAACGAAGACTCTAGCATACTTCCTGAGAACACCGAATTTTCCGGGCGATGCATAGAAATAGAGGTAGGAAACAGCAGAGTAGGGAGGCCGAGATATTGGTCAATATTTATAATGACGCCATAAAGCTCTTCAACTGGTTCAGATAAGTCGTAGGCGGTAAACTCTAAAGGTAAAACGATCTGCATTAATCAGCACCTTAACGAACCCGTTTTCCAATCAGAATCGCAGGAACAAATCGAAGGCAAATTTGAATTTTACAATGACTCGTAGTGCGAGACCTTCCTTCGAGAGTCGCGAGTCACAGCCTATAGATGAATAATTAGTCATAGTTGATACCCTACCTTGTTGATTGCGATCTCTATTTCCAAACATTGTTGCCACTAGCACACTCCAAAACAAGATCAGAAAAGATAACGATTGAAGAAAAAGCACGTTTAGTAGAAAAGCAATTCATCATAGTTCGTGAAAGCACCAATTCAAATCTCAGCTCGTCAACAGCGTCAAATTAAAGCACTTGTACACTTACTTAGCATAAAATCAGCGTAGGCAAACTCTTAGGAAAAGGTTGCTACGCTCATCAATCTCCATTACCTATCGATGTCCACCAGACCTGTTCCCATGGTCGATGCAACAACAGCCGGTGAGAAGTTGTTTGCCAGGCACGAACACCTCTAGTTGCTTCCCTCTTTCCCTTCACTTATCGTGGACGAAGGTCAGCCCTTTGATTCCATTTCTAAGCTGATGTACGTTGTCGAGGACAAGGTGAAGCGTGAAGGTGTATTTTTTATTTATTTAAGAATACACAAAGAGTTTGCATCACTATTCAAACCAAAGTGAGTTATAATAAAACAGAGTGAAACCAAACAAGCAGCTTTGTGAGAATTAAAAATAGGAACTAAAACGAAACAACCACACTTTAAGCCTAATGGAGAACTGCCTTGCTGTCCTGGATCTTGGTGTCCGGCGTGCCAAGTGCAATTAGAAGATATCCACGAAGAACAGTGCGCAAAGTTTTCACGATGACCAGTGGTACATCAACATCTACTGGTTTTATACAGGGTGATCCACATGAAGTGTTACACAAAAAACTATATGCAACTCTTCGTTGAACGAAGCAGTTAAGATAAGTGTACATTCCTCAGAAAGGCATATGAAACTTAACGCATCACATTAGGAATGGCCACCTTTGGCTCCAATGCAAGCGTCCAATCCCTTTCAAAAAAATTTGAGAATGCGTGCGATCATTTTCGGTGGAATTTCGTTCCATGCTTTCACCAGAACTCTTTTCAATGAAATTAGTGATCCACATCTAGAAGAGCAGGCTTTTTGCTCTAGGATCGTCCAGATGGCGAAATCCATAAGGATCAGATCGGGCGAGTATGAGGGCTGAATTTCTTTTGTTCAACAATGCGGAGGGTTCGCCTCACATCACTCCAGGTCCTTTTGGCACGGTGGGCTGGTGCCCAATCCTGCTGTAACGTCCGTTAGATGTTTTTAGTGGTTTGTTATGCCCAGCGTAACACCTCGTCTTCCAAATTTGCTTTCACTGCACTTCAGAAAATGGCTTTCCTAAAGCGCGTAACACTTCATTTGGATCACCCAGTATGTAAGACATCTAGTTCATTAGCTGCGTTTCCAATTTTCAGCCACGGACACTTTTGAGCATGAAATCGAACTTGTGCAAGGCAGCTGACAGCTTGGAGATTTGAAAACTGTGTATCTTCAAAATCTACATCACTAAAAGCAACAATCTTCATTGGACTACAAGGAAAAGCATCACGTTGGTAAGAAGAGGTGCGTGTAGTCTTGTGCGAAAAAAACGAAAGAACTGGGCGAAAGGGTGGAAGAATGCGTTGTTTACGTGAACAGGAGAGCTGAAGACTACATAATGACTGGAGTAATATATCAGATTGTGTGTAATGTGAAATACAACAGGGAAACATGAAATCATTTGCATAACAGTACTGACGAAAGAACTACCGGCAGTGGATGTGGATGCAGATCGTCAATCTTTTTTCAGCTTTTCAAGAAACCAATCAAATAATAAAACTAATACAATGAAAGCAACAAAAAATAAATTTCAAAATTTCCGAGAGCTTCGTAGGGAAATTTTCGATTGAGCGGCGGCATTTTGTGGTTTACTTAACACAGTTGTAATTGCTTATGTTGCATATTTTGCGTTCAGGTATTTTTTGATAGGTTTTGGGTCACGTGTCACAGGAGATCATCTCCACCCAATTCCAAATTAGACTTCTGCATCACACGTATCTCACCTATAACTGATTTTTGGAATTTGCCTGAATTGATTTGTGCTTTGGAATATGTATGCACGATGCTGAGCTAGTGGTTGTTATCATAATAGAAACATAGAAGTACGCCTACAGCTAAACGCATAATCTGTATGAAATATTACAGGGTCAAATGCTACAGGGTGTGCCAAAAGTCCTTCAACACAGATACTTGACCTGCTAAACGGCAGATCTCAGGCAGTGAGATGAAATTCATAAAGTTCATTGCCTTTGACCACACGCATATAAAACAGCATCGAAGTTTCGAAATGACCTCATTTCGCACGGATACAGGCCCAAAGTCTCTTGAAGAACGCGTCTACGGCAGCACGCAGGTTCACCGACGCGTCTGGAAAATCGACAGCCACAAGTTCTGGAAGACGTTTTGAAAAAAGAAATGCTTCTATGGGCTTCTCAGCACTTAGAAAACAGCCCTCGGACCTATCAGCAGGACTCTGCACCTGCTCATAGTGTCGAAGTCGTACAGAAGTGGTGCGCCGACAATTTTCCTGATTTCATCTCATCAAAAAAGTAGCCACCGAATAGCTCGGACCTCAATCCGTTGGATTATTCAATCTGGTATATATTGAAGAGCGAAGCTTGCGCAACATCCCACGCGAGCACTGATTCTCTTAGTGAGATTGATGGTCCTGAATGGAGTTTTCAGGGTGGTGGCCAGGTGCTATACTTGTTCCAAATACGCTAAATAAACATCAGATTCGTGACCATCAACCAAAAGGATACCATAGGTGAAGTTTCGGCGGAATTGCTGCTCCTGGATGGAGCTTCCAGGGTGGTGGCCAAGTGCCACACTTATACCACATCTTTCGCGGACCAACGTATGTAAAGAAGCCTTGAAGAAAACCTGGGAGGGAAGCCTTGAAGAAAACCTGGGAGGAAATTGATGAAGATGTCGTGCGTGCCGCCGTCGACGCGTTCCCCAAGAGACTTAGGGTCTGTATTCGTGCGAAAGGAGGTCATTTCGAAACTTCGATGCTTTTTTAAATGTGTGTGGTCAGAGGCAATAAACTTTATGAATTTCATCTCATTTGCCTGAGATCTGCCGTTCAGACGATCAAGTATCTGTGTTGAAGAACTTTTGCTGCACCCTGTATGCAAACGTGTTCAAAAAAAGAAATTCTCATAATCCAGACGGATGTGGAGAAGAAACACAGCGGAAGAGTGGCAACCTGCGAAATCGAGGTGCACTTTCGCATCTGTCTGCCGCCTAATTCGCTGCCGACGATGGAATAATTCACCGCTTCGGCACCAATAACTGAAAATGGTGGAAAATTAATAGGCTGATAATCAGTGCTGGTTGTTCATGGTGGGGTATATTACTTCCAAAATCATAGATAGAAAGAAAGAAAACCCTGTCTTCATGGAACCAATTTCTTAAAACTATAAATACACACCGCAACATTTATTACAGCGCAAAATTGGAGGTCTACACACTGAAGCTTCAAACGTGAAGCTAACAAAGAGAAGAAATTGGTTAGAGTAAGCATTCAAGCTACGTTAAGTTAGAGTTAGCATTAGTTACCACTCAGCTTCCACTTATCTTCATCCTCACTGCTATACCACCAGAGGTAAGCGGAATTTTTTTTAAAAGCAGAATACGGAAGACGGAACGGAAATGGTCAAAAATGGCCGGAAACCGGAATACGGAACATGGAACCGGAAATAGTGCAAAATCACTGAATTATTGGAATTTAGAAAAATTCGACAAAACGTTTTCATTTCCGTCTCTAAAACTACCAATAGAATTCTCGCTTTGTTACCACTTTTGGTGAAGGCTTCAACGTTTGGTGGTAGCTTCGAAGTAAACAGTGGAAATTCAGCACAAATGCCGTATCAATTTCATTCATATTCATGAACTTCAGTACGAAAACAGACTTTACTGGGGAGATAGACAAGAATGCTTTTAAAATAGGATTAGAAGCCTAAAACGAGTTGTATGTTATGATAGAGAAACAGCAGTTTTTCAAGATTCGGAGAAAGCCTTTTCTCCCAGATCGTTTACAATATAAACAATAGTAGAAAACAATCTCTCGCACTCCCACGGTGTGGCAGGTGCCGACAAATCATTGCAAGTTTTATTAGGAGAGTTAACTTAGAAGAGTTGCTTCCAGAATTTGAATAGATAATATCGACGTCAGAACAACAACTTCAGTCTTCGTTTTGTTAGCCTTCGCAGTGGAGCTCCTCGATTTCTATTTGCGCTTCCGTGTTCTACCCAAAAAAAGGAGCGGAACACGGAAACGGAAGGACAAAAGCGGTCGGAAACCGGAATAGCGAGAACGGAAACGGCAGTTTCGCACACCCCTCTATACCACGCGTAGAACGTACACATGTTTGCTCTTCTACATCGTGCTAGTTCCTTTAAAGTTGCATGAGATGAATGGTGTTGAGCTTCGTCATCAGGTTAAATTTGATCGGCCTACACGTATTGTCGAAGACTGCTAGCAGCTGAAAAACATTTACATCAAAGACGTTTTGCACGCTCTAGGTGAGAAATTTCTGTGCTCTCAAGATAACGTAAAAAGATTATCGACATCGGAATAACGCAAGTAGAGTACGCGCAATTTTTCATAGATTCTGCAATTTCCTTGTTTTTATTAGGGCATGGAGTGAATAATTGAGAGAAAAGGTTAAAATAAATGGAACTGGAGCGGAACCGTCAATAGTGCATTCACTGTTAAGACTTAATTGACGACGCTATGCTGGCTTTATAGTCATGAGAACAATGAAAAGGAATCGTCATCGAGCGGAAAGGTGGAACTGCATTCAATAATGCTTTTCGACTTGCTTACACTTGGGTCTGAGGAATAATTCAGGCTTTGGTGATTGTTTTCCTTGTTCACCATGGCCGTGCCATTGGAGTCTACACCTATGAAGAGCCTGAGCTATTCCTCAAGTTGAAATATCTTCTGCAACCTAGCAAGGTTGTAAGAGTAGTGGTGTTAGGTTGGTGCAAAAGTTCTCGGACATTTGGGATACAAAACATTCATTTTATAATACCTGAACAATAGCAAGGAGTCATTTGAAGTAGGCACCGTTAATATTAGGTTTTCTCTTCTCTATAGCATTTTTTGACTGTAGCCGAAAATAACAGAGAAATCCTTTTCAAATTCAAGAAGTGGCAAATGTCCGAGAACTTTTGCACCAACCTAATATTAACTCTGAAGCACTAATATTTCGGCCGCATCTTTGTATCATTCACAATGCATGAGGATGCTTTGCAGTTGCGGTATGTGAACATTTGCCCTTATTGTTAGTTATAAGGTTGCAAGAAGATTCGGCTTCAGTGGATGTCCTTGATACTACGAAATCCTACACAAATGCTGTAGAAAGAGCAATGTGATAAGTTTTTGAAAACTGCATAGACTCCAATATTATATTTACTTAACAAAATATTCACTTGAACTCACAGTTCATACTTTTATACGACATTTTACAATATCATCGAATCAGTTCTCTATTCCTCACCAGTAATTATTCAAGCAATCAGGAGCATAGTACAGCTCTTGCCAAATGCACTCTAAAATATGTGTGAAGCAGGTATCGTGAACAACAGTCAAATGGAGTGAAGCTGTTTCAGAAGGGAGCGCGTCGAGTGCATCACAGAGCTGGCACAATTCTGCTTGCTATAGAACATGTCGTTTTTCTGTAAACTCGCTGGCCGAAGGTATTTCTCTAGGTTTCGTGGAGAAAGCTGAAATTCACAGCAATTGCCGCTTTACGACGGGTCTGTATAATAAATACTACCGAAAAGATTGAGTCATCAGTTACATTTTCAATTATAGAGCAATTAATATGTTTGCGCAACTGCACTCTTGCAAAAAAGTGGGATTGAACCGAAATCGATGAATGACTGTCTGAGAAAGTCTTTAGCGATTCCATATAAGTCGAAGAAAATGCCACCAAAATTTTCCTTCCATTACCCACATAATATTTATGACAATCGTTCGCGAACTACTCAAAATATCCAATATGGGTACGAAAACCGAATTCGAGCAGCAGGTATGAGCCTATGGATTGCTGCGCAAGACAATAAGTTCGACCCCATTGAATGGCTGTTGTGTACAGGGCCCGTCGAATGAATTTTTCCTGAATCTGTTTCTTTCTGGTACAATGGCATGAGCGTACGTGATGGTGCTCGCAACATGGTGATACATGAGATCAAACCGACAGTGGTTTGATGAAGCTTGCCGTTTTAGTAGTACAGAAAATCGTAAGCACACCTGCTTACGATTAACTTAATTTAGCTGTTCCCTCACTTCTGCTATCACGAGAAATTTCCTGCGGTGAGAGCAGAATGCATGGATTGGGCCACGCTTTCACTGGAAAACATGTAGAAGAGGTGTCGCCTATCTAGTCGTAACTGGTCCAGAGCAAAAGATAATCCTAAAAACTCAGTGGTTCTTCGGGAGCAAGCTTTAGACGGCATCCAGTCTTTTGCTCGTAAGTTACATCCTAGTTCTTATGGCTTGGTTCCGGCCAAGGGATTCATTCACGATGGCACTGGATATGGGTACACAGAAACTTTGCTGTGTCTGTTTGAAAGCACGAGTGATCTTTCACATTCACTGCTCCCTGCTCCTTGGATTTGCAATGTTGAAAGATTGATCTTCGCCTGTGTTAACAAACCATTCCATCCTCCGTGGTCGTACGAACTGGTACATGATTAGTCTGAAATCGCGAAAACACTGTTTTTTCTAGCGACTGCTCCCCGTAAGTTATTGGCCGACTGCGCATTCACCATAAAAGTTAAAATTCAATGGAACACAATCCCAGCGACGCGTTATTAATGGACTGATCAACCCCAAAAACTTTACGTCACCTTGCACTTCCAGATTTTCATAACTTGATCTTGCCTGAGTGGCATTTGTACGATGATTAGAATTTAAAATACACTAATCCTATGGGTGATATGCATAGAATGCTGAGTGCGCTGATATTTAAATCTCAAGTGAAATCGCACGAGCGTAATTCTCCTTTTGCAGTGAACGGAGGTGATCCACAGCACTGTTTGAATACAATTCCTTTGCGACATTAAAGCATGGATTCAGCACAGCATTAACGACACGTTTTTTCAATGCAAAAAACTCTTTGTCAAACGATCTTCTCTAAATTTTCTACTTGTTCGGACCGCATGTCTCCTTTTTGGGACCTTTTCACTTCACGAGCCGAACAGGTATTTCAATTTACTTTCAAAATTATAATTAGGATTTCTACGAATGTTATTGGTTGTGTTCCAATGAAAGGATGTGGTGCGGAGATTCTGACTTAGAAGTGCTACACAATGAATCAAGCATATATCTTTTAGTGGACACTGATGGAACTGAACGGAAAAGAAGAGCTGGACTCGATCAAAAACATCGTTGAGCTGTTCGCAGACTAGCAGCTTGACAGCGGCGCTCACACCGAAATCGAGTTAATCAAAGTTGGGCAAATGTCGTTCGAGGTAATTTGGACGAGCTCATGAGGTCTGGCACAACAAGTAGCATGCGCTGGACAACTTCCCACCGAGATCTCATCAACTTGCTGCTTCTTCGCGCTCATCGAATTGCAGTCCGCCGTCTTCTACCGCGTCAGAAAAAAATCCCAGAGACTTCCTTCATTTTTTCGATACTCAAAACAAATACATATAAAAGAGGGGAAAGAAAGAATAGAGTCACAAACGAGTTCTTCGATTTTCACAAACGAAAAGTTGCATATAATGTCTAGCGACACATAAGTAACGCATAGAAAAGTAACCATTTAGAAGCAGCTGCAAGTAAAACGTTGACGACTCACCTTGGAATTAAAATTGAAAAAAATGAAATCCCTCTACGGAAGGTTCATGTCATCCTGCTGTCTGAGGGTACTCTGAAAGTGTGCACTTCACAGTCTGCTTAAAGATTGATCTGATTCCAGAGCTACCTGCTAAAGGTGAAAGAAGAGAAGAAAAGAAACTGGAACAAATAAAGCAGGAAAAGAATAAGTCTCGAACAAAGACTTCCGGTTTGATCACTGATTCTAAAAAGCATTTATTTTGTTTATTTTTATTCTATTCATCGAGGCATGTGATAAAAATATGAACATGTAAGGCGATAAATGTGGGCCTGTTTTCAAAACTGGATTCAGCTCTTGAAGGTTGAACGGTCTGCTGTGGAACAACCGTTCATCGAAGAAGATCGGACCATTAGGAGGAAGTTTCTCGGGCGCTGAAGTTTGGAGCCCAGCTCAGCTCAGCGTGATCCGTAGATAAAGTGCCGTTTTTTGTGGTGGTTTCTGTCACTCCTGTAACAACGCTTCGTTGCCGCGATTGGGTGCTCTGTATGCGTAGTATACTCTGCTGTGGCTCTATTAATTACTGACGATTTTGTCGTTTTTCGGCTTCAGAATAGCCGTCCTAACGTTCCGGGTTTCAATCGTCCGCTTTCTAAACTTTGCTCCCTTCTTTACGCCATATTATGCCATCCAATATCGACGAAGTCCTTGGAAAAATAGAACATATCGAAATAAAACTTGAAGCTTCTAAATGTGAACGCACAGGAACAAATGAAGTTTCTAGGTTTGTACTCAATAACGATGGTATCAAATCAAATCTTGATAAAAGCAGGGACATCGATCTATTATATATTCTACTCGCACTAACGTCATTGAAGTTAGAGCTTTCATAGGGCTCGTTCTTCGGCAGGGTTGCCCTTGGGTTTGCTTTAGTAGTTGCCGCTCTCCTGGCCCTTACAAAAAAAGACGTACCTCTCGAATGGACACCTGAATGCGAACTAGCACTGAACTCCCTTGAAAAAGGTTCGACTTCAGCACCAATATCAGTAAGGGCTTGTTCAGACGACGCGCGTCGAAAATGCAAAATCGAAGCTCAATCGATAATTAACGCCCTTGATCGAATTTGCTCTTTTGCATTAGTGGCGCAGTCCGGTTGCGCCTCATATAGGCAAACTTACTGGTCGCTCAGGTTTTTTAGAAGGCTGCTATTCCTTATTAATGGAAATTTTGACAAAATTCACTTATTTCGTTCAATTTCTTTCCTATGTGATTATATGCCTAATTTTTTTTGCCTATATGAGGCGCAACCGGACTGCGCCACTAACGCAAAGGAGCAAATTCGATCAATGACGTTAATTATTGATTGAGCTTCAATTTTGCATTTTCGACGCGCGTCGTCTGAACAAGCCCTAACACCTTCTCTCAGTCAACCTTTCGTAATATAAACCGATAGTTCCGCAGAAGGATTTGCCGGTGTACCAAAACGGGATTAAAGCAATCATCAACACATCATAGCATACGCCAGTCGCGCTCTGAACAAAAATGAGGCGCGTTGTGCGACCATCGAACCTGAAGTGCTCGTTTTAGTTTTCGCCGTCCGTGATTGTTAGATTTGTTCTGAACAAGTAGACCTTCCTCCGAAAGAGGGCCGTAACACCTTCTCTCAGTCAAACTTTCGTAATATAAACCGACAGTTCCGCAGAAGGATTTGCCGGTGTACCAAAACGGGATTAAAGCAATCATCAACACATCATAGCATACGCCAGTCGCGCTCTGAACAAAAATGAGGCGCGTTGTGCGACCATCGAACCTGAAGTGCTCGTTTTAGTTTTCGCCGTTCAAAAATTCCGCCCATACATCGACGGAGCGAAAACAGCTGTCTTCGCAGATCATGCTTCTCTGAAAGCTCTTCTTCATCGAAGAGACCTCACTGCGCAAAATATCAAATTGTCTTCCAGGAATTTGATATCACCAGCACTTACCGTCCTGGGAACAAAAATCTCTCATGCGACATCACGGCATTTGCAGCTTGATCCTGCCACACCCACAATAAACATTACCGTACTCCCAGTGACGTATTTCATCAGTTCGTCACCGACTTTTGCTGTATGCTTTTTGTTCTTCGCTTTGCTGTTTATTTGTGTTTGTGTGTTTGTTCTATATACACAATCAATGCTGTGCAAACACCAGCAAAACTGTCCCCTCACGGCACTTATCATAAATAATTAAACCAAAGCCCTAATCATCCTGTCTATTCTAACAATTTCCTTCAAAATAATCCATTCCTACTAATACAGGGTGGCGAATAAATACGTGCGCCGCGAAAAGTGTTATAACTTTCTTTTTTGCCAACGAATATCAAAACAAACATGATTATATATAGGAGTAGGACATAACATTCAATAATTAAGGAAAGTTTTCAAAGAAGCTGCCATGAGCTTTGATATTGGCTCTCATTCCTTCATTTATCGTATAGGTGGTGCGCCGCAAGAACCCCTTGCATATGTTGCTCCATATTTCGAAAAAGGCTAGTCAAGATTTGACAGATTTCTTGTTGTAGACTCCTAAGATATTCCTCCGAAATATATTCGACGAGGAGCTAAAACGGATTCAATATCGGGCTATTTGAAGGCCATAAACCTTTCGTCGGAGAAGAGCCGATTTCGGTCAAAAGAAGCGCATTTTTATTTTTGCTCCATGAAGCAGAGCGCAACTTTGTTAAGGGAACTATTTGGCACGTTTCTGTTCCTCGAGCACTGTGGCCTTCCTGTCAATGCAATACTGACAGAGCTGAGCATGATTTAATGTCTTTTTTATCGATAAAACCAAAACAGTCCTGCCTAGAGCACCGAAACTGTTCTAAAACGCCAAGAATTCAGGAAACACACTGTTTGCAGCAGTTCTTTGGTTTTAATTGCACGACAGGGTTGTGCTAGTGAGATGGTGGCGATTGTGAAAATTTCTAGGCACCTCGTCGGTAAAAATTTTAACCTAAAGCAAAAGAACGCACTCGCTGCGGCGCACCCAGACAAAATGCCGCAATTTCTTACATTTTTTATTCCGATTTTTCCACTCTTGATAGGTGAGGACTTGTACCTTCCAGATATGATAACTACAAAGCCCAACCTCTTCTTCAGTTAGGAATTGAACCAATCTGCAAAAAAGGTGGAGCTGCTTGGACATCTTATTCCAGCTAACATCATCATGCCGGTCCGTCCTCCTTTTAATAATCCCATGCCCCAGTAGTGTGTTCACCGTCCGCTTCTGTTACCTCCATGGATTGGATGGAGTATGCCCTCCCAACATTTACAGCTTGCCAGCCACGCGGCTCTCATACAGAACGATTAAGAAAGGTCAGGTGAATATTTTAAGAAGGAAAGGTACGCTCAAATGTTTTATACAATTCTCAAAATCGAACCGAATTTCACGCGTATTTATTCGCCACCCTGTATATAAGCGAAACCACGACGTCTGTTTGTCAACTCTAGGGTGCCGCCACGATTCCATGTTACCGTACTCCCAGTGACGTATTTCATCAGTTCCTCACCGACTTTTGCTGTATGCTTTTTGTTCTTCGTTTTGGTGTTTATTTGTATCTGTGTTTGTGTATTTGTTCTATATACACAATCAATGCTGTGCAAACACCAGCAGAACTGTCCCCTCACGTCACTTATCATAAATAATTTAAACCAAACCCTAATCATCCAGCCTATTCATACGATTTCCTTCAAAATAATCCTATCCTACTAATATATAAGCGAAACCACGACGCCTGCTTGTCAACTCTAGAATCCCGCCACGATTGCACGTTACCGTGCTCCCAGTGACGTATTTCATCAGTTGCTCTCTGACTATTGCTGGATTCTTTCTTTTTGTTCTTCGTTTTGCTGTTTATTTGTATTTGTATTTGTGTATTTATTCTATATATGTTTCCTGCTAGTCATTAGTTCATTTGGCGGTCTGCAGTCCGCTGAATGGCTGGTATATTATACTTCATTCCTACAAAACAATCAAGACCCTGGTAGAATGCGCCAACCATGCTATACAGCAATTAATATCGCTGGCTCTGGCGCACCGCAACGACGAATGGGACAACTTCCTATTCGGAGCCATGCACGCCTTCAACTGCTCTGAAAACTCTGCGACGAATTTTCCCCGTACGCCATATTGCACGGCTTTGAACCCCCAACATTTTCAGGCGCGCTCTACAACTTTCTGTCCGACGCATCGCCGATGAAACTGATTACGCTCAGAAGTCAACTCCTATTCTACAATCCATTTGGAAAGCTACGCGCGAAACCTTGCTTCTGCACAGATCACTCAAACACATCAATATAACCTCCGCACTCGTGCACAGCCCTCAGATTTTACTACGGTCAACAAGTCCTAATACGTAAAGTTGGCAATAATATCCAACCACGCTTCGAAGGCACTTTTCCTATCATCGCGATCGACCGCCCTTACGACACAATAAAAGACGGTCGACGTGAACGCACACCAAATATGAACCGCCGTAAAATTTACAATGAAAACTCCTCCTGATATAAAATTTCCCTCTCCTTTCCAATATTTTTACTCCATAATACAAAAACCTTCATTTTCCAAACTGCACACAAAGATTTATTACACTAATGCATCAACAAGACATTCTTCGCCATATTCTGAACCGCATCTATGTCTTCAGTCGCTCCGAAAATCATCTAAACAA
Source organism: Nippostrongylus brasiliensis (assembly GCA_030553155.1). Classification (NCBI taxonomy): domain Eukaryota; kingdom Metazoa; phylum Nematoda; class Chromadorea; order Rhabditida; family Heligmosomidae; genus Nippostrongylus; species Nippostrongylus brasiliensis. Next base: position 29,828,062 of record CP130735.1, on the reverse strand, counting down.
GCAAAATATACGCACAAATACAAAAGCACAATCCAATACAATGCCCCCATTATGTGATACCTACTTTCATAACTTCTCCGCCTCGTCACTACGCAGCATTTCCTTTTGAATGTTCCCCACTGCATGATTTCTCTTTGCACGCCCCCAAGGCTCAGGACCTCGTCCTCCGGCTCCTCTTCGAGCCCAGCAAGCGCGATGGCTCCGAGCCACTCCTCGACAGCATGTCCACGCCCGACAGTGGTCTCCACCACGCCTGGAAGATAATCATTATTTCACAAACCAATATATTCACATTTTATTTATATAAAAAACAAGAACTCACGCGACTCACGTCAACACCAGCATACAGCTTCGTATAATAGATCCCATAATCATCTGCACTAAAAACGAAAATAATCATATCTCGAATACGACATAATCGCGAACTTTCAAAAAAAAACTCACCGGCAATCAGCTGCCACACTCCCACACTGCCACGGTACTCAAAATAGTTCTAGAAAAACACCAGCATTATTAATAAACGCACATAACCACGACAATATTAATAAATGCACGATACAGTAGGAACGCACAAATCATAAAGAAATGGCTTGACCTTCCTGCCTCAACTCTGTCCTCCTCTACCACCCCAGCACCTTAGGTCATATGAACTACGGTAGCAGGGTCCGCTACGCCACATGACGGATGGCGGATGGATGTGCAACTCAGCATCGTCCACGGTAGTTGCGCTAATAGCACAGCGGTATCTCTCTCGCTTCCCGTGATAGCGACGCGAATTCGGATCCCGCACTCGGAAAATAACTTGCAAAACTCAGAAAACACCATGTAGTAAAATCTCAAAATACTTTCAATATTTCCCAGCTCTCAAAAGCACTTCAAAACCGCACAATAACATGCCATTGACTAAAATCACAATATATCTTCTCAAAAGCGACTAACCACACCCACTCGATTTCTCGAACTATTATTTAATAATAATTCTAAGATGTAAATAATATCATGTATAGTGTACATATTGTAATTAGGGTTATTAGGAGGAACATCTGAATAGAAGAATTTTTGCAACCTTTTATAAGATATTTTTTATTTGCATTTCTGAGACAAATTTTGAGAATATTAGTAATGTTACGAATAATATCATAATGAGGTAAACTAGTGAACATATCGGTAAAATCAGCAGAGTAAAGTTTAAGATGAGGGGAATGAATAGTATATAGTTCATTAGAAATATCTGTAGTATTAATAGACCAAAAACCTCGTAAATTATTCTGTGTGAAGTTTCTAATATTAACGTAGTTTTTAAAGTGTGTTTTTATATGATTTAGGATAAGGGAAGTTCTAAAGCGACTGGTTTGATACTACTTTTTGAGGCTCCAGTTATAAAACGGAATTTGGAGGTGTTTTATGTATTTTAGCGATGCAATATAGCAAGGGTAGTTTAGACATGGCCGTACTAGAAGGGTTATATAAGTTTAGGTTTTTAAGAATCCTAACATGTCTATTAATTATATTGGGTTCGGTATAATTAGAAAGTTGATAAGTGGGAATGTTATTATAAGAGTTGATTTCTGCAAACACAATAGAGGCATACATTTTTTTGCAGATGAAACCATAATTGGTAGAGGCTTTATCTTGTGGTGTGATGAAAAATTCTTTTTGTATAGTATGTATGTCGTTTTTGAAAAAGTGTAGTAATTATCAATCTTTTCAACAACAAATTTGTTCATTAAGTTAATGCATGATATTTTGTATAAAGCAATAATACTATCGACAATAGATTTGTTTAATTTGTATCTATTTTTATTTTATGAATAAGAAGGTTAAATGTATCATGGATGACATCCTCGAGGTTGAGGGTTCTTATTTCTTGTCTAAAACTTGTACCTTTAATCAACAATTTATATATAGATAGATTTTTTAAATAATGTGAGATCTCCAGTTACTATATATTTATGAGAAGGATTAATGTAATTAGGGTATTTGGAACAAGGACAAGAGTGATTTATGAAGTCTTTAAGAAATTGGTTGTAATTAAAAATTGTTTTACTGACTGGATCGGCGTATTTATATATCAAACTAAAAGATTTATAAGGAACAGAACTGTAATTGTTGATTAGATTTTTAACATCAGGATTATTAAATATTCGATTAATATTATATTGTTCTATAGTCTTATCAAAATATGGGAAAGTGATATTGATATAGCTAAAGTTGTTGCTATTTTTCACAGAAGGTTCAATGTCTATGAAACGAAAGTAACAAAGGGAACTAAGGATTTTATGCTCACTATGTGCAGTTAAGGCATGAATGTCATTAATATTAAGTTTGATAAGAGTTTGCGAATAATATTTGTTTTGGTTTTTAAGAATTTGAATAGCATAAAGTAGTCGGTGTTAATGGAGTTAAGAATATTATGAATATCATTAATGATGTTTTGAATAGTAAAATGTTTTTTTACGTTTTGGTTTTTTAGAGCCTCTATTGTTCCTATCTCTAATATTTTTTAATGAAAAGAAGGGATGATTACTTTTATGGTTTAAAGGGTTGTTAATATCAGTTATATTACCACATCCTTTAATACACCCTGGTGCAAAATTATAGGTTCACCCCGCGACTTGTCAATAAGTCGTAGAAAAGGATATCTAGTTTTTAGGTGATATTTTCCGGTGAGAAAAAGTGGAACCTCGATGGGCCCTACGGCAACAAGCATTACTGGAGAGATCTAAGAAAGGAGAAACGAGCATTCTCGAGACGCAACTTCGGCGGTGGAAGTGTTATGGTCTGGGCTGCATTTTCCGGATATGGACTTGTTGCTTTGGAGTTTGTCTCATGTAATATGGACAGCGAAGATTATCGAGAGAAGAGAAGAACACCTTCTCCCTCATGTGAGAAGATTCTATGGGCACAATCTTATCTTCCAGCGAGACAATACTCCCATACACGTGCCGAGGTCAACTACGAGTTAGTTCGATTCCAATAGAATCCAACTTTTAGCGTGGCTCTGTTGTTCTCCAGATCTGAACCCGATAGAAAATTCGTGGGGCATTCTTGTTCACAATGTTTACGAAGACGGCACCACCTACACCTCGGTTTCTGACCTGAAGAACGTCATTCTTGATGCTTGGGCTCATGTAGAGCAAACTGTTCTTGATAGTCTTATTTGAAATATGCCACACAGAATGTCTGATGTTGTTTATAACAAAGGTGATGTAGCAAAGTACTAAACTCGAATTGAATGTTCATATTTTCAAAAAAAAAACAGACACTTTTTTTAATTAAGTGAACCTATAATTTTGCACCGGTCATTATCTCTGATTTTTCAATAAAAAAATCAGAGATAATGAACATGCGAACAGTAGAACGAGAACGTCATGCGGACATTAGAATGGGACGGCATGGGAGTGAAGATTGACGGCCGGCAGTTACACCATCTTCGTTTTGCGGATGATATCGTATTATACTCATAACACCATCTATCACCCAGGCAGAACGCATGCTGGCCGACTTCGATCATGCGTGTGGGAAGATCGGCTTGCAGCTGAACTTCACGAAGACGATGTTCATGAGGCACAGATACGTTTCTGATGCCCCATTTTCGCTCAACGGAACGAACATCTCTGAATGCTCCAGCTATGTGTACTTGGGTCGGGAAGTCAACATGACCAACAACTTGAGTCCAGAGCTGGACAGGAGGAAACGAGCGGCTTGGGGCGCATTCAAGAGTGTTGAAGAAGTAGTGAGGAAGACGAAGAACGCCCGACTCCGCGCCCATCTCTTCGACTCTACGGTTCTTCCTGCGTTGACGTGCGCTTCAGAATCTTGGGCGTTACGCAAGCAGGATGAACATGCGATTTGCGTCGCGCAACGAAGTACAGAGAGAAGGATGCTCGGAAATAACTCGCGTCATCCAGGCGAGAGACGGCATACGGAGCTCCGAGCTACATCGACAGTCGAAGATCAGAGACGCAGTCGCTGGGGCCATGTAGTCGAAGATCAGGTGGGCCGGACACGTAATGCGATTTCGTGACGACCGTCGGACGAGAGCCGTTAGTGACTGGATTCCACGGAACGTCAGAAGAACACCAGGTCGCCCACCTTTGCGCTGGTCGGACTTCTTCGTCAAAACCCTGAACGATCGACTCGATGCTCTTCGTGTTCCTCGAGCGAGCAGGACCCACTGGTCTACCATGGCACGCGACAGGGACGAATGGAGACATTACTGGCGCCCGCTCGAGCAAATCGATGATCAACGGGACGACAGGTGATACAGGTGATACAGGTTTTCGATGGTGAAGAGTATGACAGTAATGTTACTAGATCCCCTCAATACGTTCTTTAAACACTTATGGACAAATCGCGGGGAGAACCTATAATTCTGCAGCGGGGTGTATTATCATTAAATCCAGAAGGGTGAGCTGTAGCTAATAGTTTGATCCAGAAGAGTTCTTCATCTCTAAGTATTTGTAAATCTTGATTATCAGGCAAATTGTCTAAAATATAAAAGTAACTGAAAATTTGGAACAATTAGGATTATTAAAGTGTCCATAGAGAAGTTTGTTATTTGCACCCTTTTTAATATTATAGATGTGTTCTTTGATTCTAACCCTAAATTTACGGGTGGTCAGACCTACATATTGTTTTTTACAATCCAAACAGGTAATACAATATATGACGTGAGTTGAATTACAACTACAATGTTCATTTTTGTACAGGGTGGCCCAAAATTACGTTCACAAATATTAATCGTCATAAGAACGAGCAGAAAAGACATCTGAGTCTGGAATTTTAGCACAGCATTACTAGCTCAATTGTTAATAAAACTGCACAATCAGATTTCAAAACGGCCTCCTCTAGGAAGAACGCAAGGCTTTAGACGATGCGGAAATGCATCCATCGTGGCACGCACATAATCCATTGGCATTTCGTCCCATGCCTTCAGAAGGCTCAGCGTCAGCGAGTCAAGCGAATCATGGCGTGTAGAGCAGGCCTTGGACTCCAAGTAGGACCAAATAGAGTAGTTCAAAGAGTTGAGGCCAGGGCTTTAGGAATGCCATTCTTTTGCGCTCATGAAGTCGAGAAGCTTGTTGCGGCACCACTCCTGCACGACCTTCGCTCTATGAGCTGGTGCTGGATCTTGCTGGAAGATGAATGACTTGACCTTGTAAATTGAATTGGTCCAAGGAATCAAAAGCTTTTCCAGAAGGTCTTCCATGTGAATTTTAGCTTCTATTTTTTTCTCCTTTTTTGACGAATAACAACGGCGACTTCCCAGAACCGGAGACAGTTGCCCAAATTATGACTGACTTCGGACCACCGTAACGTTCTTAGATCCTTCCCACTTCGTTGGCTTCGGCTACTGATTTGGCAAGTGCACGGTCGTTTCGGTGGGTCGGCGCTGCTTCAATAGTGAAAATTCTTTCGCCTGAAAAAAATGATGTCCCGGTAGCGTGCCTCGCCTAGCCGTTCGATGAGTGCGTCCTCAGCGGATGAGAAGGTGCCATTGAGCAGTTAGTCATTGTTGGAGAACAGTGTTTGTTGTTTCAGTTAAACATAAGCACAGCTAGCGTAGGAAATCAATCAGTTCAATCTTAACTCGTAGGTCAAGAGAAATGAAAGGTCGAACATGTGTGAACGTAATTTTGGGCCACCCTGTAGGTGCTGATATGTAGTGTAGTAGTGTTAGAAACAACAAAGGAGTTATTATCAGAGATAGAGCAAATGTCACAAGTAGAGTTACATTTTTTGAACGTATTATTATTTCCGAAGACTATCAGATTGTATAACCATTAACCTTTTACGGAGACTTTTTGTAGTGAAGTAGCTTGTGTTTGTGTTTTTTGGCCCATGATCAAACGTTGAGGGAGGCCCATTCCCTAACGAGTGGGAAGGTTATCAAAGGTTTTGGGAGGACTGCCCCCAGAGATCGGCACTCCCTTGAGAAAGCTAAGCCGGAGGCGTGGGACTTACCCTCCCTTGCCAGTATCCACTTTTATAAACCCCGTCGGGTTAGCCTTTTTTTACTATAGGGGGGAAGGAGAACGGTGTGCACAACCTGTACAACACAAATACACCCGATTTATGTATATAAGCATGTATACCTATGAAGACATTATAGCAAAAGTGCTCCAATCGAACAGAATTTGACTCCGTATCAAGCCTGAGTATCACGGCTAGACACACCAATGATGAGAAACTTTTAATTTTAGGCAATGTCGTTATATTTTTTGTGTTTATTTTTTGTGTTTAATTTTTTGTGTTTGTTTTTTGTCTTTATATGTGTAATATGTGAAATGATCGAGTATATTAAATGTAGGAAAGATGTAATTAGTTAGAGTGTCGTATAGTTATGAAACGTAAGCGGCGTCGAGAAGGGTATTTTGAAAAAGGTATGTATAAGGAAAATAACTAAGTGTATTATATAAAATGGACGAGAGAGATGAGAAAAGAATTGAGCAAGTCAACAATAACATTCAAAATCGACTTTTGTTGGATCAACTTCGAATAATAAATCTACCTATTCACATGAAAGGCGATTATAAAAGGGTGATAGAAAAGGTATTAAGAATTGTAAGGTAAGGTTTTAAATATAGATATTAGTCTTGAGAAATGGCAATAGAGAAATGATGTTTAGATATACAACTCAAGAGGACAACGAACCTATGTCATGGCCGGCTATGATCGGAGCAAACAATGCAACATTCGGAATTCGAGTAAGTAATAATACATTGGATAATAAGCAATATGAAGAATGGTATATTAGAAGTCTGAGCAGTAAGAAGAATGTATTCTAGGTGAAGGTCTCCTATCAGTTCTGGCAATACTTTAAAGTTGAAGGAAGAAAGTTTTTGTCAGAATACAACAGAAACCACGGGACAAAAATAAGACTCCTTCAAGAAAAAATTTTGAAACAAAAGGACCGCGAAAACTTGTGGTAGGTTATAAGAGAATAGTAATTGTAGTATTAGTAGAATATAACTATTGAAAATTAAATTTAGTTTGTTTATACGTGACGCCATAAGAAAAAGATATCGATCACAAGGGAAAGAGCCAATACAAATGCAGCTGCGCAAAGACCAACTCAAGATTGGTGAGATAGCGGTGATTAAAAGAATGAAGGATGTAAAAGAAGATTATATGTGTCATATTTTTAGATATATGATCCCGTCATCTTAGTCGAAAGATTAGAGATAGATATATCTGAGTGGAAGGGTCTCTCTATGGAGAGACTTATGGATGATAGAATAAGAGAGGAGAGAAAGGTAAGTGGAAGTGTGTAAGTGGTAATGTGGAATATAAAAAGTATATTACAGGCAGGGAGGGTAGTGGTGGCGCCTTTAGCTCTACCAGGACTGAATGACAATCATGGATCTGAGGTAACTACAAGTTAACAAAGAATGAATAAGTAAAGTAATAAGAATATTGTTGTAGGAAATTTCCGCCAAGAGAATCCATGAATCTGATGAAGGAGATGCGCCGGTAAATAAGAAGCCATTCGTGAAGAGCTAAGGTATGCTGAAGAAATGGTGTTTGAAATTGAAATGTTGGATAGTTTTTTAAAGAAATGTTGTATTAAGTGTTTTTGGAATTGAAATGTTGATGGATTTTTAGAAAAGTTGTGTTATATTGAATTGGTTTTAAAAATAAATGTTGAAGGATGATGACTAATATATGAATGGAGTGAAAAGAAGGAACATCCGTATGGATGACAACCGTATGGTTGAAAAATAGCCGTATGGCTAAAAAAGGGGAGAGAAAAGGAACTAGAGTGGGCAGAACAACTTGGGTTTCCCTCAAAGTTGTAATCCACTCCAGTAATATAAATAAGAAAGAAGTAAGTAATATAAGTAAGTAATATAAATAAGAAAGAAGAAAGAAACAGGAAATACATGTGTTATTAGATAAACACAAAAGGAGAAAGACGCCAGTTTCGCCTCTAAACCCTATACAGGCAAGATAAGTGAATAGAAGAAGCACTCCTCGATGCTCATCAGTAGGGTAAGGAGTGTGTGGAAAGCTACGCTGTGAACGGTTTATATACGCCCTGAAGATCACAAGAAAGGGAGAGAGGAGTGATCAAAAGGTAGAAGATGATCAAAGAGTAGAGAAAGGATTTAGTTATAAATGTAGAGAAGTAGGTTTCGAACTAAGACTTCAATATTTTTGTTCTGTAGATATTCATAAAATTTATAAATAATGAACTCGTTATTAAGTAAGCAAGAAGCTGTCGCTTGATAAACAATATTGTAATCATAATGTAAAAGTTTCAAGTTATTATAAAGTGTTTTTACATGTTTAATGAAATCCAAGTATTTTTTACATTTTTTGGCAATTCTTAGTATTTCATTATAAATAATAGCTTTTTCAACAGAAGTGCTAATATTACCTTTGTAATTTGTGTATTTTATAACTTTAAAATTGAAATAATCAGTTTTATTATATAAATTAATAATAATGTGATTATTGTGAACGGATATAGTGTAATCAAGAAAGTTAGTAGAGGAAATGTTACTATGGGTCTTTTCTATCTTTAGAGAGTTATTATAAGTGTTGATTAATCAGTTATCGATAAAAATATCATTCTGATTATGAATAATTAATACGTCGTCCATATATCTACCATATAAATATAAACCACAAGCGACAGGTATAACTGTCAAGTAACTGTCAAACCTCACACCCATTATTGATCCGCCCTACCACCCAGCCATCGATCACGTCAACTTTCGCCATACTGACGATTCGTTTCAAGGACTATATTCACCGCACTGTACCCCACAACTTCCAACGCCGGTTCAGTTGTCGCACTAAATTGCCGTACTCACATTTTGCGGCAAGAGCTTTAACACCAGGTCATGATCCCACAGTTTCCAACAAACTGCGAGACCCAACTTCATGTCCCAACCCTGACAACGAAAGGCATGCTCCCAAACTACCGTTGCCGGCTGCTTTCTCGAACAAGGGTCCTATTCCTTGCGCCTGCAATTGTGAACTACTATGAATGGAGCGTCTATCAGTTGTGTCAGTTCTCACAGTATAACTGCATCAGGCGCGCAAACGCAAAGCCTTTTCACTCTCTATCAGGGTTGGATCAGGTCTACAGTCTGTTTCAGCTTCAACACCATCACGTTCCAATGCCATCAAAGCGTCCTCACGTGCGTCTCCAAAAATTCCCTATCAATTCATCTATTGCCGTCATGATATGTTCGTTATCGGTGAGTCAATAAATACGTTTTTCTCTGATCTTCTGTTCCTTCCACTCATGCTGATACGGATCCTCTGCTGCCGCTACGCTACGGCATAAACTAACCTTATACAGCGGAGGTTTCGCATATCATAGTAACCAGCGGTTCTCTTCATTTTCCATCGTATTATAAGTATTTTGTTATTCACTCCTTGCATTTTCCAGCTGAATAAAATTGTTGTTCTCAATTGTGTTATTCCAGTACAATCAACAAACACTAAAAGCATAATAACTAATGCTTTAAATTTTTTTGAAATGTGAGAGGAATAAGAAAATATTGAAGAATGAATGACGAATGATGTAGGAATGTCAATTAATGAAGAGAATAAAAGAAAATTCTACTGAAAAGTTACTAGCAATACTATGAAGTAACTAGTAAGTAGTAAAGTTATAAGTAATGCAAGGTAGTAAGCGAACATATTGTAAGAAGGTATATGATTAACAATACTAAATGAAAAATATAAAATGTTATTGCTAACAAATAAATAGTATTAGTAAAAGTATACATATACTAGTAAAAGATATTAGTTCGTTTCGACCCTACCCTCAAACGGACATAAAAAATAAAAAGTACATAAGGTCAGGTTCAGCTCTCACTAGAAAGAAGACCTGACCTCATGAGAAATTAAAAACAAACTAACCTCGGATGTAGAAGAATATAGGAAAAGTCCACAAACCACGAAAATAATCCAAATCGTAAATATTGCCAGTATGTGAAAAAATAAATCAGCAAGTGAGAAATATGTGGAAGCAGAAACTAGGAACGACGAGACAACCGTATAGTGAGGGCAAATAGATGAAAACAAGTTGTAACGAAAGGAAATAGGAGGGATCAAGGATTGAAAAAGAAAGAAGGATGAAATAAACAGCAAAAAGGTAAAGTAAAGAAAATTCAATTCAAAAAATAGGTCCTAAAATTGCAACGTGACATCTCGGTGTACACTGTTTCTCTGAAGGAACGCCAGTCCTTGAACAGCGGTATCTTCAAAAGTTGATTTTAGGATCAATACTTCAACAGTGGCTAAGGCCAGATAAACCGACCGTGGGTCATCAATTACAGGGTGTTAACCGATAGCGAGGGCTCGGCGCTAATACGTCGCGAGAGCGTACCCGTATATTTATGGGTACGACATAACGATACACGTTGGAATAATGAGGATCGCAAGAAGAGAATTGGGAAAGTCAACCGGCGATATCTCTAATAAAATCCTCGCGAACATAATGTTCATCTAACAATAAGGCATAATTATACACTATGAACTTGTCTTTATACATCCACTTTGTTAGAGCTGAATAGAAATCTCTGAGTAGCAATTGTTATGAAGCAAAAGTCTAAGTGACTGAAGTCTAGTCAGAAAATCTGTGAGCAAGCGACATGTTATTGCATATCTGTCTTAAGTTGCAAGCACTCGTTCAAACAGCTGTGAAACTAGGGCAGGATGGGTTCACCGTCTTCGATACTTAAACACAGATACCACCCTCCCTCCAAGACCCCTCCAAGACCACTTTACTAGGAAATTTTGAACCTTTCACCTAACTAGTGAGTATTTTACATCTTTGTTTGGTAAGTAACATAGCATAACATTTATTACACGCTTTAGGCATGTAAGAAGGTAATAGAATCTAAAACAAATTCTATCGCCGATATTCGTGCAGGCTTAAAAACAGACGGAATAACATAACGTGACAAAACGCAAAAAAAGAAATGAGGAATTGACACTAGCAGCTAAAATGTAAAACGGGTGAACATGATAACCAGGATGCTAGACAACATAGGATAAGTAAAGAGCAACAGGCTAGCAAAGAACTGAACTACCAGGCCTTGTACAATCGTTTAATTCGGGAGCAATTATATGGTCAAATGCTTTCTAAGCACTCTCTTGAAACTATTCAAAGTCTTTGGAAACTGAAGTTTTTTTTCCTCACTTAGGATATTCCAATCCTGTACGTATTGTGAAGAAATTGCGACGCTGAGAACACCAAGATGACTCTCTGTGAAGCCCTCCTCTAGTACGAGATGACATTAGTTTGAAAATTTCTGTGCCTTTAAGTCCTATGTAACCAAAAAAATCATGTATAATTATTATACATGTGTAGCAAAATCTGTATGTACCACGATGCAGGGTTTGAAGATTTAGAACCTTGTTTCCAATAACACCCCTAGGAATGCTCTTGATATGTGTAGCCAATATCTCTGACAAACACTTTTCTAGCGGAACTATTTTGCGCTTTTTCTAACCTTTGAATAGGCTTCTTCTTTTGGGGATAAAGGATGCAGGTTCCATATTCCACGAAAATCTTTGATCTAAGCTGCTATTCTAGGATGTATCGACCTTACTATGTTTCGTAACTAACAAACTACGCGACACTTTATCGAATGCTTTCTTTAAGTCAAAATAAGCAACATCTGCTGGATGTCCGTTGTCTAGGGTCAGTGTCCGAGAAAAAAACTTCTATTAAATAAAAATTAAAGTGGTGTGGTCAAATGTGATGCGAATTTCTTTACAAAACAAAAACGAATATTGTCTGAAGTCACCATATAAGTAGGAATTCTAGGATGTCGTTCTATCGAACCATATATAATCATTGATAACCTCAAAACTCCACTCCACTTCACTATAGGGACAAGGAAGCTCAAGGAAAATCAGTTTTGGCGTGAATACATATTTCCATACTCATCAGCGAGAACTTCGGCCTTCTCGTGGTCCGTTATGGCCGTAGTTCCATCATCTCTCCTGATCGCATCTACCTTAGGCCTTGTTCTTATTCTTCAACTGATATACTTGTAATGAGAGCCTTTTTGTGTGTACTACTATTCTTCTTTCCAATTGTGTTTGGTCAAACTCCTCTCAAATTTCTCGGTCAGACGTCTGTGGATGATCCAATCTTCGGCCTCATTGGAACTCACTGTTATTTTGTTCGCTTGATTCGTTTTTGCGAAAGCCGAATCTACATAGGTGCAATGGTAATTTGCTCGTCAGCGTAGGGACGTTTTTCCATGGCACCAGAAGCTCGATGCAGTGCTCCAACACAAAAGGGAAAGCTGAAAAAAGGGCGTTCCTCTTAAAATCCCATCAAGCTGAAGGTGATACAAGCGTGATCACTAGCTCCAAAAGGGACTTCAACTTTTATATTATTTACTGTCTCGCCTCCATTACGAAGCACCAAACCAAGAACGCTTTTACCTCTAGCAGCTTTTGGAACATAATTCTGATAGTGATGTGTGCAAAGCATCTGTGACAACTGCGTCGACTGGGCACAACTAGGTAGCGCTGTGTCCCAGGTTATTCCAAGAAACAAAAGACAACAAGAACAAGAGAAAGTAACAAGCGAAAACTAAAAGAGTAGCTCGTTTCGTCCACACCATGTACGAGCTAATCTATCAAAATATAAAGCCACTCCCGGGACTCATCAGCATGGGAGGAGTGGCTTTATTAGTGAATGAATAAGAGAAATAATTGAGCGAAAGGAACTAACCTGTACACTAGCGACATATCCAAAACGGGAGTGATGTTGACGGGGACTTCGACATACCGGGTAACCATTCTGTTTAGCTATTGCGGAAGCTGTTCGTATAGATTCTTGTCTACCAACATCACTGGTGCACACACTGACTGCTGTTCGGAACATACTTCGTATAATAGCACATTTCGTGGCCATTGGGTGTGCTGATGTTGCGTGAATTAAGATATTCTTGCAGCTGTCCTTACGATACCACTTCACGTCGAAAATACCTTTGGACGCCTTCACTTGAGTGTTGATAATAGGAAGCCAACCGTTTTTCGGGATTTCCCGAGTGAATTTTATGTGCTGTGACTGTTCGTTCATGATACGGAAACACTCATCCATTTCGGATTGTGTCGATGTTACAATGAAACAGTCATCCACATATCTACAGTATAATAAAGGTCTTCGTGCCAAAGCAGGTTCTTCTATTCTGCTCATAAAGCAGATCGCAAGTACCGGCGCTAACCTTTGCCCCATAGCTAACCCTCGGGTTTGTGAGTAATAGCTTCCCGACCATCTGAAAATGTTACATTTCAGGCACTCCTTTACAAGAGTCAATACTTGAGCTTTACTGAGTCCAAAGGTTGTGATGTTATTCTTATGAAGCTCCATCATTTCTGCGAACGCTTGTAGAGCTTGCTCGTTTTGGACATTCGTGTAAAGGGATGTTACATCAAATGACTCAATTACACAGCTTGTTTCAAAACGCGTGCTATGTAGGAGTACGAGAAACATGTTAGTATTGGACAAATGTGAAGGTATAACGGGGAGTAGCTGACTCACGATAGTACTGAGAAACCATGAAATTCGGTCAGTTGGCCCTCCTATACAACTAATTACTGATCTTATTTTGAAGGCGTCCGCACGCATTGTCGTTAAGTCACCCGATGGAAGCTTATGTGTCTTGATGAGACTATAAAAGACCGGACAGATAGGGTTAACATGCGTAATCCGCGAATGAACAACCGCAATGAATGTCTCTCAGTGACAGATGAACTTCTTGCATTTGGACCGCTATGTAAGCTATGATATGAGATACGTCCGCGTACGAGTACATAAGTATGAGCAGCGGTTCGTTTCACCTTCATTGCTACTAACATTTCTTACTTACTGGTTAGGCTTTTAGCTCAAAGGTGGACGACTGTGGTGAGTTTGTTTCTTTCAAGTGACTTTTCCTTGGTTTTCTTTTGGCTTCCGATCAGAAATGCTAGGATCTAACGGCTTTTGGTGGGCCAGTCTTGTAAGTCACTTACTTCGATGTGTGTTCAGGCCTCCGAAGACGACGGGAAGGTCGAAACGTTAGGCCGTTGAATAAAGTGTGTCCACCTAACAACCTCGTGCGGCAGAAGTACTTAATTTTAACAAATAGCTGACAATGCCGAAGTTTAAAGACGAGAGAACATGGAGATTCTTCTCACACTTGTTGTCTTAGGTGCGGTGCTAATTTTCTTGTAGCCGTTGAACGCCTAGTTTTATTCCATCATGAAGCTCTTGTACGTTAATTTTAGGTGTTCTTGTAGATTTGTACGTCTAGTTTTTAGTTCTTCTTGTGGTTGTTGTAGGGGTTTTTAGTTCTTCTTGTGGTTGTTGTAAGGGTAGTTCTTGTTGTACGAGTTCGCGACCAGTTATGAATAATGTTCCAGGGAGTAGTAGGCTGTAATACTTCCTCTGTAGTATAAAGTTGAAATCCCCCATCAGCGCACAAGAGTATTCACACGAAGTCAGGTAGTTTATGCATTTAAACGGTTGATCATTCTTATCAGCTTTGCAGCTGGGAGATGTATAAACAACTATCAAGGAATATGTAGTTGGTTTAGCTAGCACATCACAACAAGCGATTTCGTACCCATCAGGAGGGCAACAGCACCGCACGGCAGATTTAAAAAGGTTAACAACACCGCCACCCTTTTCCAAGCTTGTCGCACCTAATTACTTCACAGGCCGAAAGAGCGTCACCAAACACCACTTCACAGGGTGTTTCAGAGTTCATCCAGGTTTCAGCTATCGCGACCACGCCATATCTGGACGTATGAGTAAGGGCCGGTTCAGAGTGTTGCTGCATGATTCTGCAGCAACAGAGGGGCGGAGTGTCGTTCCGTTCGGGACCACCGCGTTACTGCAGATTTGCTGCAGTTTTCTGCAGCGACAGCACAGCAGCAGCTCGGTCGGTTTTGACACGTTTAACTTGTAAACTCTTCAGAATCGATCGATGGCGTGGCGTCGATGCTGCAGCTGCAGCAGAAAATTCCGGTGGGAATTCTCTGCTGCAGCTGCTGCAGATCTGCAGCACTCTGAACAACCCCCCCCTTGCTGCAGAGTGCTGCATGCAGCTGCTGCAGCGCTGCATTTCTTCCTATCCTTCATCATTGTTGCAGCTGCATGCAGCAACACTCTGAATCGGCCTTAAGGAAAGGATTGAATGTTTGTTTTGAAGAGAGCAAATGTTTGTAGAAGGACAATGGATCAATCTGCTCGGAAGCGTAGAACACCGAGGAATACCTACTTGTTCCCTGAGTTAAACATTGCAGTATCAGCCGTACAAGCAATGTTTGGAGGAGAAGAACGAGAGCTGGCTAACACCGTAGTGTTGGTTAACACAGTAAAATGAGAATGGCAGAAAATTGCACGTCCTTCGCATGCGAATGCACATTCTTACCGTTAGAGCGGAGAGCCGTGTGATTTTTCCATACTCAGACTTTTTTCCTTTCCTTTTTAAGTCGAAGTTAGAGCACGTACATTTTCTTTGAGTGAAGCTATACGATGTGAAAACTGTGCCCTTCTTAGCTAGATGAAGGGACCATCATTTGCACATCTAATCGTTGGATTTCAAGGACTTGCGGTCATCAGTGGCCCCCAACCACGCCAACGAGCTGCACCAGCCAGCCACGACCAACCAAAGTTTCGACCTTCCCGTCGTCTTTGAAGGCATGAACTTACTGCGGAGTTAGTGATTTACCTGGCTGTTTACCTGAAGCCGTTCGATCATAGCATTCTTGGTCAGATGCAGGAGGAGAACAAAGAATAATCGAGAATAATCGTCAGCGCCGTCGCCAGCGTCGTCGCCACTGCCGCCGAGTGTGCAAGGTCATTGTTATGCCATAACGGCAGCGCGTGAGCGACTGTCGGACGATCGTTGAGTGAACGGGCGAATCGCTCGCGAGGGAGGGGGAGTTGCGCGAATGTTGGAAAGTTATGCTCGGGCAACGGTACGACACCCAATCAGGGAAGCCTCGCAGGCGGTCGGAGGAACAACTGGCACAGATACGTCGGCTACGACGTGTCTGATACCGAATAGTGTCAGTTGCGCGATCCATCGCTGAACGAAATCGGTCGCATAACAAGGGCCTTAGCGGACAAGCGATGGGCGAGAGTAATAGTACCGTTGTAGACTATTTTGTTTTTTGTAAAGCCTTTGACAAAGTACCTTACTTTTGGCTTTTCCATGGGATGTCCATCATTGGAATTCATTCTCGGATAGTTTTTTGGTTCAAAGCATTTCTGTCTAATCGTACATTTATCGTGAGTTCAAAATGAGCCTTTTCCAGGCCAAGAGATGTTGAGAGTGGTGTACCCCAGGGTAGAATCGCGTTACCTATTTTATTCAGTATTTATACCTCTGAACTTCTTGAGCTTCCACTAAATGCCGATGTCGGTGCATTGATTTTACCAATGACATTGAAATTTGCGAACAGCTAAATACGGCAGGCTACCTGCGCAAAACAGCAAGGCGCTATCAATCTCGTTGATGTGTAGTCGAACAGATGGAAACTTCCTCTTTCCTATGGCAAAGCCAAAGTATTGCATATTGGTACCATTAATCCAATGCTTGAATATAACGTTCGCTTCTCAGCGTTGGTCGTATTAGAGACCTAAGTATCTTGGTGCAAAAGACGAACATTGCGAATAGGTTGCAATCAAAGCGTTAGCAATCACTTATAAAATGTTTCGTGCGCTCACCAACATATGCAGTTGTGCTCTTCTACAGACATACACATCATACGTCGGACCTATTCTACAATGTGGTACGGTTGTTTACAATCCATAGACGTGCAAAACCGCTAGAGCCCTCGAATGTTGCAGAATGGATTCACTAGAAAGCTTATGATCAGGTAAGTGGTCTACTCCGCAACTGCATCCTATCCGCGAATGTTAGGAACCTAAGCTTCGCCTTTGGCTCCTTGCTTTAAGTAGAAAAGCTCGACCCTATCATGTCCGACAATATATTAGTTCACGATCGCAATGGTCTTGCCTTCAATCAGCTCTGTCTATGCAAGCAAACGATTAGGCCCTTGAAAAATTGTCGTTCCTAGAGCTACCAGAAACTGCAGGTAACACTTTTTCCTCAACAGAATCATCTCAACATACCTAAGACTTAGTATTGAAGGAAGCATTCCGGGGATTATTCATCACGTGGCATTTCCATTGAATAAACACAACATAACATAACATAAGATTCATGCGCACACCTGATGTTATTTACTCCACATACAGGAATAATTGAAGTATTACATTCCAACTTTTGCCGTAGGAGTCTTAGCAGGAAACAAAAAAATGTGGAATATAAATTGTGGAATCTTGGATTCATCTTGCATGTGTTTCGTAAATATTTTCGAAAATTTTCATGTTACGCGCAAAAGCAGAGTTCCTTTAGAGAATTGATGACCTGCTGCTCTGTTTTAATTTTGGATGTGCTTCATTTTTGGCCTAACCAGCGCGTCCAAAACCTCCATCACTATATATTGTGACACCACTACCCGGTTAGCTGCCATCAGACGTTGGGTCCCGGTCGAGAAAGAGTGCATCCTATTAGGTCATTTCATAAGTCCTTGCCGGTTTTTTCATCGTCCTTCTGTAAGTTTAATAGGAAAGCTCTGGCAAAGAACTGTATACTGATCGATAGAGAATTGTTTGTAGTTTCAGAATATGTACTTCGTTTTGATGGAAACTTGAAATGTCGCCAACTTTTTTACAGGCGAAATGGAAAATGAAATGTCGCAAAAATAGCTCTTTGCGGCATGGAATTTTCTCCAAAAAAGTGGAACTTTTTGTAAGTTTTTGCACACCGTTGGAAAGAGCAAGTGCTCTTCTACTAGATGTTATATTGTGTTTTTTATTGGTTTTGGTTTTTGGCAACTTTAAGGCCCTCAAGTCGAGTGACCCAAAAGTCGTTAACTATTTTTTGACTCAACGCTAGCTCTTTGTGTGGAGACTTTTGCTCTCAACTCTCTCTATATGTCTTATGTCAGAATTTCTCGCTCTATGAGGAGATGTGTTTTTTCACGTCCCTGAGTTTTCAACAAAATTTAGCAACGACGACTACCAGTTGGATGCAGCATCACTAGTCTTTTTGTTGGAACAGTTTTGCCAAACCAAACATATCTCCTCATAGAGCGAGAAATTCTGACACAAGACATATAGAGAGAGTTGCAAAAGTCTCCACACAAAGAGCTAGCGTTGAGTCAAAAAATAGTTATCGACTTTTGGGTCACTCGACTTGAGGGCCTTAAAGTTGCCAAAAACCAAAACCAAAAAAAACACAATATAACATCTTGTAGAAGAGCACTTGTTCTTTCCAACGGTGTGCGAAAACTTACAAAAAGTTCCACTTTTTTTGGAGAAAATTCCATGCCGCAAAGAGCTATTTTTGCGACATTTCATTTTCCATTTCGCCTGTAAAAAAGTTGGCAACATTTCAAGTTTCCATCAAAACGAAGTACATATTCTAAAACAACAATCAATTCTCTATCGATCAGTGTACAGCTCTTTGCCAGAGCTTTCCTATTAAACTTACAGAAGGGCGATGAAAAAATCGGCAAGGACATGAAATGACCTAATAAACGTCAAAACATTTTCACAAGTCATTTTTACAGTTTGGGCGCCTAAGGTGCATTCTTTCTCGACCGAGACCCAAAGTCTGGTGGAAGCTAACCGGGTAGTGGGGTCACAAGACATAGTAATTGAGGTTTTCGTCGCGCTGTTTAGGCCAAAAATGAAGCACATCCAAAAATGAAACCGATCAGATGGTCATCAGTTCTCTAGAGGAGCCCTGTTTTTGTGAAAATTTTCGGAAAACATGAAAATTTTCGAAAGTAGTCACGAAACATGTTGTGTACCAAATTAATGGTAAAGGTAGAGGTTGATCAGTCTCCCGAGGACGCGCCGCCGCATTCATGTTCCACTCAAGTAGTAGAGGCATAGTGAATGCGTATTTGGCCTATACAATGACCTGCGGGGAGGCTGACATTATGAGCAGTCTTGAACATGCAGTTTTGTACATACAATGCCGGCCAAAAAGGTATTCGTTTTCACCTTTTTGCATGTAACTCCTAAGAGACTGAAGCGTTTGAACTGATTTTTATACAGTTAGCGAAGAGTGACAACCGTGCACATATGATTGCTTCGTATCGATGAGGGCTTGAAATTTCTTGAATTTTCCCATCAGTAAAGTAAAATGCCCAGTTTCAGAAAAGCGGCCTCATTGACAATAAATTTTTTCTACTCTAAAATAAGAGATGTTTTTGAAACCGCTTATGTGCCGTTTGAAAGAAGGAGGTTTTTCCTACGTAACGATATATTGAAGTTTTTTGTTACTCTTAGCTTTTATTATTTTTTAGGTGGTCCAATGGGGGCGTGTCCAAGAGATGTGAATTACCTTTGGATGCAACTGGTGCTTTGTGTACAGAGGCTTTCATAGAGTACTATAAGGCGTTCGAAAGTTCGAAAGAGAATCAAAAGCGCTATCGGATGCTGTCTTCAGTCTTTCCTGAAGCTCAGTTTCTAGAAATTTTATTTAAGAAAACTACGAATTAGAAGCGTCATTTTCGCCCCCTTACATTTTTTTCTGCTTAGAAGATTTTCCAAAACCTCAAGCACCCTTCGTAAGAAGAAACCTCGCTCTTCGCGAAGTGTTTTTGAAAATTTCCTACATATTGGTTCTTGTTCGATTTTAAGTAATTAAAATGAGTACGTCCTTGACGTCGCTGATTCCCGCGCGCGAAGACTGCGCGCCGCGTGCGGCGTTGGCTGCAGGAGCCTCTAACGTCGCGCGCGGCGCGCAGCGCGCGGAAATCGGTGGTGAATGACGTACACACTTTGATTGCTTGAAAACCATCAAAACCTGATATGTGGAAACTTTTCGAAAACACCTCCGTGTAGAGCGAGGTTTCTTCTTACGAACGGTGCTTGAGATTCTGAAAAATCTTTTCAGCAGAAAAAATTGTAAGGGGCTCAAAATGACGCCTCTAATTCGCAATTTTTCGAAAATAAAATTCTAGGAGCTCAGCTTCATGAGAGAATGAAGGCAGTATCCGATAGCGCCTTCGATTCTCTTTTGAACGGCATATTAGAATCTGTGAAACCTTCTGTATGCAAAGCACGAGTTGCATTCAAATGTAATTCACTCCTCTTGGACACGCTCCCATTGGACCACCTAAAAAATAGTAAACCCTTAGAGTAACAAAAAACTTCAATATATCGTTATGTAGGAAAAACCTCCTTCTTTCAAACGGCACATGAGTGGTTGCAAAAACATTACTTCTTTTAGAGAAGAAAAAATTTATTGTCAATGAGGCCGACTTACTGAATTTTATATTATTGATGGAAAAATTCAAGAAATTTCAAGCCCTCATTGAAACGAAGCTGGCATATGTACACCCTTGTAACTCTTCGTTAACTGTAGAAATATAAGTAGTACAAACGCTTCAATCCTAAGAAGTTACATGCAAAAAAGTAAAAACGAATACTTTTTGGCCGGCACTGTATGTGTGCACTCTCCGAGATGGCTGCTGCGTTTCCGCTTGTTTTGTCACGGAACAAATGTTAGCAAATTCAAAATGGTACATCGATTATGAGCTGCCTGTATGTGCTCTGAAACTTAACGAAATCTCTGCTTGAGACCGTTCACAACTTCTGTCTGTCAAACTTCATTTAACGTGAGCTGCACAGAACAATGGTATTGAACAACAGATTGGTTATAAGTAACTGTGCGATACATTTCTCGACTACGTTGATCTGATTCTCTTCTGCTTCGAAGCTGAGAAAAAAAGTTCATTTTTGTGAGGCAGTTTCCCTTTGTTTCACCAACACGAAACACCGATTGCGACAATTCCAATCTCAAAGGTTCATTCAGTGCTCACCATTTACAAAACCTACAAAGTTAAGTGCAGCTCGTGGTTTGCATTATCGCTGTAGTTATCAAGAAAGACACAAATATTCTTTGAGGGGAAGAGGGGAAAACCTACGAAAAAGGCGGAAGCCACCCGCTCCCTCTTTTCTAAACCTCCCCTTCAAAATGAACAGTTGCCACCTTTGCGGTTGTTTGGTGGAGGTCAAAAAAGCCTGGCCATACACATCTCTCCCAAACTCTTTTAGTAAACTTCGTCCCAACTATCTCAATAGATCAAAATTACAATCGCTTGTGTGATGGGTTTGGAGAAACTGCGGATTCAAAGGGCTGCAGGGATAGATCATTGTCGGCGTTGTCAACGGCTCATCGTCACTCTCCCATCTGGCAGCCTAATTGGTTATTGTGTCGGTCGCAGCTGTCGTTTCCATTCCTGCACTATCATCCAGCCAGCCAGCTGCTCTCGGTCCGTGTCACCATCGCCAGCCACTCAGCTGCTGCCCTCGAACTTGCACATCGCATCCATTATTTTACATGACTCCATCGTCCCAACAGCTCAACCATAATGTGGAACATTCTTCCATATACTTGCAAAATGTTCCTCTGAAAAATGACCAGTTATTCGTTGTTTTATGAGAACAGTTTCGGAAACAACAGCACTGAATGCAAGGGAAAGCAGGTCGTAAAGAAGCAAAGTGGTCAGCGTTGATAAGCCCCTCAAGGACGCGACAGTGAATTAGTCTTATGTTTAAAGTCGTAGAGGGAATTTGAGTTTGCGTTTGCACAATTCATGGAATAACTTACGAGTGCTATCAATGGGCCAAGGTCTTCACTCTCCCACGCAATAACTGTACCAACTTACATCACTCTAGAGGCATGGAAGCCTTGTCCAGCCTTGAGCAAGATAGGAACGCTCGACGATGCAAGCGCGTTTCCACACAAATATTACTCTACTTTTTCTGCTCATTGTTTCTCTACGAACTACGCATGTTATGTAGCCTAGCGTAAAAGCTAAATAGTAAAATGAATAATGAACATAATCGATCTTACTGAGTTTCTCATCATTCAACTACTGCTGCACACTTTTCGTCCAACTTTCGTGACTCGACAACTGTTCACTTTCTTCTTAAAAGCTTGAATATCAGCGAAAGCACATTTATGCGAATTGACCGATGGATTTTGCTTCTCCTTTGCTC
Source organism: Nippostrongylus brasiliensis (assembly GCA_030553155.1). Lineage (NCBI taxonomy): Eukaryota > Metazoa > Nematoda > Chromadorea > Rhabditida > Heligmosomidae > Nippostrongylus > Nippostrongylus brasiliensis. The sequence continues at coordinate 29,805,996 of CP130735.1, read as the reverse complement.
CCTTCCGAAATTTAGGGTGTGAGAAGATTTCATTTACTCGTTTCAATCCAGCTCATATGAATGCGGATCCCGTGTCACGTATCACTACTGGTCGATGCCGGATTGCTGCTAGTGCTAACGAAGGCGAATACTATGCCAGTCAAAATGTAAGGGCCGACGGCATACAATCTTTGCTGAATCCAGTAAGAAAGCAAATTCAACGTCACACTTCTGCGGAAAGGAACGTTCTATCTGATAGATTGAATTTGTAGTGGTAGAAAGGCGGGGTTCAACGAGCTTTTGTGTCGAGTTTACTATGAGGCAGCTGATGGAAGAAATTGGATTTCATTTATGAAACAAGCGAAAGACGGCACAATAGCTTCGCTCGCTTTTCCGCGTCCTGGTTTCACTTGGTAGTTAGCGTTGATGACATATTTATAGGATGCGTACTGAGCGTTTTTTCTCCTATTTGCTTCCCTGTCGCAGACTTGCTTTCGAAACAAATAGCGGTTTTAACACCTGGAATGTTTTGTTGAGAGTTGTTTTCCTTCGGGCATTTCAAATTTTGCGGCTGACATTCACCTGTTCGAGCAGATTGGCGCGCAAAGCTGTCATCTTTATGGTATATACATCTTGAGCAAATCATGCGACTCCTTTCACCTGTTAGCATATCTGTACGAGCAGCGAGCTCCGTTGTTGTTCGATACTATAGAATTATTTCGCACACTTTGTCCCGTCTTACGAATTGCAGTACTAAGTAACTTCTGATAACTTCTGAGATGCCAGATGCCAGATGCTGACAGATGCTCTTTTCTGAGACCAGAATGGTCTACGGACACCTCTTCACGGTCTTGAAGTTGCACGAAAGCTGCACTTGCCTCCATTGCAAATTGACCTACGATGCAGCTCTGCCGTTCTCAGTGTTTAGTTTTCAGATGTTGCTAGATAGTGGGTCGATAGAATTGCACACGAGGGCCGGGGTTGACAGCCAGCCTCTCGACTTGACCGTATCAAGAAAAAGGTGAAGTGATGCTAGAATCTTAATTCACATTTTAATATTAAATCGTTCCGGGAAATTATTAGGTTGGTGCAAAAGTTCTCGGACATTTGGTATACAAAACAGTTTATTTTATATTATCTGTACAATAGCAAGGAGTCATTTGAAGTAGGTCCCGTTAATATCAATAGTCTTCTCTTCTCTATAACATTTTTTGACTGGAGCCGGAAATGGCGGGTAAATTCTTTTCGAATTCAAGAAGTCGCAAATGCCCGAGAACTTCTGCACGAACCTAATAATGCTACTCCACTCTTTCTCATGTTATTTTGTGTGACTTACTTTTCATTGAATGCCAATACGTTTGTAGGGAGTCTGAGAAGAGCAATGAAAGGAAAGGAGCCGCAACGCAGGATGGTCATGGAGGACAGCTGTTTCTGAAACTGCTGCAACAGCAAATTTTGCTCTCAGTCATCAAACAAGCAGGTCTGAACGTCGTTCATGATGAGGGGTATCGTGCAAAGTGCGAAAAGAAGAAGTCGGCATTGGTCGAATGTGGAGAGAAATTTATGGGCAACAAGCGAAGGTTCCTTTCTGACTTGCTTTGAATGTTTCGGATATTCCATATTATTTTATTGGAATTTCGTTTCAGATCAGAAGCTAATGCTAGGGAGAGGAACCGAGTCCAACACCTCGGCGACATGTTTGAGCGATTGAAATCCGTTCTGCCGGTCGAGCTGGATGTAAAAATATCGAAACTGGCCACACTAAAGGTAATTCTAGAAAATTGTTGACAAATCATACGAAGGTGCATTACCCGATGACGAGTGTAGCGAGCCTCTTCCTGTATGTCAACCGCTAAGAAATTTTTTCATGTTTTTGAATGGCAAACAAGCGAACAGAAAGATTTTGATGGTGGCAATACAAAGGAACATGTACGACCTTCTCATCCTTTTCTTGCATGTCAAACTCAGCTGAAAACTTCTTAGGGAACCTTGCTTGAATACCTTTTAGAAGAAAATCCGTCTCTTCTACAACCGTAATTTTACGAACCAAAAACATTTTTTTCGCATCTATCTTGCCTCCTTCTTTCTTCTGCGGCACCATCTTTTATGCCACTTTTCTGAAAAAGGATGTCGCTGCAACAACATTACAAGTAGGAAAACCAGTTTATCCAACACAGGCACTAGCAAAAAGGGGAACGTGCTACTTGATATTTCCTTACAATACAGTTTGAAAAAGGTTTTTGCAAGTTTGTCGAAGCTTCCCACATCAACCCTACATGAATTTTTGAGCAATTTTTTGTGAAAACATTGTCCGATTCGATGTACCGGAGAAGTCACACATCTCGTCAGCCTTCAGATAGCGTCAGCATATATTCGTTACCTCAACTGCGTGCTGGATGCGGAGAACGTCTGTCTTCTGATGGAAAGTGAACAGCTGCTGATGCTTCGCATCTGCGAGGCCAGGAGTTATCCGAAGAAACCCTGAAGACTGCTTCTGAAGAATACTGCATATTGCTTCGATCTCAGTGACAGTGACTGCTACCTCGCACATGGCTTTCCTATTTTCTCGCGGCTCCTGTGAACTCCAAAAATGTGCTTACTATAGACCGGTGTACAAAAAGATATACGAAATAAACGTCTACTTGTCGTTGCTTTCCCTGTTATGTTGTTCTTCAACTTGTTGCCGTCCACTCGTTTTTTCAGGAATTTATTAAAAGACGTTCGGCCCCACAATTCCACAGATCTGAGAATATGTCCTTCAGTTTGCGCGACATGTGTGGACGTAAACTCCATTTTTTCAAATCCAGTTAGGAAAATGAGATCAAATGTTTATCTCTTTACAATGGCATCGTTTTGATACATGCGTTATCTCATTGAAAACCGAGCTTCACTGAAAATCTTCTTCAACGATCAATCCTCCGTCATGGGAGATTTTGAGCTTCTCTTCCTTGCTTGCTCACGTTTCCGTTTTTGTTGAATTTGACGCTCCTACAACAGCCAAGCATCGGACCATGCACCAAGGATATTCTGCGATCATATACATAGTTCTACATCTACAGTAGCGGCCAAAATTCTACTAACACTCGGTCGCGCAGAATTTTCAACCCATCTTTGACCGGCAGTCCACGAAAAAGTTCGGAACTTCCGAGGAAGCTGTGTACAGTATCTGATAGAGCGAATCTTCCTCTTTCAAATA